>CM042145.1:125252592-125265092 GCA_023376005.1 Doryteuthis pealeii
GGGAAGAGAGATCAAAAAAATACAACTTTAAACAATATAACATTTATAGCCAAAAAACATCGACAACAAAATAATATAAAGAAATCTACTGATTTCCACTTGCTAAATGTATTCATCCATTGAATAAGTTCTAAACGCGCATTTATGGATATTCAACAGCTCATAAAGCAATAAAAATAAAAGACAGAAGGAAATAGGGAAAAAATAAGAGAAAGAAATAGTACAAACTGTGATTGTCTCCCTTTGTTAATATTATACGGCTGGAGACAGAAATCAATTATTCACAAACACGCACACAGAAAGCCGCAAACAAAAACATAATGATAAATAATAAATAAGTATGCTATTCAAGATAGATCCAGGCGTGAAATGCATATTGCCATTTTGTAGATATTTGTTTGAACTCGTTAAGTTAAGTAGGTCTGATTACGTTCTCGTGCAAAATGTTAAATTCTTTTATATTTATTATTCATTTATTTTAATTTTTTTATTTTCAAAATCTGAGGAGTATATAGAGTTTTGTATTTATGGCATGAAATTCATTGAATATATTCAAAAAGTTTAACGTTCGATTTATTTCTAATAGAACATGAGCAAGCCACACACACACACACACACACACACACACACACAATAATATCTATTATATATATATATATAATATATGTATGCGTATGTGTGTGGTTGTGGATATTCTATACGAAGACACGCGTCGAAAAAGGCCACATATAAAAGTCAAATACTGAATATAGACTCTGGTATGAAAATCATGTAGATATCTATCATAGCACAACCACACACAACAAACACACCCCACACACACACACACACACACACACACACCACACATAATATATATATGTGTTTGTGTGTGTGTTTTGTGCGTGTATGAATGTCTATATGCACGCGTCCAAGTCACATTACAAAATTATAATACTGAAGGTACATATTATATATTGACATCTGTAACACACACACACCACACACACGTACATCCCACCGACAGCTATTGACATTAGAATTTCAGACATTGTTTATACTAGCAAACATATGCACCCTCTCAGGCATAAGTCCTAAGTTTTGATGTAATGAAATATATTGAATTAGAAAGACCAACGAAATTAAACGAGAACGCATATAGAAAGATAAACTTATTTCAATTAAATTTTAATTGGCTTCAATATAAATTCATTCATAGAATTATATCGATACGGTTGAGAATAAAATGATTATATTAAAGAACAATAACACAAGTTTTATTTAGTAACGGTTTTGTTAAACCAGTAAGCAAATTACCACACAATATATTATGTAAACCTTATTCTAGAGGATATACATTATAATATATAATATATTATATATATATATATATATATGACATATTTTAGGATTTTAAACTCGACAAATACATGGACTGTTTCGAGGAAATCTAACTCAGATTTTCATAACTTAGTTGATAAATAAGATTACTTATAATATGCCGGGTTAGCTCAGTCGGTAGAGCGTTCGGCTAGAAACCAAAGGTTCTTAATTCGATACCGGTCCTCGCCAACTCAGCGTATGAGTTAGCACAGGATATTGTGGTAAAGTAAGGAGCTGATGGTAGGTGTGGCTCCCCTCAGATGCTAAAGAATCTCCTTGGTCTAGCGCTATTGAAAAGGGGATAGATTCCCTCGCTGACTGGCTGATACCGACTTTAGACCGCCTGTCGACATTTTTGTATAAGTATTGATAATTTAAATAGAATTAGATACTCATGATTAAACTTACGAATTCTGAGAGTATTGTGACGCAAGTTGACATAGTTTCTGGTCACCATATAATCATCATAATTTTGGTTACAACCGAATCTCCATTAATAATCAGATAAATTAAATGTTTATCAGTTTCCTGGTCTTATCTACTTAGTATAATTCCTCTCTTTACCGAAATAGGATTCGTATTCCATCGTTATTTAAGGTTTTCAAAAGGAAATTCTAGGCACATAGGCGCCTGAAGCATTGAGGGATTGATTCAATGGGCCTTTAGAAAGACATATTCGTTTGTCATTGGAGAATAGCAACGTTGGCTGACTCCTTCAACTTCATTCAGAAGCAGCTGGTTAGCGTATGAGGATAGAACGTATTTGAATAGATTTACTCAAAACTCTTTGCTATGTGTGCTCTTTGCTCAGCATGAGGCTTTTTGTTGGACAGGTCAGATGCGCATTACATCTGATATCTTTTACCGAGAATTCTTTGGACTACAGTTGCCGAATAAAACAATCAACACGCTTTAAGTAAACTTGCAACACCTCTGGTTAAAAATTGAGACCGTCCAAATCTCCAAGATAAATAAAAAAGTTAAATCCTGATAATCTGGCGTTGTTTATCTGACGAATTCTTAGTTTGGTATGTGTGTCTCATCTCAGCTACATAATGAAACATTTTGGTTTTAGTTTGGTGTTGGTTTGAGCTACAAATGCAAATGTAAAGAACAATGAGGTACTATGATGTTGTTTGTTTACCTTTGTTTTGTTCTTATATTTCGAGATAAGGATTTCTTCGTCAGAAGTTCTGAAGGCCCGGAGCTGTTAGCTTACTGCTATATTCTACCCATTTCGTTTTTTTATAAAGAAAAAAGGAAGAAAAACGGACATGCTACACAGAAAAATATATGCAGATAGATAGATTAAGATAGATAGAGAGGAGAGAAGAGAAAGAGAAGAGAGAGGGTTGCGTAGGGAGCCGAATAACACTAATCGTTTCATGATGAAATGCCAAGCAGAAGAAATAGAAAAAGAAGAAGAGAGAGAGAGAGAGAGAGAGAAGAGAAGAGAGATGAGGAGAGAGAGAGAGAGAGGTTTTAAACAATATTTTTTACTTTTTACGTATTGAACTATTTCAATAGCTCTTAGTAAGATGCATAGCGTTGTAATAATTAAATTAGATTACTGTGGTATATCCACCAGGTCCTGTTAGTATACTGATTTATAGTAATCACAGAAAGCATCCCGTAAGACGAACAAGTCATGTTGTACACTGCTGGCGAAATAAGTAGAACTCATCATTGTTTGTAAGAGTTTGTCTCGCAAGGTGGAAAGATACACAACATCCAATGCTAAACCGGAAACATACAAACACAGAACAAATAAGTACAAAATTAACAAGAAACTCACACTAAAGAGTGGGGGGCATTTGTCTAGCCAACGCAGCAAAGTCAGTCTGAAATTGTTCAGCTAATAATGTTTGGCTAATTTATGGCTATGAGCCAGTCCATCTGGTAGAGTGCTGAAGGTGTTAGTTACTCTACAACAAGGTTATCTATTCTAGACGAGATTGTTTTTTAGAGAAAGACGTATTCGGTTGTCATTGGAGAATAACACGCTGCCTGAATCCTCAACTTCATTAACGAAGCAGCTTGTTAATCGTCATGATGGAGCTCAGGAGGTACGTTCAACTTGGAACTACAAGATTTCGGGTTCGATATCGGCTCGTCAACTTAGCGTATGAGTAGCACAGGGTCTGTGCTAAAGTGAGGAGCTAATGGTAGGCGTGGCGCTCCAGAAAAAGCACCGAGCAATCTATTTGCTCTATTGCTAGTGAAAAGGGGATATACTACACTCGCGTCTGGCTGATACTGACTTTAGCCACCCCAACGACTTCACCTTTTTCGTTTATATTTGAATTGATTTATTAATAACACTTGCTTTGCTCTTTGGTCAACAATTGGAGGTTTTTGTTGGCACTGGTCAGTAAATGTTATATCTCTACCGGAATTCCCTGGACTACAGTTGTCAACCCTAGAGACAGGTTAGTTCAGCGTAGAGCGTTCGGCTAGAAACCACAAGGTTCCTAGTTGCCTACCGGTCCTCGCCAACTCAGCGTATGATACATAAACAGGCATCTGTGCGGTAAAGTGAGGAGCTGGTGGTAGGTGTGGCGCCTCCACCTTAGATGCCTAAAACAATCTCCTTGGTCTAGTGCTATTGAAAAAGGATAGGCTCCCTCGCTGACAGGCCGATACCGACTTAAGGCCGCCTTCGACGACTTACTTACTTACTTACAGTTGTCGAACAATCAGAACACTTTTAAAGTAAATACTGGCAGAAACCTAAGAAAAATATTTCAATCTTAAAAAAAGGACTTGACCTTTAGCTCTCACTATTTTTTATTTTTAATATTAGGATAATTCCATGTCAAATCATCCAGAAAAAACTAAAATTATCACTCACCCACTTCAATTTTTGTGAAAGTTTTTTCCAGGTGTGGACTAAGTTAACATTAAACGATCCCCAAAATTTGAGCTTCCATTCCAAAAAAAATCAGAATTATCAATTACTTAAAATTGGTTGAATTTAAAACATTCTGATAGCATTTTTGAATTCCTTGGACGAAAATATTATATTAATATAACCCAATTTCAGAGTAGAAAGCTTAGAACTCATTTACAGACAAAATAGGTTTGAAAAAGTCGCCCATTTTCGCGACCCCACCTCAAATGGAAGAGCTAAATCGACATAACTCCAAATTTTGTGAATTGGAGCTCAATTTTTTGGAATTGCTAATTATTTATATTCCACAACTTGGACAAATTTCAGAAAAATTGAAGGGGGGTGACATGGTCTGGATAATTTGACATGGAACTTATCCATTGATATAAATTACTCTTGGTGATTTGGACGGTCTGACTTTAACCAAAGGTTGTTGCGAGATAAAAACGGCTGTACAATTTAAGAAACACGAGTATTAATATATAGATAAGGATTCATCTGTTGGTTTGGTTGGTTGGTTCTGCGACCTACCAACCCTTTGTTTTTATACCGAAGAGATTCTTTTATTGTTCTGTTGCATTCAATTCTTCAACGGGTCGGCATCAATATACTAATCGTGATCCATTTGAAAATTAGCCTTGTGCAACATGCTGCCCGTATCGGAAGGGTTGGGTAAATAATATGTTCCATTCATATTGGGTTTTTGATTGGAAATCCACAGGACCGTTTTCTTTTTCAGCAATTTTTTTTCTTTGGAAATTGAACCGTTTTCAGAACCCTTAATATTACGGTTCAATTATCGATTTTTTCTCGGTGATGACACTTCGATACCCTGAAGAATTAAACGTACATAACATTCTTCTTCTTCTCTGTCTTCTTCTTCTTCTTCTTCATTCTTCTTTTCTCTTCTTCTTTACCCATCTTCTTCTTCTTCTTCTTCTTCTTCTTTCTTCTTCTTCTCATCTTGTCTCTCTCTGAGCCAAATTCCCTATGTTTACGATTAATGTTTGAAGTCATGATTTGATTTACACCAATTTCAGATTTGAGTCACTTGATCCGCCCCTCCCAAACGTCAAGACACTCTTTAAAATAGTCGGTCTCAGCTTTGCAAATTTCTGTTCTGCCGTCACAACAATCCCAAGGTCGTAGAAAGACACATGAATTATCAACTAACTCGGGATTACAGGTAAAGATTTCAACTTTGACGCTCTCGAAACTGATAACTCACAGTTATTACAAAACCCTCTCTATATCGCAGTGTCCAGGCAACTGCGTGTGTAATGGTTAAGTCATGGGAAATGGACTCGTCGCCCCGAGTTCGAATCCTGGATGTGGTAATTGCATTTCACTTAGCCGCTAATACCCTTGGAAAGGTATGAATCCTACTCTCTCCAGCTATGGAGGCAGACCGGCTTTTTTAACCTTGGTTAGGCCAACTGGTGCTAGGAGAGAGGAAGACTCTGAATTCAAACTGTTGAACTCCGCTTAGAAATTGACTTGTGTCACATCCTGCCGTGCGGAAGGAGTTGTATATATATATATTATATATATAATATATATAGTGTGTCCACAAAGTCGTGTGCCAGTTAATATTTTCACTTTATTGGATTTGTGATTCTCGGAGAGAATACGAACTTTAATGGACACCCTCTAAATTTTCTCCCTTTCCTCTCATTAATTACAAATATAACAGAGCTTTATAACTTTAATAATATAATAATAATAATAATAATAATAACAATAATAATAATTACTCCTTGATGAAATCGGCTAGAATACTCAGAAGAGTACTGGAGACCTGATGAGACTCCAGTGAAAGACAAAAAAAAAACCCTCAAAAGAGTGAAATAATAATAATAATAATAATAAATAATCAATAATAATAAAATAATAATCTGTTCTGAGAACGTAACACATAAAATTCTCTGGGACTTTAATAAAACAATGGATCACCTTATCCTACGCAAGAAGACCAGACCTTAGTTGATAAACAAAAAGAAAGAAATGTCAACTGGTGATTTTGCAGTTCCACCAGCAGATCACAGGTATAAAGCTAAAGGAAAAATGAAAAAATCGACAAAATATATATAGAACTAGAAAAGTTATGAAAATTGAAAGCGAAAGTGATACCAATTGTTGTGCACTTGGAACGGTCCCAAAAGGATTGGAAAAGGGTTTGGAAAGTTTGGAAATCCGAGGAAGAATTGAAACCATTCAGAACACTGCACTGCTGCAATCTGCCAGAATACTCAGAAGAGTCCTGAAGACCTGAAGAGACTTGCTGTCACTCAGACTCCAGTGAAAGACCATCAGCTAACATTGATGTGAAAACTCAAAAGGAGATACTACTACTACTACTACTACTACTACTACTACTAATAATAATAATAATAAACTAACAGGACCTGTGGATATAACACAGTATGATACATTTTAAATATGACTCCCGAGTTCGATAAGAAACACCTGAAAAAGGCCAGAGGTCACGTCGGCCGAACATTAAAGATGTCCGAATAATCCAAATACCCTTGTATCTTTTTGAATTTTGGTGGGTGGATGGGTTGGGTGCGTACCTGGTTATGAATGTAATATCTAGAATGGATTTGAATAGAATTTAAGGGAAAATATTCTTCATTGTAAGAAGTTGAATTTACGATTTTACAAGTATCTGTTCAATGTAGTAAATTGTTGAATGTTTATTTCACTGAATGTTTTAGATGAGGCTTGATAATTAGTATTATTTGGATTATTCGCACTATTTTTCCCAGGCTTGAAAGTAAATTTGTCTATCGCTCAGTCACTCCATCAGATAAAATAAAGATGAGGACAATAGTCCGCACAATCTGAATAACGCTGAATGTTAATTCACGATTTTGTTGATGGAGTTAGTGAGCAACAGACGAAATTATTTTCAAGTCTCGAAAAATACAATTTATGAGTCGGTCTTGCCGGAAGAACAACAAAACTAATCAGATTAGGGTTTCATTATTCTATCAGTTGCGATTCGCTAAGCTCTGACATATTTTAGTCCAATATTCAAGTAGAGCCGAAATCTCGCCAGAGGGCGCTGCGGCACATCCTTTCCTGTTCGTGACGTGGAACTTTGGGGCTTGGTAGCACTGAATAGAACAGCAGAACTGCAAGCCTAGAAGTCTGATCCCCCCTTTTTTCTTCTTTGAATTTTTATTCCATGGTATTCGATAGAGAAACTCAACACATTTGTCAGTCGAAAAGAAAAAGGGACATTGCCTTCTAACTCTCATTTTTTTTAATCTAACATATTAATACGCTTGTTCTTAATCTTCCGACGTTATTACTTGCAAACTCTGGGTAAAATGAGACCGTCCACATGAAATGCAAAAATGTAAATCCTCCATTTCTGGTGTCGGCTCTATCCCAGATTTTTATTCTCATGTGTCCGTTATCTCACTAAATGGACAATTCTGTTTTTATAATATAACAACAGAAAGGGAAGAAAAAGGACATGCTACACAAGAAATATATAATAAGAAAGAAAGAAAGAAGAGAGTACGGGAATAATAAGTGAGTAGCTGAAAATAAGATAGTGGATGAGGTGCCCAAGCAATAACGCTAACCTGTTTCAATTGAACATAATGAAGATTACACGAAGGAAAGAAGAGAAAAAGTTCAAGAGAAGTTAATCAATATTAATCATACTTTTCTTAAATATTGAACTATTTAGCAATAGCTCTAAGTAAAACATATAAACGTGTAATAACTAAATTTAATACAGTGGTAAATCACAAGTCCTGCTAGCTTAATATTACCTCTGCGTCTGATATGAAAAACACGTTTTTTGTCAAACTTAAATCTGTTCCTTCTTGTTTCCCTAATGTAATGGGGTGGGGTTACTTTGTAATTAAAGAAATCCGTTTACTTAACTTAATTGATTAATTCAAGGCAACATGTTACTCCCGCTTCCCTTACATTCATTTATCAAATACCTTTCAACGACACACGTATATTGATTTTAGTGAGTAAGCGAGTTTAATATATAACGGATTTTCATCTGTTAATCTCAAACTTTAACGATATTGAAAAATATAAAACACCGAAAGGGATTACTAGTAATGAAACTACAATAAAATGTTTGCTCTCTTATAATATTATATATATATATATATATAATATATAATATATATCAATATATTTAATAGTTCCAGTTTCGATTTCTGTCGGAGGGAAATGCCGTAAGTATACAGCGCTGATGAGACTTAATAAACATGAAACAGCTGCTGTACGATGTACTACGTAGGGGTGATATTTGCCAACTTCGCTTGTCATGATTATTTTTTATTAATTATCGAAAATTTTTATACGATTTACGCATTGTAACTGTCTTCAAGCAAACATATAAATAACATATATATATATATATATATATATATAATATATATATAGTTAAGGTGTGTGCAAAAATTATCGATATTTTTTCACTTAATGAAGCACCTTGTATTCTGAAAAAAAATGATGAATGGGAACGTTATTTTTTTCACAATATAAGGTGTCTCAAAAAGTACAAAATCTCGATCCTTTTTACACACTTTACTTATATATTATATACAATATTATATATATATACATAAAAATTCAATAAAAATAAATTTATTAATGTGTATACATATACATTATATATATATACATATAATTATATATACATATGCATATATAATTTATATATATATATTACATAATACAATATATACTATATACATATATATCCATATACAATAATACGAATATAATATAGTATATACATATATATACATTATATATATATATCTACATATACATACATATATATATATATATATATATATATATATTATATATATTATATCCGGCATTTTGCGATTCCCATGGAGATGCTCTACTGACTGAGTTAACAGCCAGTACAAACTGTCGTATTTTCATTCGACAGAAAGTCGGCAACACTATTTGATCTCTATTGCTCTGAGACAAATCACGGAGGGGCATTAACCAACTTTAACCTCAAGCAGCGAACTAATAGGTATGAAAGAAGAACTACGACATTGTGAAAAGACCGACTCTCTTTCGTTCAGATGTCGTAGAAACTATGACCTTAAGAGAACGCATACTGTGTGAATATTCAATTAAACATTTTATATGTTGGTAATGACAACTGCCTATAAAAGAAAAGTCTCTTTTAATTATATAGACATCTTCAATTGTTTTTGTCGTGTTTGATGATGAAAAGGCAGCTGTCATCTTGAAGGCATTGTCTTCTTTGAAGAGACAAAAATAAACAGTGCTTAATTTAAAGATAAATTAAACAAACAAAATAAATGACAGTAAAGATTAAGAAATAAATAAATAAAAAAAACGCGTCGCCCATCTGAATCTGCGTAAAAAGTCAGCAGAAAACTAGCAAAAAGACGTGGCTTGGGGGAGGTAGGATTTTTTTTTTTTTTTTGCCTCATAGACATTAATGGAATCAAACCCGTCCAAGAGTTTTTAAGTAATTAAAATCGTACGAAATCCAATCAGTACCAAATGAAGAGAAAAATTGATAACGAAAAGAGACTTGCTTTGTTTGTTTGTTTTCTTGTTGTTTTCTTTGTTGTTGTTGTTGTTGTTGTTGTTGTTGTGTTGGTCTAATGGCTTAAAACTAACAGAAGCCATTTCATCAACCTTTAAAAGAATTATTGATTAAAAACTATTTTTTACTTGGAAAGCCTTTTGGACAAATGTGTCTACTTTGAGTTTTCTCTGATTTCTAACTAGTCCTAACCACAGGTATTTAAGGAAATACGTACCACAACCACATGAATTTAGTAGTTTAATTCATTCAAGAAAAACCTGAAATTAAAAAGTTGAAAAATACTAGGTGTGTCAAAAAAAGTGCCAATATTGTTGGACTTTTTGACACCACCTTGTATTCTGTATAAATAACGTTCATACATGAATTTTTTTTACAGAATACAAGTTTTCAAAAAAGTACCAAGTTTAAAAGCTTATTTACGAAGATAGAATGAAAAATGAATAGGGAACGTTATTTTTTTTCAGAATACAAAAGGTGTGTCAAAAAAGTACAAATAATCCGGTATATTTGAAACACCTTGTATATATATGTATATGTTTGAACTTACACACGCATTATATATAATATATATATATATATATATATATATATATATATATATATATTACATGGTATATACAAATAATATACATGACATGACATGTATGTATGTATGTGTATATATATAATATATATATATATATGACATGATATATACATATTATCATATATAATATGCATAGGTATATATATATATATATATATAGTAAAACAAAAGAGGAGGAGAAAGGAGAAAAAGAAGAAGAGAAGAAAAAAAAAGGATCATCCCGCTAAAAAAAAAATAAAAATAAAAATAAAAAAACTTAAGCACGTCCCATTTTGATTTTCGTCTCTGAAATCGATAACAAAAAAACATCTTTTTGTTTTTATTTTTTATACGCATTGTAATTGCCTTCAAATATATTATATATATATATATATATATATATATATATATATATAAAAGAGTTTTATAAAATTTGCTTGAAGCATTCTGACTTTTTGGTTTGATGGTTGGTTTTAAAGGTTATCATAGTTAATCTTAGACTATTTAAGGCAATGAAACAGGCCATCTAGTACAGTGTTGAAGGTCTGCTAGCTACTCTACAACAAATACTGTACTCATGAAACTAGCAATACCGACTTACCCGAAACTTCAATTTACTTGGCATACGTGATAGATTCACACGTATATGCTTTCCTAATGTGTAGATCATTTACCTTTCTCAGAGAGATGTTCAAGTAATTAGGAGATAAGTGTAACCAACTGAATAATTATTTGCTTACGTTGAGATAACTATGTGCTGACAAGTAAGTGGGTTGGACTGTTGTCCCTTAGAGGTCTCTGCGTGCACTGGTGTTTGTTGTTAGCTATAATGTAATTCAAGCGGATGTTTGTTGATACGCTGACGACTTTGAATAATCTAACTTTGGAGGTCCAGAGGAAGCAACATCAAACATCTGCCGAAGCCATAGGGAATTTGTGCCGGATAATAATATTTGCATTAGAGACAATTCATTTCTTCGTTTTATTATAGGAACACACCAAAGCATCCCTCGTGCCGACACATTTATGCATACATAAGGATATATATATATATATATATATATATTATATATATATATATATATATATACATACACATCGTGTCGATAATGTCCGTGTGCACTTTAAAAATTTTGAATTTTGATACCTTATTATATATGTGTTGTGTCGTGTGTGCGTGCGAGTGTGTGTGTGGTGTGTGTTTGTGTGTGCCGCGCGTGTGTGTGTATGTGTGCGTGTGAGAATGTGTGTATGTATTAACAAGGAACATAATTAAATTATATCTACCCATCTAAATCACCACATATCTATCTATCTATCTATCTATCTGACTAGAGGTGCGTCCATGTGAATAATTGCAAGCCTACTGGTTTGCAATATCGTAGCAAGCGATAGTATGTCTCTCTATCTCAGGAGGCGTAGCGGATAACGTGCTTGGCTGCGACATCGTAGTACGTCAGTTCGAACCCTAGTAGTGATATTTACTTTATTTTCGGACTAATATCCATGGTAAAGGTATGGACTCTCTCATCCTCTGAGCTATTGGTTAAATAGTATCACTACTGTTCTTCTCCAAGGATATTTACCTGAAAATAACTCACGAAGGTGGATATACCACTGATCTATCCAGATTGGTCTCTAACCAATTATCCCATAGCTTCATAGGTTTTTTTCTAGGTGCTTCTAAGTAATAATCGAGAATTAATTAATACGTGCTATATTTATGTGCATATATACAGAAATCTATAATGATGCATATATTACACTATAGATTGCTGTGTATTCTTTTAATGGTCCGTTTTCAGTTCCTGGACGGGTTCTTTCGTTTCTCTTTGCGTTTGTGCCATTGGGGGAGGCATGGCAACATTGATTCTTCACTAAGTGTGAGTAAAGATTAGAACCGGACTACATATAATATATATATATATATATATATATATATATATATATATAATATATAATAGAAAAATGAGTAAAGAAAAGAATGTAGATGGATAAAAATGAATTTAATCAAATCACTTTAATCGATATCACTTACACATGTGTTTCGGTCAGTTTATCAAAATGTATACGGATTACGCTATTATTATTATTAAAAT
>CM042145.1:125270092-125279913 GCA_023376005.1 Doryteuthis pealeii
AATTCTTCTTTTCCGGCATTTTCAACGTTTCCAGCATTTGTAAAATCGCCAATAAATAATCAAATACATGATATTTTGGCTTCTTCTACCTAAGCGAGGGACCAACCTGAATTGTAAGCTATCCACAGATTAAATTAATCACTATGTGAACTACATATATCCTATCCCCCCCCCTTCCCTTCGCTGCATCCAAGTTTCCGAGCCCCGTCTCTCCTAGCCTCCGAACGGAAGATATCCTTCCCCAAAATTTTAAGAAAATTTAAACCCCTGTATAATTCGGATTCCTTCAGTGATACCCATATTTTTGCCAAGGTCTGAATGCTACTACATTGATGCAGCTGAATAAATTTATTACAATGAAACAAATTTAAATGTTTTCCTTCATATATATATATATATATATATATATATATATATATATATATATATAATATATTATAAGATGGGTCATAAACGTTCGAGATTGAAAGCTGTATTTACCAAGATAGTAAAGAACAATGAATGGAACGTACATTTTTCGGAATACAAGATGTGTCAAAAAAGTACAAAAAATCTCAATACTTTTTTGACACCATACATAATATATATATATATATATAATATATATATATATATATATGAGGAGAGAGAGAGAAGAGAGAGAGAGAGAGAGTGGTTTTGTAATCTTATGCTAGAACAATTAAATTCTTAAATAAATTTGCATACACATATGGACGCACACACAAATACAAACGTATGCGCACAAACACATAAGCTCGTACGCCCATACACTGAAACACAAACAAGTACCTATACTACAACTACTCTAGTCTAAACTTTGGGGGACCGATATAAGTGCAACAACTAAAATTCTTATTATTTTCCCTCATATTCCACAATGTTTTCAATTCTCTGGCAAGGTCTATGTATTTGTTAATCTTTTAATTTCTTTCATCTTCACCCTGTGATGTGCTGGGACTGGAAAATCTATTAGTTGACACGTTCTCCTTTTCCGTGTTAATCAATAGCAGGTCGGGTCTGGATAAAGTGATCTGTTCTTTATTGCAATGTCCAAATGATTTAATGTATTTTAATTCTCAAGAAAAGATTCTCGTTTAATACAAATATTGTTACATACTCTATGCGGTTGCATAAGATTATTGTCAATCCCCTGTAATTCTTGAGGATGACCCTTTTCATATCATGGCCAGGTCCTTCCATGGAAAATTACAGAAGCCCGCAAAATATGTGAAATCACGTGGGACCTTTTGAGTCCCAGTTTGCAGTTGGACGTCACGCAGAGCGGTCGGCCATTTTATTGCTCTGTCTAAACTGGAACTCACGCGCGCTATGTTAGTTAGCAGATGTCTGGGTTGGGGTGTGAAAATAAAGTAACATCAAAATAAATCGAAGTCTTGTGTTTATTATCTAAAAACTAACAATGACAACAGGGCTTCTGATAGAGGAAATCCCTAACAGAAAACCAGACCGAAGTCCCCAAGTCAACTCCAGACGCAAGATCTTAGAAGATGCCAGACCAAGTCAAGATGTTTAGAAGATTCCAAAAACGGCCAGAAAGAATAGAGTAAGAAAGAAGTAAGTAAAGAATAATGAAGAGGGTATGCAACAATACAAATTTATATTTATGATAAAAATTAGTTTCTTGCATAGTTCCTAGTGGATCACCTATCAACAAAATCTTGCCTAACCTTGTATTTCTTGTTTTGCTAGTATTTTTTATACTATCTTTGCTACAGTCGAGCTCAATACATGGTTGATCCTTCTCCTCTCTGTTCTCCACACATCCTCCATTTGTTTTTCTGTTGTATCTTAAATTTTTTTGGTTCGATATAATTTGTTCTTATGGAATTTGTTTCGTGCTGCAGTGATGTGAGACTCATTATTAATTATTAATTTTCAAAAGAATAATTATAGCAATTTCAATAAAACAATAAAATAATGAATAGTTTTTGAACACACCTTGTATAAATATCACCGAAAGTATGTGTGTATTATTCTCTATTTGATTGTGTCTTGTCGATAGATGTGCTCCTGCTGCTGCTTCTCTGACTAATGTGTCTCGGAATTGTGGAAGCTTTCATTCAATTACTTAATTAATATGAGAGAGAGAAAAAAAATTAATAAAAAAAACAAAACAAAAAACAAAAAGAAATACCTATTTTTAAAACTTTAACTTTCTTTGTATTTAGTGCTGAAAAGCAACTAGACAAAACTATTTTTTATTTCTCTGAATTTTTTAGATAAAGCCTTGATAATTAGTATTAATTGTATTATTCGGACTATTGTCCTCATCTTCATTGTTTCTTCAGGTGTTTCTTGTCGCACCCGGCAACCTTCTCTTTGAGATCAGGAAAATTCTCGTCAAACTCGGAAGCCTTCATGTCATAATCGAGAGGCTTCACGGAACTCCGAACCGCACCATTTACGTTTATACAATCCACGGGGGTAGACTGTTCTCATTCCATTAACCATGAAGCTTCTCGAGTCGGAAAAGAGTCAACTGAAGAAGGCTGGATGGCACATCGACCGAAATGTTGTGTATATAACAATGAAGATGAGGAAAATAGTCCAAATAATACAAATAATACAAAAGTGTTTCATTTAAAATGGAACCTTTCCAGAAATATTTTCTTTTAGTATTTCTTTTAGTTAAACCAGTGTTTATTCAATTTATTTTAATTATCTTCCAATGCTGCCATAAAAAAAACTGTCGGACATGTCTATATATTAATACTCGTATTCCTTAATTGTACGACCATTATTCATCTTGGCAACCACCCTCTGGTTAAAATGAGAGCGCCCAAATCGTTCAAGATCCAATGCAAAAATGTAAATCCTGATTATCTAGAGTTTGCGTATCCCCTCCTCACGCGTCAGGTAAATAATGGATCATTCTATTTTCATTATAAAAAATAAAAGGAAGAAAAAGGACATGCTACACAGAAAATATATAATGAGAAAGAAAGAAAGAAATATAGTGGGGGGGGAGATAAAAAGAAGGAAAGAAAGAAAAAAGAGAGAGAATTCAATCAAAATTATTATAATTTTTACATATTGAACAATTATGCAATACTTCTTAAGTAAACATATCAAACATTGTAATTATTAAATTATTATACTGTGGTATATCCACAGGTCCTTCCAGATGCTGCTATAAAAAAAACTGTCGGCCATATCTAAGTATTTTTTTCAATTGCATATTACTTATAATTAAAGTCTGTGGAGTGGCCTATTGCCGTTATAAGCCGAATAGCGGGGAATTCTATTCACTTTCAGCTTGCGCTTGACCAGGGTGATTGTTTTGCTGAGGTAGAGAGTCACATCTACTGTCATCTCCCAGATGCTTTAGCACATAGATAAGATTAATCAAGCTCTGCTGTGTCCTCGGTAGGACGTTGAACTGCATCTAGTGGTGAAGTCACAATTCTGGAACTATGGGGGAGTGTGGAGAAACCCTTCACCGCCCTTACAACCCAGATCCCCTTTGACTCGGAGTTGTGGCACCTGTTAAGATTGCCTCTATCGTTTAACTGGCTAAAAATGAGTTTTAAAAAGATCCATTTTAAAAACAAAATACCCAACAAATGAATAAAACCAAACGTCTTCGGCATAAAATGACCCAAGGATTGACATGCCGTAAAATCCAACCAACCAACCAAGCTGTAACTAGTCATGCGTTGAGATGTTGAGAGTCGGTATCGAACCCGGAATCTTGCGACATCTACCGACTAAGCTAAAGCAGCCCATGTATGTCGGGTGGAAACTACGAAAGTAAAACAATTAATGACAAAGTAAATATATATACACATTCACTATCACTAGAGCTTGCTTTTTGAGTAAAAATAATGAAGATTTTCTCTATATCTGGGAAGATGTTTGAAAATTAGGATTTGAATAATAAGTGAAACGAAAGTCATTGGGGGCATTCGTGATTAAAACAGAAATCAGTTATGTAAGACCAAAGAATCAATGAATCTGATTTTTACTATCCCCACCTCTACCAAGGCAACGCCGGGTATCCATTTCTAGTTACTAATAAAATAACCTATCATTTTGCATTTATTGTAGTTTTTATTCAATAATGTTAGTTCATATATACATATATAAAGTGCAGTTGTGTGTGTGTGTGTGTGTGTGTCCGGAGGAAACTACAAAAATTAGACAATTCATGACAAAGTAAATCTATATACATATTCACTATAACCAGATCTTGTTTTTTTAAAAAAAAAATGAAGATTTTATTTATATTCGTGAAGATAATTAAAAAATAAAATTTTAATAGTAACAGCATGGATTTTTAAAAAAATATTTTAAATAGCAAACATTTTTTTCTTACTGTTTATGCAACTTTTATTTTAATACCCCACCCGGTCAGATCAACATAAAGTTTTATTTTCTACGTTGGGATTCAACTAGTGATTCAGTAATAATAGATCTGCGAGACTAACTTTTTGCTCCTACCCCTACACAGGCGACGCCCGGTAGCCGCTTCTAGTAATATGATGTTTCTCAAAACCAGGATAGCGTAGACATGTAATCAACAGGACTGTGACTGTCGGTTTAAGGCGAACGCTATCAGCAGAATTTTGCCTGATGATCGTATAGGTGATAATGCGAATGCCACCTTGAGCTGTTAACTCTGTATCGATGATATCCTAAATTAGATATATGTGTTTTATCACCAATATTGTACACACTTTATTTATATCATTTATTATCATCTTTGTCAAACATCTGATGATTTTGAATTGCAGCTTCTTGGTATATCAGAACAACTGTTATATTTGCCAAAATCCATAGGCTTGATCTGGCTTCATCAACAACGCCTTCCCCAAATAACCTCCTAATATTTTTGTTGTAGAGTAGCTAGAACCCCATCAGCACTATTAGATGGCTGGTTTCATAGCTTTAAATAGTCTACGATTAAAGACTTCAAGAGTTGATTGATTATTATTCGGACAGATCTTACTGCGCATTTTACCCCCCTCTATTTCTTGTAATTTTCTCTTGTTAATTATGTTGTAACTTATTGTTTCTGTGCTTTTGTATGTATCCGTAGCACCGGACACTGGTGCTGAATAAATATATATGGCACTTAATTTCGTCTGTATATCATTTCACGGCGATTATACAATAATTCTTTAAACGAAAATCCCCCCCCCCCACACACACACACTCACACATAATTCAATCCTTAACAAAACTAGAATGATATTTTTACTTATTTTGCCTATTCAATTATGCCTCGATATTTCGCAATATTGGTTAATATATCTAAACCTGAGTCATGTTTCTTTGCACACACACACAGACACACACAGAGACACGCACACACACACACACCACACACACCACAACACACACACACATATATATATATATATATATATATATATATATATATATATATATGACCCCTCCGCACGATCACGATGCGACACAAGGTCACGTTTCTTACGCGGAGTTTAACGGGTTTGAATTCAGAGTTTTCCTTATCCTCGACTGGTTATCTAACCAAAGTTAAGAGCTAAGTATGATCTGCTATTTACCTATAGCTGGAGGGAGAGTTGTTGCAAGCATACCTTTCGCAAATTTATTAGCGCTATGGGAAATGCAAACAGCTTCGTCCAGGATTTGAACTCGGATCGAACGTTCCATTTCCCATGATCTTAACCATTACCCCACGCGCCTTCATGCATATTATGTAAGTATATAAAAATTGGAAAAAACTAAGGTATTTTCGAAGATGATTTATTTATAGATATAGTCAACTACATTATTAATATATATATATATATATATATATAATATATATTATAATATATTATATATATATATATGTGTGTGGTGTGTGTATGTGTGTTGTGTGCTTGTGTTGCAAATGTGTATGTGTGTATTGAAGTCACATTATATCTTATAATCATCATCTTGGGATCGCGTCGACAGCACGGAGCCCCATGTATGTTCCTCATCAGCTCGTTTTTGTCGGTTACTCCTTCCAGGATTTGCTCAATACAGCAGGCATCATTTTGGTGTAGCTCCCATCTACCCTTTTCTCCTTGTGTTTCGTCAAATTCCAAGTGATGCTGCTATACAGTAACACTGACATGGCTACACCTTGGAAAAATTCTCACTTTATCTTATGAAAGGGATCAGAATTCCATATAACCGATAAACTCTCTACAAGAGTCAATGCCTTTCTCATGCGAATGCCACCTTGAGCTGTTAAACATTGCTTTCTGTAGATGAGATAAACCTTCTTCTCTATGTATTATTATCATTATTCACTCCTTTTTTGAGTTTCACATCAGCATTTAGCTGATTGTCTTTCACTGAGTTTGAGTGACAGCAAGTCTCCTCAGGTCTCCAGGACTCTTCTGAGTTTCTGGCAGATTGCAACAGTGCAGTGTTTCTGAATGGTCAATCCTTTCTTTTGATATCCAACTTTCAAACCTTTTCTAATTCCTTTTGCGGACTGCCAGTGCCCAACTACAATTGGTTATTCACTCATATTCCACAGTTTTTCAGTTCTCTGGCAAGGTCCAAGATATTTGTTCCATTTTTTAAATTTCTTAGCTTCACCTGTGGTATCTGTCTGGCCACACTGCAAAACACCACCAGTTGGACAAGTTCTTTCTATTTTGTTTATCAACACTAGGTCTGCCGTCTTCTTGCTGCGGATAAGGTATCCGTTTTTATCCAAAGTCCCAGAGAATTTTATAGCGTTTCGTTCTCAAGTATTATTATTATTATTCACTCGATGAGAATTTTTCACAGACGTCATAACTGGTGCTTTTTACGGGAGTGAGTGACAGCAAGTGTCCCGGTTTCCATAGACTCTTCTGAGAATTTTTAGCCTGATCTTAACAATGTTGTGTTTGGAGCGCACTCAGATTCGTCCTCTTGATTTCCAATTTCCCCTCACTCTTTTTCCAGACTCTTTGACCGTCCCAAGGGTCCTATTAAAATTATGGATACGGACCTTTATTCTGCTATGTTTCCATTTTTTTTATTCTCTGGCCAGGTCAAAGTCCAATTAGACACATGCCTAGTAGGATGAACGGTAGTTTGTTAAGACCAGTCTAAGTGACAGTTATCTCTAAATTGCACGTTCAATCCTTGGTCAGTAACAGCAGTAAAATAGAATAATAATTAACACAACTTAACGCCTCATGCCCAGCTATGGTTAGCGGAATGCAAGAACAGGATACCCCGTGACGAATAAAGGGTTAGGTTCAAAGTTCCGTGATGGCTCCGATTACGACGGAAGGTTCCCGAATTACGGAAAGAATACCTTGAAGACAGGCGGAGGGCATATCGGCCGAAACGTTGTTACAGATAGCAAATTGAAGTATGAGGGACAATGGTCCGAATAACGAAATAACACTATTCATTCAACGCCTCTCTCAGAACATCAGAGAAATATTATTATATTATTTATTATTTATTATATTATTATTATTATTATTATTAACAATTTTTATACTTAAGAAATTCGCGTGATATTGGTTTCTTTCCCGTGTTATAGAACTAAGCCTGTTAATATTATGATGTAAAAATGTTTTTACATTCTAATCTAAATATATATATATATATATATATGTATATATATATTATATATATATATATATCGGATGTGTTTACATCTCTGCCTTGCTCCACAACTTAATCACTCACAGCAACTACACAGACACGCATGTATATCATATATATATTATATATATATATATATATAGTAATAATATATATATACACACACACACACACATTATACTTATTTATATATAATTTATATACGCATTATGTGTGTGTATGTATGTGCGTATATGCGAGTGTATATCTGTGTGTTGCGGGTGTACTCATTATGGCAGGTTATAACAATTTTAACCTTCGACACTTTTCCGCTATGTGAATTTATGAAGCCGCTAGCTAGAGATTCCTTTTTTTTTTTTTTTAAATATCATAAAATCAATTAATTCTTCTTAAGTTATAATCGATATTCATTTTCCCTGCAATTTACGGGAATTATTTTAATGAACTTTACAGCTAAACAAGACGATCTGAGAGAAGACGGCGCATATATTTTTTAAATCTAAAATTCGACACAAGCAGATTGGTTAATACGGGCTTCTATATCCGAGCCATTCAATGTAGAACTATTTTGTGCAAACGTAAAATCAACGGATCGTTTAACTTTATTTATATTTGCTTATTCCCGTTTTTTTTTTTTGTTTGACGTTAGTCTTTTTACTTTTCTTCTTTAATTATAAACGGTTTAAAACTGAGTAAATAGGTTAATATCTTGGTAAAAATAAATAAAATACCATCATCATCACCATCATTCAGCATGTTGGGCTGGATAGTTTGGAATCCCTCTAGGCGATACTGCTCCGTTCGGCATCCAGTTTCCGTGACCGAGCCGATCATTGTGAATATCTGCTGGTCGACTCACACTGATATGTTCCATGTGTATGTGTACACATGACTACGTCACTTTATAAAAGTTCGTCTTACTTCTCGCCGTTCATGTCCATGGATAATATGACCTTAGGCACCCATTTTTGATTCTTGATTTAAGAAAGGACATGTTTTTTATTACACCGTCAATATCAGGTTATTTTAACAGAATATTTTCTTTTTAAAACTAACCCCTAACCCTTACACTAACCCCTAACAAACAACCGGATATGACGGTGTTAAGGATGAAACATGTCCTTTCTAATCGAGATCAAAAAGGGGTGCCTAAAGGTAAAAATGGTCCATGTCCAGCAGTCTTGAAAACACAGTTCCGTTCCTTTGGCGGCAGAACTGTCGGTTGAGTTCGTTCGTTAGCCTGTTGGATTTTACGGCATGTCAATCCTTGTTGGGTTTATTTGTATGGCGAATCATTTGGGTTTTTATTCATTATTGTTAGGTACTCAATGTATTAACCTATTTAGTACATTTTTTAGACATTAGATTCTTCTATTACCCATTAGATGGGACCAAATACAAGTACCAACATTCCGTGTACTCCAGCTGCTTAAATGCCATTTAAATATTCCCACTGGATAGGCAAGTCTCTATTAATAGAACAGTTCACACACTACGTAGTAATATTCATCTTGCAGAAAAACAATGTAAATATACATATACGGAAAGCATTGACTGTTATAGGACAAATTATTGATTAAAAGTTAAACGTCATCAGAAAGCGACAAACAGCAACCCGATCAAATATCCCATACGCTAATATCATTGGGAAATATATTAACACTTTGCTTAAATAGTTAGGACAACACTTGCTTTTTAACTTTGATATAGGCTACCAATTCATAGGAGCAAGGAAAAATCTGAATTCGAATCTGTTTAAATTATGGTTTAAAAATTGACCTAGAGTTGCGTCCTGCTCGTTCGGTGTGTGGTTGGGCGGGGGGGGGTTTAAATTACGATATAAAAATTGATAACGGAAGAAGAAGTAGTTTGATATTTTAAGTGCTAAAAGTGAAGGGTCAATTGGTGCGAATGGAATAAATAATGGGGCAAATGGGCCAACCCGGTGCTAAGAGAGATCATAATATGAATCTCTCAGGTAGCATACAGTGTCAAAATTAAATACGCACCGGTGAGCAAAAGTTAACAATAAATAATAGTGCAACTAATGACATGGAGAAAATGTATGACCGAATATGTCATCGTGCGTCCACCCTGCTCAGTCAATCTAAGATAAGGTGACGCAAGTATAACGATGTATGATAGCGAGTAAGTCTACACGATACACAGATAATGTTATGACAACTGCCTGATAAGATAGTAAGACATCGTCCGTTTACTCTCTCTTC
>CM042145.1:125280013-125300013 GCA_023376005.1 Doryteuthis pealeii
ATATAACGGTGAACAATTAAGGAATACGAGTATTAATATATATATATATATATATATATATATATATATATATATATGTGTGTGTGTGTTGTGGTTGTGTGTGTGTGTGGTGTTACGAGTTTTGAAGCCATTTTTTAGGCTTCAGTGAGAGCACTTTACAGTTCGAGTTGCCCTTGTGTAAGCAGAGCGCGATCTTTAGTGAAGAAACCTTTGTTTTCTTCCTTGGTGCCCCTAGTGTTGGGGTAATCATTTGCGTTTTCCTTTGTGTTGGGTAGATTCCTTGCCGTTGATAAATTGTCATTGGTTGGCAGCTCCTTCGTCAATGTCGAATAACGTGCAAATGAACGGCTTTAATATCGGGCGTTAAATAGTTAACTAGCAACGTATTTGAGCTGTGATTGGCTGGGGTTTAATCCACGGTGACCACGCTGAGTCTATAATTTAAGTGGTAGACCACCAGCCCCTTTATGTATCAAAAATATGGGCACCTCAATGGTGTAATGGTAGCAAGCTCGCTTCGCAACCATTGTAGGGGAGTTCGATTCTTATTGGTTAGCCCCATACTTCTGGCCTTTCCTATCTAAGCTAAGCTTAGTAAATAACTTGTAAATCAAAAATATTCCAACAATGTTCATACTCATTTGATAAAGATAGTATCTGGCCAAAGCTTATGAAATCAATTAGACCGGTGATTTGTTCAGTTCGTGGAAAGCTGTGTACAGATAGCTACGCCTTTTAAATGCTAATTTAACAGAAGAATGGCTGGTTGGTTGGTTGATGGTTGTCGGTGGTTAAAGTGTTGATCATTTTGTTTATGAGCTCTTCAATGCCAAATATTGGTTTCTTGTATATATGCTTTTTCAGTGAATAGTTTGTAGGTAAATATTTTGTTTGTTTTAGTTTGTGGCTTTGTTGGATTTTACGTCAAGTCAAGCTTTGTTGGGTTATTATGCCGAAAAGTGTTGTAATAATAAATACTTGATGGGTATTCAAATTTTTTAATTCAATTTAACATATTCTTAAAACTAATTTTTCTATTTCAACCTATTAGATCGGAACCCCGAAACGGTACTATCACTCATAATATTGACCTGGAATAATAATTAATGAAGGGTACTGCACATTCCTAGAGCTCCAGAATTGGAACTTCATACTTCACAAGAAGCAGTTTATACCAATGACAATAGGACCCTCATCACCAACCTTCTAGCGCATATATGATAAAGTCGGTTGGGGTTGCCATAGGTCAAAAGGGTTAACAATCATATTTGGGTGCTAGGGCTTCACGTGACCAGCGATTGATCGGAGGGACCCCTCACGATTATCCGTTTAGCCTAAGTAAGGGCCAAAAGGTGTTTGCATTTCAGAGTGCCCACCAGGGTTCAATTCTTAAGCTTTGTTCACCACCCACGGCCAACAAGTTGCCTTATTGGATGGAGGTCTTTGACCCCTTTTGCAGAGGCGCAGGAACGGTGTATTTTTTAAACCCACCGCCAGGCCTTCTACACTGTTAGAAATGATTTTATTAAACTTCGTGGTTTCAACAAAATTGTCATAATATTTTTTCAATAAATTTGTGGGTATTAAAATTAAAGAAATAACTCCATGTGTATCATTGAAACAAGTGGTTTACCCATCCACCGCCTTCTTGTACCTATATAATAAAAGAGTTCTGTGTTGCCATAAGAGCACAAATGAAGACTACGGTGGGACAATCATATTAGTGCGAGGGCTTGGCATGACCAACACTCCTTACTTAAACTAGATGGACGAAAGGAGGCACCTCCTCCGATCAAACAGCTGGTAACATCAACCAGCACCAATATGATGTCTCAAACCCTATTGCCTTACGACAGGGCCCCAACCCTTTTTATATATATATTTAATAGAAGGCGGACTGCGAGTGGTAATTCCTATCTGATTGTTGAAAACCTATCTGATAGGAAATTCCTGCTTTGGAGCTCTGAAAATGTGGAGTACACCTTCATCATCAATACTCCTGTTTACACTTTGACCCAGAATGGTAGTACCTGTTAGGGTCCCATCATTGGTTTAAATCTAAAAAAATGTCGGAAAATGTCTTTGAAAAATTGAGTTTTAAACGAAATTTAGTACCCATAAAAAATGAATAACACAAAATATCTTCGGCATAAAATAAGCCGAGAAAAGGGTTGACGTGCTTTAAAATTCTACCACCATCCTCATACCAATGATTTGCACACATTATATGGTTAGGTATCCTATTAACATTAAAAATGCTATTTTAATAATAATGGTGATTTTTGGCAGAATGTTACATGGTTTCACGGTTACTATCCAATACTAATAATATCGACAATTATTTGAACCTCCAAACATCAGTCGCGTATTCTGGCAACGGAAGATATGTACGCTTAACTACAGAATATTTGTTTTGTTTGTTTTGTTTTGTCAAATGCTGTCGAGCTTCGAATGGCGCAAACATTACCGCGCTGAGGAAAATTTATTAGCATCAAATTTCAGCCTATTATTATTCAGACGACTAAATTAAATTTGCGCGGAAATTGACAAACTGGTCATATGTGCCTCGCCTGGTTTATTATTTTTTTTTTTATATATTTTTTTTTTGTTTCTTTTTGTTTTTTGTTTTTGGGTTTGGCGCGTCTACTCTGAAGACATTTTATTTTGTTTTGTTACTTTTATGAGCCTAAATATCGTTCGAGAATTTCAATTACAATCGATCTCTATCCTATTACTGATAAATTATAATATATAATATATATATATATATATATAATATATATATATATATATATATAATATATATGGGTGAATTATATATATATATATATATATATATGGGGTGAATATATATATATATATATATATATACAGATAATGTTATATAAATATATATATATAATATGTGTGTGTGTGTGTGTGGTGTGTGTGTGTGTGTGTGGTGTGAAGAAAGGAAGTGAATCCGGCGGTATGTAGTATATTAGGAAAAAGAAAAAACACAGGTTTAAATGGGTTAAGTGGTGATGTTATTGGCCGACGCTGCAGTGTTTCGATCTATTAATTAGATCATTCTTCAGGGCATTTGTTGTATATGGAAAAGTGATAGAAATTATTTATCACAGAATAACGAAAAGCGAGTGGTAGTTATGTATTCAATTTAAAAAAATTGAGGTTTTGAAAAAGGGACGGTTTTGAAATATGACTTCAAATATTCTATTTTTACGGCGTGGGTATGGGAAGTGTTGATGTGTGTTTATCGAAAGGAAAAATTGTGCATGGTTAGGTTGTTGTTGTTGTGTGTGTGTGTGTATAAATTTTTTTTGCGATGAACGACAGCGGAAAAATATATATATAAATAGAAATATAGAAAATATAAATATATATATATATATATATATATATATATATAATATATATATATATATATATAATATATATATATATATAATGGACAATAAATGTGAAAAGAATAAACATATAAAGGTGGTCAATTCTAAATTAGCAGAGACCGATTTCAAATCAGTGATTAAATGTTATAGAATGTATAACGTGATACTTATATTAAAAATATAAACATGCTTAGGTCTTAATCCAGATGAACATTTTTTTTTTTTAGATTAATAGAGAGCTAAAAATATTGTATTAATTAGGGTCGAGTGAAAATGACATAATAGAAATTTGTTTAAATGTCTACATTTGGAAACCAGTTCACTTCTCTTGTTAAGTAGATATAACATTCGTATTTAGAGAATATATATATATATATATATATATATATATATTATTATATATATAGTCATCCAAGACAACGTGTTTCGGACGCATCACGTCTCTTTCAGTGTGGCTAGACATTTGCAAGGTATCTCTGCGGGATGGAAATCCCATCGATTTATCATCAGTCAGGCTTCTAAACCACTTGGCCATCAGCAATAGTGACTGGGATTAGGCTTTTAACTGATAAATACATACATCTGTATATATATAAATAATGTGTGTTTTTGTGTGTAATTGAATTTTAAAACTCTCGAGCATTTCTTCTGTTTCACTCATTCATCAGAAGGTATACAGTAAAAGAGATACTATCTACCTGAGGATCGAAAATGAAATTTGGATTATTGGATGATTTTCTTTAACAACATATATAAACGAAATAATTAGAAAATTTTTTAAAAATAACATGAAAGAAATATTCCTCTTTGTCTTATTAACTTTGTTCATCTGTTCTACTTGACTATTCCGTATATATAGATATCGCAAGTAGATATATATATATATAATTATATATATTATATATATATATACATATAATAAAATAAGCCTAATGAGTCAGAGAATATCTTCTTAAGGTTTCTCTTAACATCAGGATAATATTAGGATAATTCTGAATCAGAAGATAGAATTATTCTGATGATCCGTAAAAGAGAAACCTAGCTAGTTATTCTCTTACTCATTGGCTTACTTTATTATTGCTCTACTTTTGTATTGAGCACATTAGTATATTTAACTTAGACAACTCTTACAGTACTTTTTCTTTTTGGCCATTTTAATAGTACCAGCTGATATTTCACGGAGATGCATATGGTATTTTCTTTTTTTATATAAATATTTTATCTCTCCAAGCAAAGGTTTGTATTGTCATTACTAACTATAAGCCGGAATATTTTATACTGTCGGAGTTTATATATACTTGACGTCATATTTCAAACCGGCTACCCTTCCAGTAATTCTTCAATTTTAAAATTTGAAACAGATTGATAAACAAGGACTATCACAGCTTCCTCATTATTGTGATAATTCGTTTTTACTCTTCTCCTATCAACAAACGCCCTGATAAACATCTACTTAACAGATCGAAACACTGCAGTGTCTGCTAATAAACGTACTACTCATTTATTTAAACCTGTGGTTTTTCAATTTCTCACTAACTACATACCGTCGGATTCACTATAAATTTCTCTTCACACACACACACACACCACACACACACAATATATATTATATATATATAATATATAATATATAATATAGAGAAGAGAGAGAGAGAGAGAGAGAAGAGATGAGTAAATCTATCTGCATATTGAAAAAATGACCCTATAATGAACTTAGAAAAACCATCAAGTTTATCCCAAACTTTTGGTCAGTCATATATATATATATAATATAATATATATAATATATATATTATATATATATATATAATATATATATAAAGTAAGTACAGTTGGCGGAGTGGCCTATTGCCGGTATATATATATATATATATATATATATACATATATATATATATATATATACAGCTTCTCCGCGTTAAATATGAACACATAGGTAGGTAGGTACTAGCGTATTGATATATAGATTATTGTTATATATTAGATATATATACAAATAAAATGATATTTATATATATTATAATGCATATGTATATATAATATATATAGTGTGGCGTGTGTGTGTGTGTGTGTTGTGTGAAGAGAGAGATAGAGGGAGAGAGAGAGAGGAGAGAGAGAAAAAAAATATAATATATGATATATATAATGAACAGAAATAAAAATGAAAAAACATAATAAGATAATATAGAATATTGAAAATAAGATAATACTATTGTTACTGTAAGATTTGAAAATGTTTGATTTGCACAATTGATTGTTTAAAAGGCAATTTTTGAAACGGGCAAAAGGTTTTATGACTTTCCTTCATAGAATATATCACCTACGGCTGTTTTGTGGCTGTGTACTTATACAATAATAAAAATCGTATCGGACTTATAAAAGAACGGTTAACTTTGATAAAAGATATTGACCCGGTCAAATTCACTCGTAATTCTATCGGCAGACATTTGCGTCCTGCATAGTTAACCTTTGGTAGTCTGCTAGGACAAAGTGCTTTATTAAATAGAAATTAAGCGGACCATCAATTGAGGTTTTGGAACTCTTCATTGATTCTTGGGTAAAGAACCACTTCGGTCTTTAAGGTTATCTCTCAAAGACAGCAACAACAACACAGCTAGAAGATGAAAGTGATAAGAAATTGTGACCAGAATGGAATTCATGACTCGGATTTACTAATTTAAAACAGAGTAAGAATGCAACACTCCTAGCACGAGCAGGATGCGACATAATATATATATATATAGGTTATATTAATATATATATATATATATATATATATATATATATATATATATATATTAGGGACTGGCATTTCTGTCATCTGCTACGAATTTTAAAAAGCGAATTAAAAATAATCAAATCTATTATTTAAGGTCAAACTTTGTCTAAATCGACAAGTAGTAACATAATAGCCATCATTAAAAAATAAAAAATATCATTACATATGCAGTTTATTTGAAGAGATTTAAAACTATTTGTTTTGGTCAATTTCGGCGCGATCCGCCATTCTGTCTATTTTTCAATGGTTTTACGCGCTTGTTTACAATTTTTATGTAACATTCACGATTGCAAGAAAAATTACCAAAAATCAGGTAATTATCCGATTTTAATGAAATTTTCAGTATTGATTTATCAATTAATGAATCTTATAATGCATTAGTTATTTATTTTCAAAATTTAATTTAGTATTTTCGCTATGAAAAATTAATATATAAAATTCATTTAAAATAAAAATATTCTGATGTTAATTTTAAAATGTTATATTTTTAGATTCTAGAACTAAATATCTATTCAATGCAAACCTTATTTTAGACACATGAAGTAATAAGTTTTGAAGAAAAACTCTATTGAAAATGTACCCCCCCTTTTAAGCAGAAAAATATCAATGTATACTTTTTTCTTTATAATATATAGTCAATTAAATAATTATCGAAATGAGTAAAAAAGAAATCTCCAAAAGATTAATTATTATTATTTTTTTTACTTTTTATTTTTCAATTTTCGGTACTTATTTTCTCATAGAAAAACACCGTAAAATTTTTTTGTTTCTCCCACCTTTCCAATATTTCTATTTCTATTTCTTTCTCCCCTATTTCATTCTTTTTCATGCACTTTTTTCCTTTTATTCTATGTTTCTTTCTTTAGTAACTCTCACTCTTTTCAATATTTCTCTTTCTTTATTTCTTCCTTTCTTTCTTTATCTATTTTCTATCCCTCACTCTTTTCAATATTTCTCTTTCTTTATTTCTTCCTTTCTTTCTGTATCTATTTTCCATCCGTCAATCTTTTCAATACATCAATTTCTTTCATCTTTCTTTTTTAATAAGTTTCAAGTAAAATTGTATTGTATTTTTGTGCATTCATTGCATCTCTATTCAGTGCTCATATCATAAATCGTTGTTATTAGAATAGTGAGAAAAAGTGATTTATGGCTGGTGCCTTACTCCATTGATGTGCTTTGTGGGTTGAAGGTTTCCTAAGGACTGAAGTGATGAACAGACAAAGGAGACAAAAACGCGGGTCACTTATCCTTCATATCAGGAAGAAAAAGTGACAAAAATAGCACACTCACTTTTTTAAGTTTTCCAAACGGGTAAGAAAATATATAAACCCGAAGAACGGTTTTCATTGTTTGATGAGTGGAAAACTTTGTCCATCTATAAAATTTGCACCTCTCTCACCAATGGGAACGGGGTGGGGCCGTTTTGCTTAGTCCCAAAATATACGTTTTAAATTGTCGTCTACGCAACTGACCCTTTTTGAATCTGCTCACGTCTCCCATTCTGACAGTCTCTAACTCCCAATCGAGAGTTTATGCAACTGATCTATTGAACTCTCCCTGTCAATCACGCCCATTATAGACGTGCACTGAGGTCGTTTCTGAGGAATTGTCACAATATTATTCTATCCAACGGTTTTTGTGTCTCATATCTTTATTATAGTTACTGTGTTTGATTTGGTTTGGTTTCTTTGTTTAATGCAACCAGCCATATTTTTGCCCGGGGTGGACTACCACAACAATAACCAAGTCACCACTTCATGCACCAGACCAGATTACCCAAGCTGTGCTGCTCATGCGTTGAGTTGGCGAGGACCGGTATATTGTTATTGGTGATATAAACTATCTACATAATGGAATAATCCTACTACTAACTATAAGTAGCAAAGACAATTTTAACTTGAAGACAAGCGTCGCGATTCAGTTCTAGACTGTATTTCGGACGAACTTCACTTTCCTTCTGTAAATCCTACTTCTTTGTTCAATACTATTGTATCAACTTTCACCAGTCGTTTGTCTTCATTTATGACCTTTAATAACCCCAAAACAGATATAACCTAAACGATTCCAAGGCAAATTTCTAACGGCTCTAATTTGTTTTTATTTCCATGAATTCTTAGGTTTTATTAATTTTTCTTAATAGACAAAATTACATGTTTCTAGTAATGTATTACTTCCTATATCGGAAGGCATGCTTAGCGAAATGGTTATTGTTGTAGGAAATGCATTCGAGATCCGAGTTCAAATTCTAGACGTGGTGTTTGCGGTTTAAATTTATTGATTTATACTGTTCTTTTTATATTATTTTTTTTTGACAAGACGCCCAACATTTACTTTTAATTGAATCTTAATATATTTGATATAATTTAAGTAAAGGGAGTTGGTTATTATGGGCATCAGCCGGACAGCGAGGGAGATTATTTCCTTTTGACAGGGCTAGAAATGGGAGATTGGTTTTTCCTTTGTGGATATAACTTCATTTTATTTAAAAGAGCGACTGATATTTCTTGTTTGCTTTAACAGAATAATTTGAGAAAGAAGTTAGACATTTATTAAAATCTTTTTTTCTTAATTATGTATTTTAATCATTCTGCTTTCTCTGATCAGTACAACCGTTGTAAATATTAACGATGTTTGCTCTCTGTTGATTGTATTGACTATTCGCACGCTAGTTTCCGTTATTGGCATGGATAATTAAAGTGAATCAAGTAAATAGTTCTTTGTAATTATTCAGCCTCCAACACTATCTAGACTGCGAGCTCGTTCATAATTTCATAGTTAATTTGCTATGATTGTTCTCTCTCAATTGTTACGCATGCACATGTATACAGCCTTTCGTATCAGGTATTATATGGGAGAGGAGAAGTAGAGGGCTCTTACATGGTCTATTGGTCGCTGGCCATCTTCCTCTCGGCTGCTTACTTCTGTTGAGCTGTTTGTGCTTACTTCTTGTTTGTTAATAACTAAGCAGACTTATTATTTTTTTCTTACCTTATTAAAAAACCCCAGCCAAAAAGATTCCCAACCACGTGGTGAGAAGTTGGCACCTTGGGAGCAATGATCCTACGTCTGCTCCTTCTGGCTAATGGCCAAATCTGACTAAGTTGACCACTTCTCTTTCACACGTCTTTCCTTCAGCAATTCGAAATCAATAACTTTTTCAACCTTTAATGTAATTTTCATTTAGCATAACATTATTTGAATTTATTACATACATAATTTGTTGGCTTACACACGAAATGAAAAGCCAGAAGTCAAAAGAAAGAGTAGTTAACAAAGTTCAACATATCATTCGGTAGTTTAACAACATCTCATTCGGTAGGTTTAACAAGATATGCTTTATCTAGGACAAGGACAGGAGAAAGAAGCCAAATGAAACTACACAACAATGTTGCATGCTGTCTTGAAAAAAAAATCCGAGAAAGATCATCCCACCCACCCAAAAAAAAAAAACGCAGCTGCACGCACTTGCATTGTCTCGCCCAAACTATCAGAGTAAGTCGAACAATACATGCTGAATACTGCTGGGACGAAACTTTTTTATGAGTGACGTTCTTCTGTGGTCACTCACATATACACAATCAGTCTTGGCTAACAAGCAGTAACTAACATTGATGTATGTGGACATTGGATGCCGTACGGAGGACTTGCCAGAGGATGACGATAGGGTTTTGAAACGATAGAGAGATATATGAATCCGTGTTAGTTGGCGTGATTTAATCATTATGACAAGTGGACTGAAAATCAGTTTTTCTTTTCTCCTAGACTGGTTACCTAACCAAGTCTAAAGAACGTAGTTTTCCCTAATATTTACCCATTGCTGTATATTAGCGTGGAGTGAATGTAAACAGTCTCGACCAGGATTTAACTCGGATGGCTGGTTTTAATTCCAAATACGATATCCGTTACGTTCAGCATGCATCTAAGGTTAACCGGTGTAAAATAACAAATTGTAAAAATCATTACTTACTAATCTTACTGAACGTAGAATATTGAACTTCATCGAACATTTATTTTTATTTCATTCTTTTATATATTTTATTTTATTTTATTCAATCTATTTTTTTTAAATTTCTATTTAGATTGAATTTATCGAACTGCTAAAAAACTTGTTGCGATTTTAGATTAAAAAAAAATGCTGGTGCTAGTGAAAAAAAAAGCAATTCAGAAGTATGGTAGAATTTTAAACATTTCAAAAGTTTATTTCTTTTCCCAATGTCTTATAAAAACTTATACAGAAAACTGAAGTATATATACCTATTTACCTAACCCCTCGAATCATTAGAATACGGGCACAGGTCAATTTAAACCGGAGTTTAACAGTTTTAAATTCAGAGTTTTCAATGGTTCCATACAAAGTTAGAGAGCCCGATCTGCCCTACTATTTACCCATAGCTGGAGGGAGTATAGTTGCAAGCATATTCATTCTCAATTGTAAGTGTTGGTTTGGTTTGATTTGGTCGTTTTACGGCATAAAATCAACTCATGGGTAATTTAATGCCGATAAATTTTTAAATAAATTAATTATTAATGGATAATCAAATTTTTTTTAAAATCATGTTTTCTATATAACCCATAGATGGGTTGGTTTGTGGTTTGTTTTGTTTTACGGCATATCAACTCGTGGGTCATTTAATGCCGACAAAGTTGTGAAAATAAATTCATTCTTAATGCATAATACAATTTGTTTATCAACCCATGTTTTCTATTTAAACCCATAGATGGGACCCTAACAGCTACTACCACCCGGGGTCAGAGTGGACCAGGGAGCAATGCTGATGAAGGTGCCTCCACATTCCCAACCTCAAAAACTGGAACCTCACCAATCAGATAGAGTTTAACGTCATTCCAGGACATGTAGACCCTCAGCCACTGCCTTCTAGCACCCATATGATAAAAGGGTTGGGGCTTGCCATACGGGCAATAGGGTTGGGAAAATAGGTGCTAGGGCTTGACGTGACGAGCCGATTGATCGGAGGGGGCGTCTCCGACCGACCGTCTAGCCCAAGATAGGGCCAAAGTGGAGTATGCAAGTCATGAACTGCTCATCCACCTGGTTCTATCGTTAAGCATCACGGGTCGCACCCACGGCCAACAGGTGGCCCCATTGGGGGAGTCTTACTCCTCTGTAGAGGTGCAGTCGCTGTAATTCAACGCCCCAGCCGACAGGGCGAGTAAGTGTAGGGTGAAATATTAAAAGCCTCGTCCAGGATTGAATTTACTTATGCATAATAGGTGGTCAAAGCGGCCCCCCCCCGATCAATCTTTTAAAAAATAAATTTTAACTCATTCTTTCAAAATCATTGTTTATATTATTAACGCATGGATGGGACCCTAAAAGTGGACCTGGGAGTAATGAAGGTGTACTCCACACTCCCCAACGCTCCAGAATTGAAACATCACCATAGATGTAGTTTAGAGCCATACCAAAAAATACATAAAATGAGTTTTAAATAGATATGTTTTTTTTTTTAAGTTAAGTTTTAAAAACTTGAATACCAAGAAGAATGGATAAAATTTAAAAAATATTGGCATAAAATGACCTATGGATTGGCTGCCTAAAATACAACCTACAATCAACCATCAACTCTTCATTTTAAACATAAGACACAAATATCTCAGCACATGCCTTCCAGCAAACATATATGATACATAGGGTTAGTTTTTTTCCATTAGAGCAACTCGAACAAATAAAAAAACAACTCCCGGACGATGTAAAAATAGATTTTTGAAACATATTGCCTGAGGGGTGGAGTAAAAAATTCAAGTTCAGCGAGTTTTTACCCTAAGTAAGTAAAATCATCAAATTCATTAAAGGATTGAAAATAAAAACAATTTGAAATGTAAGCTTTAAATATATATGAAATAAAACAAACTATATATAGATATATAAAACCAGTCATGTATGTATTAAAACTTGTTGTAAAAAAACAATGAGGACTGTCTAATGTATTTATTCTATGTTTATAACGATGTTGCGTAATGTGACATGAAGCAGTGACGTAATTTTTGTTACAGACAAAAACCGGAAGCAATCTCCATTATTTAATAGATAATATGTGTCGGATACGTAAGGCTTTATGTGACCAGCCGATTGATATAAAATCACTAACCAAACCTATACATCTGACTACTGGTGCGGAGGGTAATCCCAATTGCTCATAATCCTGTGAGGTCAGTGTACACTCTAATGTCAGGGGCAAACACGTGTATACCAGATTATTTAGCGACTCTTCACCTGAATTATTACTCTGCTCTATTTCCATCGAATCAATGAAAATAGATCAGAATATATAAGAAATTTAGAATCAACACCAAAACAGAATTTTCACTTGTTGGCGGATCTTCAAATAATAGACATGGTCCCACGAGAAGACAAGATCCCTCCCCCCATTCCACCAAAAATGGAGTTTCCTAGGGAGGACCACTAAACTGCACTGATGGTGAGGCTTCCAGTTCTGAAAATCTGGGATACTGAAAATCCTCCCGATTTCTTATTTCAAGCTCCAACTCTGGAGCCGAGTTGTAATCTTGTTTGAGTCCTTCTATGAGTCAAACCCGTCTAGTAAAAGTGAGGGCCAAATAATGCGTTCAAACTATGAGCTAAAAATGTTTTTTTTTAATCGAATAACCAACAAGAATGAATAAATCAAAACATCTTTCGGTATAAAATAACCCAGGGTTACATTAAAATCCATTCATAAATGAATATTTATTTTGCCAAATAACAAATGTGCAAATCCTAAAATGGAAGGGTAATGATTGGTCTTTTGCTATCCTAACTTTTATCTAACTATTTCCATTCGTGACCCAAATTTCATACAAACAAATTTCTAGTTAACATTGAAACAATTCGCACTAATAATCACCAAAAACCGACCAGTCTCCCTATGACAAACCTACAACCTTATCGAATATCACATAGTCGTAAGGGGGGGGTGATTTGATTTGTATATACAAATCAAACACCCCCCCCCTTACGGACGATGTGATATTCGATTAAGGTGTAGGTTTTGTCATAGGGAGACTGGTACGTTTTTGGTGATTATAGTGCGAATTGTTTCATGTTAACTAGAGAAATTTGTTGTATGAATTGGGTCACGAATGGAAATAGTTAAGATAAAAGTTAGGATAGAAAAGACCAATCATTACCCTTCCATTTTAGGATTTGCCACATTTGTGTATTTTTGGCAAAATAAATATTCAGTTCATGAAATGGATTTTAATGTAACCCATGGGTTATTTTATACCGAAGATGTTTTTGATTTATTCATTCTTGTTGGTTATTCGATTTAAAAAAAAACATTTTTAGCTCATAGTTTGAAACGCATTATTTTGGCCCTCACTTTTACTAGACGGGTTTGACTCATAGAAGAGACTCAAACAAGTATTACAACTCCGGCTCAGAGTGGAGCTTGAAATAAGGACAATCGGGAGGATTTCCAGTATCCCCAGATCTTCAGAACTGGAGCCTCACCATCAGATGCAGTTTAGTGTCCTACCTAGGAAACTCCATTTTTGGTGGAATGGGGGGAGGGATCTTGTACTTCTAGTGGGACCATTGTCTATGTATTTGAAGATCCGCCAACAAGGAGAAAATTCTGTTTTGGTGTTGATTCTAAATTTCTTATATATTCTGAATCTATTTTCATTGATTTCGATGGGAAATAAGACAGAGTAATAATTCAGGTGAAGAGTCGCTAAATATGCCTGGTATACACGTGTTTGCCCCCTGACATTAGAGTGTACACTTGACCTCACAGGATTATGAGCAATTGGGATTACTCCCTCCGCACCAGTAGTCAGATGTATAGGTTTGTTAGTGAATTTTATATCAATCGGCTGGTCACATAAAGCCTTAGTATCCAGACCATATCTATCTATTAATAATGGAGATTCGCTTCCGGTTTTTGTCTGTAACAAAAATTACGTCACTGCTTATGTCACATTACGCAACATCGTTATAACATAGAATAAATACATTAGACAGTCCTCATTGTTTTTTACAACAAGTTTTAATACATACATGACTGGTTTTATATATCTATATATAGTTTGTTTTATTTCAATATATATTTAAAGCTTACATTTCAAATTGTTTTATTTTTCAATCCTTTAATGAATTTGATGATTTTACTTACTTAGGGTACAAACTCGCTGAACTTGAATTTTTTACTCCCACCCCTCAGGCAATATGTTTCAAAAATCTATTTTTACATCGTCCGGGGGAGTGTTTTTTATTTTGTTCGAGTTGCTCTAATGGAAAAAAAAACTAACCCTATGTATCATATATGTGCTGGAAGGCATGTGCTGAGGATATTTGTGTCTTATGTTTAAAAATGAAGAGTTGATGGTTGATTGTAGGTTGTATTTTTAGGCAAGCCAATCCATAGGTCATTTTATGCCAAATATTTTTTTAATTTTATTCATTCTTCTTGGGTATTCAAGTTTTTAAAACTTAACTTAAAAAAAAAAACATATCTATTTAAAACTCATTTTATGTATTTTTTGGTATGGCTCTAAACTACATCTAGTGGTGATGTTTCAATTCTGGAGCGTTTGGGAGTGTGGAGTACACCTTCATTACTCCCAGGTCCACTTTAGGTCCCATCCATGCGTTAATAATATAAACAATGATTTTGAAAGAATGAGTAAAATTTATTTTTTAAAAGATTGATCGGGGGGGGGGGCCCTTTGACCACCTATTATGCATAAGTAAATTTCAAATCCTGGACGAGGCTTTTATATTTCACCCTACACTTACTCGCCCTGTCGGCTGGGGCGTTAGAATACAGCGACTGCACCTCTACAGAGGAGTAAGACTCCCCCAATGGGGCCACCTGTTGGCCGTGGGTGGCGACCCGTGATGCTTAACGATAGAACCCAGGTGGATGAGCAGTTCATGACTTGCAATACTCCACTTTGGCCCTATCTTGGGCTAGACGGTCGGTCGGAGACGCCCCCTCCGATCAATCGGCTCGTCACGTCAAGCCCTAGCACCTATTTTCCCAACCCTATTGCCCGTATGGCAAGCCCCAACCCCTTTTTATCATATGGGTGCTAGAAGGCAGTGGCTGAGGGTCTACATGTCCTGGGAATGACGTTAAACTCTATCTGATGGTGAGGTTCCAGTTTTGGAGGTTTGGGGAATGTGGAGCACCCATTCATCAGCATTGCTCCCTGGTCCACTCTGACCCGGAGTGGTAGTAGCTGTTAGGGTCCCATCTATGGGTTAAATAGAAAAACATGGGTTGATAAACAAAATTGTATTATGCATTAAGAATGAATTTATTTCACAACTTTGTCGGCATTAAATGACCCACCGAGGTTGATATGCCGTAAAACAAAACAAACCAAACCAAACCCATCTATGGGTTATATAGAAAAACATGAGTTTATAAACAAAATTTGATTATCCATTAATAATTAATTTATTTAAAAATTTTATCGGCATTAAATTACCCACTGAGGTTGATATGCCGTAAAACGAACCAAATCAAACCAAACCAACACTTACCATTGAGAATGATATGCTTGCAACTATACTCCCTCCAGCTATGGGTAAATAGTAGGGCAGATCGGGCTCTCTAACTTTGGTATGGTAACCATTGAAAACTCTGAATTTAAAACTGTTAAACTCCGGTTTTAAATTGACCTTGTGCCGTATTCTAATGATTCGGAGGGGTTAGGTAAATAGGTATATATACTTCAGTTTTCTGTATAAGTTTTATAAGACATTGGGAAAAGAAATAAACTTTTGAAATGTTTAAAAATTCTACCATACTTTCTGAATTGCTTTTTTTTTCACTAGCACCAGCATTTTTTTTTTAATCTAAAATCGCAACAAGTTTTTTAGCAGTTCGATAAAATTCAATTCTAAATAGAAATTTAAAAAAAATAGATTGAATAAAATAAAATAAAATATATAAAAGAATGAAATAAAAATAAATGTTCGATGAAGTTCAATATTCTACGTTCAGTAAGATTAGTAAGTAATGATTTTTACAATTTGTTATTTTACACCGGTTAACCTTAGATGCATGCTGAACGTAACGGATATCGTATTTGGAATTAAAACCAGCCATCCGAGTTCAAATCCTGGTCGAGACTGTTTACATTACACTCCACGCTAATATACAGCAATGGGTAAATATTAGGGAAAACTACGTTCTTTAGACTTGGTTAGGTAACCAGTCTAGGAGAAAGAAAAACTGATTTCAGTCCACTTGTCATAATGATTAAATCACGCCAACTACACGGATTCATATATCTCTCTATCGTTTCCAAACCCTATCGTTCATCTCTCCTGGCAAGTCCTCCGTACGGCATCCAATGTCCGCACATAACATCAATGTTAGTTACTGCTTGTTAGCCAAGACTGATGTGTGTATATGTGAGTGACCACAGAAGAACGTCACTCATAAGTTCGTCCAGCAGTATTCAGCATGTATTGTTCGACTTACTCTGATAGTTTGGGCGAGACAATGCAAGTGGCCGTGCAGCTGCGTTTTTTTTTTTTGGGTGGGTGGGGATGATCTTTCTCGGATTTTTTTTCAAGACAGCATGCAACATTGTTGTGTAGTTCTCATTTGGCTTCTTTCTTCTGTCCTTGTCCTAGATCAAGCATATCTTGTTAAACCTACCGAATGAGATGTTGTTAAACCTACCGAATGATATGTTGAACTTTGTTAACTACTCTTTCTTTTGACTTCTGGCTTTTCATTTCGTGTGTAGCCAACAAATTATGTATGTAATAAATTCAAATAATGTTATGCTAAATGGAAAATTACCATTAAAGGTTGAAAAAAGTTATTGATTTCGAATTGGCTGAAGGAAAGACGTGTGAAAGAGAAGTGGTCAACTTAGTCAGATTTTGGCCATTAGCCAGAAGGAGCAGACGTGAGGATCCATTGCTCCCAAGGTGCCAACTTCTCACCACGTGGTTGGGAATCTTTTTGGGCTGGGGTTTTTTAATAAGGAATAAGAAAAAAATAATAAGTCTTGCTTAGTTATTAACAAACAAGAAGTAAGCACAAACAGCTCAACAGAAGTAAGCAGCCGAGAGGAAGATGGCCAGCGACCAAGTAGACCATGTAAGAGCCCCTCTCTTCTCCTCTCACCATATATATACCTGATACGAAAGGCTGTATAACATGTGCATGCCGGTACAATTGAGAGGAGAACAATCATAGCAAAATTAACTATGAAATTATGAACGAGCTCGCCAGTCTAGATAGTGTTGGAGGCTGAATAATTACAAAGAACTATTTACTTGATTCACTTTAATTATCCATGCCAATAACGGAAACTAGCGTGCGAATAGTCAATACAAATCAACAGAGCAAACATCGTTTTAATATTTACGGTTGTACTGATCAGAGAAAGCAAGTGAATAATTAAATAATAATTAATAAAAAAAAAAATTTTTAAAGTCTAACTTTCTCAAAATATTCTGTTAGCAAACAAGAGAATATCAGTCCTCTTTTCAAAAGGAAATAAATCTCCCTCGCTAGTCCGGCTGGCACCATAATAACCAAACTTTACTTTAAATTATATCAAAAATAATTAAGATCAATTAAAAGTAAAATTGTCAAAAAAATAAATATAAAAAAGAACAGTATAAATCAATAAATTTAAACGCAAACAGCCACGTCTAGAATTTGAACTCGGATCCTCGAATGCATTTCCTACAACAATAACCATTTCGCTAAGCATGCCTTCCGATATAGGAAGTAATACAATTACTAGAAACATGTAATTTTGTCTATTAAGAAAAATTAATTAAAACCTAAGAATTCATGGAAAATAAAAACAAATAGAGCCGTTAGAAATTTGCCTTGGAATCGTTTAGGTTTATATCTGTTGTGGGGTTATTAAAGGTCATAAATGAAGACAAACGACTGGTGAAAGTTGATACAATAGTATTGAACAAAGAAAGTAGGATTTACAGAAGGAAAGTGAAGTTACGTCCGACACAATACAGTCTAGAACTGAATCGCGACGCTTGTTCTTCAAGTTAAAATTGTCTTTGCTACTTATAGTAGTAGTAGGATTTATTCCATTATGTAGATAGTTTTATATCACCAAATAACAATATACCGGTCCTCGCCAACTCAACGCATGATGAGCAGCACAGCTTGGGTAATCTGGTCTGTGCAGTGAAGTGGTGACTTGGTTATTGTTGTGGTAGTCCACCCCGGCAAAAATATGGCTGGTATGCCATTAAACAAAGAAACCAAACCAAATCAAACACAGTAACTATAATAAAGATATGAGACACAATAAAACCGTTGGATAGAATAATATTGTGACCATTCCCTCAGAAACGACCTCAGTGCACGTCTATAATGGGGCGTGATTGACAGGGAGAGTTCAATAGATCAGTTGCATAAACTCTCGATTTGGGAGTTAGAGACTGTCAGAATGGAGACGTGAGCAGATTCAAAAAAGGGTCAGTTGCGTAGAGCGACAATTTAAAACGTTATTTTGGGACTAAGCAAAACCGGCCCCACCCCCGTTCCCATTGGTGAGAGAGGTGCCAAATTATAGATGGACAAAAAGTTTTTCACTCATCAACAATGAAAACCGTTCTTCGGGTTTATATATTTTCTTACCCGTTTGGAAAACTTAAAAAAGTGAGTGTGCTATTTTTGTCACTTTTCTTCCTGATATGAAGGATAAGTGACCGCGTTTTTGTCTCCTTTGTCTGTTCATCACTTCAGTCCTTAGGAAACCTTCAACCCACAAAGCACATCAATGGAGTAAGGCACCAGCCATAAATCACCTTTTTCTCACTATTCTAAATAACAACGATTTATGATATGAGCACTGAATAGAGATGCAAATGAATGCACAAAAATACAATACAATTTTACTTGAAACTTATTAAAAAAGAAAAGATGAAAAGAAATTGATGTATTGAAAGATTGACGGATGGAAAATAGATACAGAAAGAAAGGAAGAAATAAAGAAAGAGAAAAATTGAAAAGAGTGAGGGATAGAAAATAGATAAAGAAAGAAAGGAAGAAATAAAGAAAGAGAAATATTGAAAAGAGTGAGAGTTACTAAAGAAGAAACATAGAATAAAAGGAAAAAAAAAGTGCCATGAAAAAGAATGAAATAAGGGGGAGAAAGAAATAGAAATAGAAATATTGGAAAGGTGGGAGAAACAAAAAATTTTACGGTGGTTTTTTCTATGAGAAAATAAAGTACCGAAAATTGAAAAATAAAAAGTAAAAAAATAATAAATAATTAATCTTTGGAGATTTCTTTTACTCATTTCGATAATTATTTAATTGACTATTATATTATAAAAGAAAAAAGTATACATTGATATTTTCTGCTTAAAAAGGGGGGGTACATTTTCAATAGAGTTTTTCTTCAAAACTTATTACTTCATGTGTCTAAAATAAGGTTTGCATTGAATAGATTTAGTTCTAGAATCTAAAAATATAACATTTTAAAATTAACATCAGAATATTTTTTATTTTAAATGAATTTTTATATAATAATTTCATAGCGAAAATACTAAATTAAATTTTGAAATAAATAACTAAATGCATTATAAGATTCATTAATTGATAAATCAATACTGAAAATTTCATTAAAATCGGATAATTACCTGATTTTGGTAATTTTTTCTTGCAATCGTGAATGTTACATAAAAATTGTAAACAAGCGCGTAAAACCATTGAAAAATAGACAGAATGGCGGATCGCGCCGAAATTGACCAAAACAAATAGTTTTAAATCTATTCAAAATAAACTGCATATGTAATGATATTTTTTATTTTTTAATGATGGCTATTATGTTACTACTTGTCGATTTAGACA
>CM042145.1:125305013-125340013 GCA_023376005.1 Doryteuthis pealeii
TTAGGCTAAACGGATAATCGGTGAGGTCCCTCCGATCAATCGGCTGGTCACGTGAAGCCCTAGCACCCATATGATTGTTATAACCCCTTTGACCTTATGGCAACCCCAACCCTTTTATCATATATGCGCTAGAAGGTGGTGACTGAGGGTCCTATTGTCATTGGTATAAACTGCTTCTTGTGAAGTAATGAAGTTCCAATTCTGGAGCTCTAGGAATGTGCAGTACCCTTCATTAATATTACTTCCAGGTCCAATATTATCTGGAGTGATAGTACCGTTTAGGGTTCCATCTATAGGTTGAATAGAAAAAATTAGTTTAAGAATATGTTAAAAATTGAATTAAAAAATTTGAATACCCATCAAGTATTAATACAACAACACTTCTTCGGCATAAAATAACCCAACAAAGCTTGACTTGACGTAAAATCCAACAAAGCCACAAACTAAAACAAACAAAAATATTTACCTACAAACTATTCACTGAAAAGCATATATACAAAGAAACAATATTTGGCATTGAAGAGCTCATAAACAAATGATCAACACTTTAACCAACCAACCAACCAACCATTCTTCTGTTATTAGCCATTCAAAAGGCGTAGCTATCTGTACACACGCCTTCTCCACGAATGAACAAATCACGGTCTAATTGATTTCATAAGCTTTGGCCTAGATACAGTCTTTATCAAATTGAGACGAATACATTGTTTGTGAATATTTTTGATACATAAGGTGTGCTGTGGTCTACCACTTTAAAATTATAGACTCAGCGTGGTCACGTGGATTAAACCCCAGCCAATCAACAGCTCAAATACGTTGCTAGTTAACTATTTAAACGCCGATATTAAAAGCCGTTCATTTGCACGTTATTCGACATTGACGAACGGAGCTGCAACCAATGACATTTATCAACGCAAGGAATCTACCCAACACAAAGGAAAAACCAAATGATTATACCCAACACTAAGGGGCACCAAGGAAGAAACAAAGGTTTCTTCACTAAAGATCGCGCTCTGCTTAACACAAGGGAACTCCACTGTAAAGTGCTCTCACTTGAAGCCTAAAAATGGCTTCAAAACTCGTAACACACACACACACACACACACACACACACACACACATATATATATATATATATATAATATATATATATATATATATTAATACTCATTCCTTAATTGTTCAACCGTTATAATCTTGCTACCCTCTGGTTGAAATGCGACTGACCAAATCGTCCAAGATGTAATGCGCAAATGTAATCCCTGATTATCTGGTGATGCTTATCCGCCGAATTCTTATTTCTCATGAGTTGCATCACTTCAGCTAAATAATGGACCATTCATTTCTTATTATAAAAAAGGGAAGAAAAAGGACATGCTACTCATAAGAAAATATAACAAGAAAGGAAGAAACAAAGGAAGTTATAGGAGGGGAAAGATAGAGAGAGTGAGTGAGCGTGTGGAAGCGATAACGCTAATCTGTTTCAGTTGAAACCAATGAACATCTGAAAGAAGGAGAGAAAGAAAAATAGCGAGAGAGAACTGAATCAAGATTTTTTTTTTTTTTTACATATTAAATGATTGCAACAGCTCTTAAGTAAACATATCAAACGTTATAATAATTAAATTATCATACTGTGCATATTCACAGGTCCTGCTAGTATTATATAAAGTTTTCGGAGACTAGAAATAATGAAATTCTTCAGAGAATGGGATATCTTCGAATTATGGATGTTGTTAAAAAGTCCTTGGGTTTCGTAATATTTGACTCGTAAGTGTATAACATGCTTGGCTCCAACTGCTGCAGGGCGATTGTTTTGGGACTCTGGAAAACTTTTCCTTTCCTCCGGGAAAACGGCCAAATTCTTCTGCAAAGGGAATCACACGAGTTCTGAATCCCTTGTCTGCGGGTTTAGTGCAAGTTGATTATGCCTCTGTGGCAGTGTGGGGCTTGTTTAGTTGGAGTTCACTTGAACCTTTGTTGAATCTAAATTCTATCTTGACAGGTATGACATACACAGATCATGCCGTCGTATCGGCGGGGATATGAATACGCAAACTGTATTCCCTGTACATAAATGTCAACTCATTACGAAATAGTGGCTAGTGTAGAGGGTTGGTGGGTGTTTTGAGCCGATGGTTTCGACTTGGTGAAGGTTGCCCTCATCAGTTGTCGTTTGCAAACCACGGCTCGTTGCTAAGATGTAAGGTGGAGTTTTCGCTCCAATCAGAAAGAAATATTTCAACGCAAATAACATAAGATCTGTTTGAATGACATTTTATCCTTCTTGAGAGAAATAAAAATACATAAATAATTATGAATCAGATATAAATACATCTACAAAATACACTTATATATATTTTTTATGCATATATATATCGTTTCAGGAAAAGAAGGCGGAAGAGGTCTTGCCAACACAGAGGACTGTGTCGAGGCCACAATCAAAGAACTCGAAGAATACACAAAAAGACCAAAGAAAGATTACTTGTGGCAGCCAACAACAGTGGATGTAATATATGGACAAACAGAAAAACAACAAAAAGTAGAAAACAAAAATGGGAAGAAAAACAATTACATCGACGCTTCAAACGACAAATCGGAGAGGTTGCACATAAAAAAGACTTGGACATGGTTAAGAAAAAGAAACCCCAAAAGAAAAACTAAATCTCTAATAATTTATGCACCAAATAATGCCATTAGAACAAATTATATCGAAGCAAAAAATGATAAGACGCAACGAAACAGTAAATGTAGACTGTACGGTGACATAGATGAGACTAAACCATGTATTACGTGAATATAGCAAACTAGCACAATGGGAATACAAAGCTAGACTCGACTGGGTGGGGAAGGTGATCCACTAGGAATTATGCAAAAACTAAATTTTGACCATACAACAAATGGTATATGCATAAATCAGAATCTGTTCTTGAAAATAAAACGCTAAAATTCTCTGGGACTTTGAGATAAGACGAATTACCCTATCCTATAAGGAAATTTGAATTCCAACTTTTATCACACTAATAGTTTAGGCATTAAATAAACCATAGATATTAAGAACTTGAAACAGAAACTTTTATCAAAATGATTTCTTTCGGCATTAAATGACCCAAAAAGTTTTGATATGCCATAAAAAACAAATTAAACCAATATAGTTGCAAACGAAATTAGCCAAACACAATTTTTAAACCAGTTTTTAAAAAAGGTATATACTGAGTGGAATATATAAGCGAAACAATTCACGACGATTTAATGCAAAAAACACAATATTGAGCAAACATAATATAAAGAAAGACAAGTATTCTATTAACATTTATACATTGCTGTAAATGTACTAATTTTGTAATATGTAGTTGTTTTAAAAAATAAGCTTTTGTGTTGAATGTTCTTGAAGTGATGAGGCTGTTAAACATGAAATGGAGAGTTGGTGTCTATCATTTTTCTCAACGTGTCACAAACCCACGAACTCTCTCTCTCTCTCTCTCTCTCTCTCTCTCTCTCACCAACACACACACACACACATACATATATATATATATATACATATATTCATATACAAGGTATGTTAAAAAAGTATCGATATTTGTTGTACTTTTTGACGCACCTTGCATTCTGAAAAAATAACATTCTATTCATTCTCCATTTCTATCTTGGTAAACAACTTTAAACTTGGTATTTCAACACACCTTTTATTCCTAAAAAATAATGAACGGAACGTTATTTCTTTTCAGAATACAAGGGTCTCAAAAAGTAAAAAATCTCGATACTTTTTTTGATCCACCTTGTAACACACACACACACACACACACACACATAATATATATATATATATATATATATATATATATATATATATATAATTAAACGAAAAAACAAAAAGTTATAACAAATAGACTTTATTGTCTAAAGTCTACAGAAGAAATACAAAACGGGATAAATAAATGTCCTAAAGTAGGTAGTCTGAGGTTCTAAGTTGAAAGATAAAGGTTATCACTTACTGTGTACTCCAGAAAGGACACCACGTATACGTGGCCTCTATGAAAGTAGAGAGTTTTGAAAACATGCGCACTATACACGGAAATGTCTGTAGATAAACCTCATGAGAGTATATGGTAAAAATTGTCCCATCTGCAAGTGCACGCATGAGCATGTGAATTTTAGGGTTAATCCTCCCCAGTCCAAATGGAGGTAACACAACGCTTATTCCGCTCAAGATTTCAGCTCATGTCACATTCTTCCCGTGCTGGAGACGGTTGGTAAATACGTACCACATCGCGTAACTCCTATTATTCAAGCGAAGGGGAGCTATACCTTTTTATCTAGCGGACTATTTTCAATCTTCTGGCCGTTGTGTCCTTAAACGTGATACAATCAGACAAGGTTGTAGTCGAGTGGAGAACCAGTCAACACGTTCGTAGATTTAAGATAGAGGGTTTTATTGCAGAGAGATACATAATACAGACAAGGAATAGTGAGGTACACAACTAATCCTCGAAGCCAGCCAACATAATGCCGTGCTCACATAATATATAGTCAGATCATATGGTGAGAGAGAGTGTGGGAATTTAAACACTGGCACTTTAGTTTAACAGGCACTTTAGTTATTAACCTCATCAGGAGTTCGAAGATTTTCAACTGTCCTGACAGTTTTCTTTTTCTAACTCAAACGACTTTATTTTGAAAAGTAATCTCCTCGCTGGTAACTTCAAGAATAAATTTGCTATATACTTCGCTTTTTTAATCAAACTGGCATCAGCTTTTTAATCATGGCTTATGAAGTCGACATTTTTCTAATATTGGAGCCATTTAGGAAATTATTTCATGATTTTATATTTTGCACTTAATCGAAGATTAATTAAGGTGATAAGTGATTTACAAGGTTTTAAAAGCTTACAATTCAAAGTCATTTTCAATTTCTACAATTGATTATGATGTCTGAACAATAACGGATATATATATATAATATATATATATATATATATATATATATATATATCAATCCAACTGCATAATTAAGAAGAAGTGCCTCAAAAAGAACTTAAAACTTTTTTACGATGCACTGTCTCACAAATTTTTTTTAAATACATTTGTAATCGGCATTAATTCACTCAACGTGAGAGATCATACGTTAGTTGCTATGACTTATCTACATCTTTAAATAATGGAGATTGTGTGTTGTCTGTCTGTAACCAAACTATATCACTACTCAAGTCACATTACGTTATTTATTTACGTCACATTCTTCATGATTTTATTTTCATCTAAATCTCAAATATTAATAAAAGGGTTTTATATTATTAATACTGTTAACCATATCTACATACAAATAACAAAATAGCAATTGTATTTATATATACAACGAAATCTCGGGGATACATCTTCAAAAAAGTCCATTAACAAGAAGAAATAACTGTATTTTTATTAATTACCTACTATTTTAACTAAATAGTTAAATTAGGAAAATATAGCAATGAATGACGACAATGATGGTAGAGTATGTTTCGGTTGTTCTATTTTTCGATTATAGTGTTTTAAATCTTTTTTATCTGCATTCTTATTTAGTTACATTAGCCTTTCTGATTTAAAATGATTTTTATTACATTAAATCTTAAATACTTTCAGCCGGTTGGTGCATATATTTGCTAGTATTAGTAATATTCACATTATGTATAGATTTTACGGCATGTCAACTCATGGATTATTTTATGCCGGAGACGCTTTTCTTTTATTCATTAATCTTGGGTATTCAATTCTTTTCAAACTCATTTTTTCATCCTTTTGTACAAGGTTTGTTTTGGTTCGTTGGATTTAAGGCATGTCAAATGTTTGGGTTATTTTATGCTGAATAAATTATCTATTCATGCTTGTTGGGTATTAACAATTTCCTTTAAACTCAACGTTTTCAACACATTTAAAAAATTGTTTTTTCTATTTAACCCATGATGGGACCCTAACATGTACTACCACTCCTGTTTAGAGTAGACATTAGGAGCAATGGCTATGAAGGTGTATTGACCTCTCTCCAAGGCGCCAGAATTGGAACCTCACCATACTTGCAGTTTAGCGTCATACCCAAGACACTAAGAGCCTCAATCACTGACTTCGACCACATGGGACAAAATGGGTTGTAGGTTTGCCACAAGGGTCGGGACAATCATAAAGGTTCTAGGGTTTTACGTGACCGGCTGATTAATCGAACGGATGCTCTCTGACCGCCTGTCTAGCCAAAGTAAGGACCAAAATGGAGTGATGCAAGTCATGGACTGCCCAACAACTAGGATTCTGTCGTCAAGTATCACGGATCACCACTAATGGCCAACAGGTGACCCCATTGAGGAGGTTTTATTACATCACTGAAGATGTGTAGTGGCGTATTCTACACCCCCAGCCGAAAGGGCTGACGACTTTTAAATAACATCTAATTGAATTGAAAATAAATGCGATTGTTTTTTTGTTATTGTTTGTTTTTTTTCACCGTGGACATTTTAATTTCTAAGATTTGAAGAATAAAAAAAAAAAGAAAATAATATTTTTATCTTTATGTTCTAAATGAAATGTTTTATCAGTGTAATGACCATTTGTCGAATCAATCAGTAAATCAATGAAACAATTAATCAACACTCCCAAATCGTCTGCGTCTTGAGGCCGTCAACCCCTCTCCGCTTTGACCGGCCTACATGTCAGAAAAAACTGACGTCATCCGGAAACCTTCTAAGAAGATTTTATGCCACTTTTGTTTCTGTGTTGGCTTTGCATATTTCCAAATCTGCTGTTTCCACCAGAAAGCGAGAGCGAGAGTGCGAGAGCGAGAGCGAAAGAAGAGAGGTAATGCTCCTTATATAAACATTTGAATTCCCTTAAAGGGGATGACTGTATAAACACACACACACACACACACACACACACACACATATATATATATATATATATATATGTGTGTGTGTGTGGGTGTGTGTGTGTGTGTGTGTGTGTATTTAATATACCAAAGTTGTTGGTAAACCCTTGGGGTAAGAAAAAACCCGGCAAATAGTTTGATTGTAAAAATATACTACCAACCATCACCTGGGGAGAAAAAGAAATCAGGAAAAAAGAAAAGACCAAGATTGTCGTACCAACCGAAAATAATCGGTTGATACTATAATACTTGGCCAAAGAAAAAAATAATTTATATGTATATATATATATGAAAAATATATATACATATAAAAACCGGCAGGATATACTAAAGCTAATAAGTAAAGAGTGCTCAATACCTAAGTAGAGCAAATAATAAAGATACACTAATAAGTCAGATATACCTACTAAAAGTTCCGCTTAGTGCTCTTCAGGGCTAAAATATGTCTAAAAGTCAGAATCTGAACAGCACTAAGCGACACTTTTAGTAGGTATATCTGACTCATTAGGTTATATATATATATATATATAATATATATATATATATATATATATAATGAAAACAAAAGATGTTTAACTGAAATAGGCTCATCAGGAGAGAAGTGTGCAAAACCGTTTCGGGCCAAATCACTCGACGGTTTTATATATATATATATATAATAATAACATGTCTCGCAATATGCACGGATATCCATGACAATCTCTCGCCAAACTTCCTATCATTCATGTCCAGAGGAAGGTCCTTTGCGCATATTGCGAGACTGTTATTATATATATATATATTATATAAAACCGTCGAGTGATTTGGCCCGAAACGGTTTTGCACACTTCTCTCCTGATGAGCCTATTTCAGTTGTAAACATCTTTTGTTTTTTCATTTATATATATATATTATATATATATATATATATATATATATAAACCTAATGAGTCAGATATACCTACTAAAGTGTGCTAGTGCTGTCAGATTCTGACTTTTAGCATATTTTAGCCTGAAGAGCACTAAGCGGAACTTTTAGTAGGTATATCTGACTTATTAGGTGTATCTTTATTATTTGCTCTACTTAGTATTGAGCACTCTTTACTTATTAGCTTTAGTATATCCTGCCGGTTTTATATATGTATATATATTTTTCAATATAATATATATACATATAAATTTATTTTTTTTTCTTTTGGCCAAGTATTATAGTATCAACCGATTATTTTCGGTTGGTACGACAATCTTGGTCTTTTTTTTTCTCCTGATTTCTTTTTCTCCCAGGTGATGGTGGTAGTATATTTTTTTACAATCAAACTATTTGCCGGTTTTTCTTCCCCAAGGGTTTCCAAACTTTGGTATATTAATACACCACCAACACAACACACATATATATATATATATATATATATGTGTGTGTGTGGTGTGTGTGTGTGTGTGGTGTTTTATACAGTCATCCCTTTAGGGATTTCAAATGTTTATATAAGGAGCATTACCTCTCTTCTTTCGCTCTCGCTCTCGCACTCTCGCTCTCGCTTTCTGGTGGAAACAGCAGATTTGGAAATATGCAAAGCCCACACGAAACAAAAGTGGCATAAAAATCTTCTTAGAAGGTTCCGGATGACGTCAGTTTTTTCTGACATGTAGGGGTCAAGCGGAGAGGGGTTGACGCGCCTCAAGACGCAGACGATTTGGGAGTGTTTGATTAATTGTTTCATTGATTTACTGATTGATTCGACAATGGTCATATACACTGATAAAACATTTCATTTAGAACATAAAGATAAAAAATTATTTTCTTTTTTTTTTTATTCTTCAAATCTTAGAAATTAAATGTCCACGTGATAAAAAAACAAAGGAAGAAAAACAATAACAAAAAAAAAATCGCATTATTTTCAATTCAATTAGATGTTATTTAAAAAGTCGTCAGCCCTTTCGGCTGGGGTGTAGAATACGCCGCTACAAACATCTTCAGTGATTAAAAACCTCCTCATGGGTCACCTGTTGGCCATTAGTGGTGATGTGATACTTGACGACAGAATCCTAGTTGTTGGGCAGTCCATGACTTGCATCACTCCATTTTGGTTCCTTACTTTGGCTAGACAGGCGGTCAGAGAGCATCCGTTCGATTAATCAGCCGTCACGTAAAACCCTAGAAACTTTATGATTGTCCCGACCCTTGTGGCAAACCTACACCATTTTGTCGCCATGTGGTCGAAGTCAGTGATTGAGGCTCTTAAGTGTCTTGGGTATGACGCTAAACTGCAAGTAGTGGTGAGGTTCCAATTCTGGCGCCTTGGAGAGAGGTCAATACACCTTCATAAACATTGCTCCTATGTCTACTCTAAACAGAAGTGGTAGTACATGTTAGGGTCCCATTCATGGGTTAAATAGAAAAAAATTTTTTAAATGTGTTGAAACGTTGAGTTTAAGGAAATTGTTAATACCCAACAAGCATGAATAGATAATTTATTCAGCATAAAATAACCCAAACATTTGACATGCCTTAAATCCAACGAACCAAAACAACCTTGTACAAAAGGTGAAAAAATGAGTTTGAAAGAATTGAATACCAGGATTAATGAATAAAGAAAAGCGTCTCCGGCATAAATAATCCATGAGTTGACATGCCGTAAAATCTATACATATGTGAATATTAATAATACTAGCCAATTATATGCACCAGCCGGCTGAAAGTATTTAAAGATTTAATGTAATAAAAAAATCATTTTAAATCAGAAAGGCTAATGTAACTAAAATAAGAATGCAGATAAAAAGATTTAAAACACTATAATCGAAAATAGAACAACCGAAACATACTCTACCATCATTGTCGTCATTCATTGCTATATTTTCCTAATTTAACTATTTAGTTAAATAGTAGGTAATTAATAAAAATACAGTTATTTCTTCTTGTTAATGGACTTTTTTGAAGATGTATCCCGAGATTTCGTTTGTTATATATAAATACAATTGCTATTTTTTGTATTTGTATGTAGATTATGGTTACAGTATTATAATATAAAACCCTTTTATTAATATTTGAGATTTAGATGAAAATAAAATCATGAAGAATGTGACGTAAATAAATAACGTAATTGTGACTTGAGTAGTGTAGTTTTGGTTACAGACAGACAGACACACAATCTCCATTATTATAAGATGTAGATAAGTCATTGCAACTAACGTATGATTCTTCACGTTGAGTGAATTATTGCCGATTACAAATGTATTTTTAAAAATTATGTGAGACAGTGCATCGTAAAAAGTTTAAAGTTCTTTTTTAGGCAATTTCTTCTTAATTATGCAGTTGGATTGATATATATATATATATATATATATATATATTATATATATATATATATACCGTTTATTGTTCAGACGTCATAAATCAATTCTGGAAATGAAAATGACTTTGAATTGTAATCTTTTAAAACCTTGTAAATCCACTTATCACCTTAATTAATCTTCGATTAAGTGCAAAATATAAAATCATGAAATAATTTCCTAAATGGCTCCAATATTAGAAAAATGTCGCTTCATAAGCCATGATTAAAGGCTGATGCCAGTTTTGATTAAAAAAGCGAAGTATATAGCAAATTTATTCTTTGAAGTTACCAGCGAGGAGATTACTTTTTCAAAATAAAGTCGTTTGAGTTAGAAAAAGAAACTGTCAGGACAGTTGAAAATCTTCGAACTCTTGATGAGGTTAATAACTAAAGTGCCAGGTTAAACTAAAGTGCCAGTGTTTGAATATTCCACACTCTCTCTCGCCCATATGGTCTGACTATATATATATATGGTAAGCACGGCATTATGTTGGGCTGGCTTCGAGGATTAGTTGTGTACCTCACTATTCCTTGTCTGTCTTACTGTATCTCTCTGCAATAAAACCCTCTATCTTAAATCTACGAACGTGTTGACTGGTTCTTCCACTCGACTACAACCTTGTCTGATTGTATCCCTTTTAAGAACACAACAGCCAGGAGATTGAAAATAGTTCGCTAGCTAAAAAGTATAGCTCCTTCCTTCGCTTGAATAATAGGAGTTACGCGATGTGGTACGTATTTACCAACCGCCTCCAGCTACGGGAAGAATGTGACACGAGCTGAAATCTTGAGCGGAATAGAGCTGGTTTTAGTTCAGATTTGCGTTACCGTCCATTTGGACTGGGGAGGAGGATTCAACCCTAAAATTCACATGCTCATGCGTGCACCTGCAGATGGGCCAATTTTTACCATATACTCTCATTGAGGTTTATCCCCTACCTACAGACATTTCCGTGTATAGTGCGCATATTTTCAAAACTCTCTACTTTCATAGAGGCCACGTATACGTGGTGTCCTTTCTGGAGTACACAGTAAGTGATAACATTTATCTTTCAACTTAGAACCTCAGACTACCTACTTTAGGACATTTATCTATCCCGTTTTGTATTACTTCTGTAGACTTTAGACAATAAAGTCTATTTGTTATAACTTTTTGTTTTTTCGTTTAATTTATATATATATATATGTGTGTGTGTGTGTGTGTGTGTGTGTGTGTTTGTGTGTGTGTGTGTGTTTGTATGTGTGTGTGTGTGTGTGTATTTACAAGGTGTGTCAAAAAAGTATCGATATTTTTAAAAACTTTTTGAGACCCCTTGTATTCTGAAAAGAAATGACGTTCCATTCATTATTTTTTTGGGAATAAAAGGTGTGTTAAAGAAGTACCAATTTTAAAGCTGTTTTTTACCAATATAGAAATGGAGAATGAATAGAATGTTATTTTTTCAGAATACAAGGTGTGTCAAAAAGTACAACAAATATCGATACTTTTTTTAACATACCTTGTATATGAATATATATATATATATACATACATATATGTATGTGTGTGTGTGTGTGTGTGTGTGAGAGAGAGAGAGAGAGAGAGAGAGAGAGAGAGAGTTCGTGTGTTTGTGACACGTTGAGAAAAATGATAGACACCAACTCTCCATTTCATGTTTAACAGCCTCATCTCTTCAAGAACATTCAACACAAAAGCTTATTTTTTAACCAACAACTACATATTACAAAATTAGTACATTTACAGCAATGTATAAATGTTAATAGAATAATTGTTCTTCTTTTATATTAAGTTTTGCTCAATATTGTGTTTTTTGCATTAAATCATCGTGAATTGTTTACCTTATATATCCCACTCAGTATATACCTTATTTAAAAACTGGTTTTAAAAATTGTGTTTAGGCTAATTTCGTTTGCAACTATATTGGTTTAATTTGTTTGTTTTATAGCATATCAAAACTTTTTGGGTCATTTAATGCCGAAATAAATCATTTTGATAAAAGTTTCTGTTTCAAGTTCTTAATATCTATGGTTTATTTAATGCCTAAACTATTAGTGTGCGATAAAAGTTGGTATTCAAATTTCCTTATAGGATAGGGTGATCCGTCTTTATCTCAAAGTCCCAGAGAATTTTATGCGTTTTATTTTCAAGAACAGATTCTGATTTATGCATATACCATTTTGTTGTATGGTCAAAATTTAGTTTTTTGCATAAATCCTAGTGGATCACCCTCCCCACCCAGTCGTGCCTAGTTTTGTATTCCCGTTGTACTAGTTTGCTATATTCACGTAATACATGGTTTAGTCTCATCTCTGTCACCGTACAGTCTATATTTACTGTTTTGTTGCGTCTTATCATTTTTTGCTTCGATATAATTTGTTCTAATGGCATTATTTGGTGCAGAAATTATTAGTGATTTAGTTTTTCTTTTGGGGTTTCTTTTTCTTAACCATGTCCAAGTCTTTTTTATGTGCAACTTCTCCGATTTGTCGTTTGAAGTGTCGATGTAATTGTTTTTCTTCCCATTTTTGTTTTCTACTTTTTGTTGTTTTTCTGTTTGTCCATATATTACATCCACTGTTGTTGGCTGCCACAAGTAATCTTTCTTTGGTCTTTTTGTGTATTCTTCGAGTTCTTGGATTGTGGCCTCGACACAGTCCTCTGTGTTGGCAAGACCTCTTCCACCTTCTTTTCCTGAAACGATATATATATGCATAAAATATATATATAGGTGTATTTTTGTAGTTGTATTTTATATGCGATTCATAATTCTTTATGTATTTTTATTTCTCTCAAGAAGGATAAAATGTCATTCAAACAGATCTTATGTTATTTGCGTTGAAATATTTCTTTCTGATTGGAGCGAAAACTCCACCTTAAATCTTAGCAACGAGCCATGGTTTGCAAACGACAACTGATGAGGGCAACCTTCACCAAGTCGAAACCATCGGCTCAAAACACCCACCAACCCTCTACACTAGCCACTATTTCGTAATGAGTTGACATTTATGTACAGGGAATACAGTTTGCGTATTCCTATCCCCGCCGATACGACGGCATGATCTGTGTATGTCATACCTGTCAAGATAGAATTTAGATTCAACAAAGGTTCAAGTGAACTCCAACTAAACAAGCCCCACGCTGCCACAGAGGCATAATCAACTTGCACTAAACCCTGCAGACAAGAGGGATTCAGAACCTCGTGTGATTCCCTTTGCAGAAGAATTTGGCCGTTTTCCCGGAGGAAAGGAAAAGTTTTCCAGAGTCCCAAAACAATCGCCCCTGCAGCAGTTGGAGCCAAGCATGTTATACACTTACGAGTCAAATATTACGAAACCCCAAGGACTTTTTAACAACATCCATAATTCGAAGATATCCCATTCTCTGAAGAATTTCATTATTTCTAGTCTCCGAAAAGTTTATATAATACTAGCAGGACCTGTGAATATGCCACAGTATGATAATTTAATTATTATAACGTTTGATATGTTTACTTGAGAGCTGTTGCAATTATTTAATATGTAAAAAAAAAAATAATAATCTTGATTCAGTTCTCTCTCGCTATTTTTCTTTCTCTCCTTCCTTTCAGATGTTCATTGGTTTCAACTGAAACAGATTAGCGTTATCGCTTCCACACGCTCACTCACTCTCTCTATCTTTCCCCTCCTATAGCTTCCTTTGTTTCTTCCTTTCTTGTTATATTTTCTTATGAGTAGCATGTCCTTTTTCTTCCCTTTTTTTATAATAAGAAATGAACGGTCCATTACTTAGCTGAAGTGATGATACTCATGAGAAATAAGAATTGTGCGGATAAGCATCACCAGATAATCAGGGTTTACATTTGCGCATTACATCTTGGACGATTTGGTCGGTCGCATTTTCAACCAGAGGGTGTAGCAAGATTATAATGGTTGAACAATTAAGGAATATGAGTATTTATATATATATATATATATATATATATATATATATATATATATATGTGTGTGTGTGTGTGTGTGTGTGTGTGTGTGTGCGTGTGTGTGTTACGAGTTTTGAAGCCATTTTTAGGCTTCAAGTGAGAGCACTTTACAGTGGAGTTCCCTTGTGTTAAGTAGAGCGCGTTCTTTAGTGAAGAAACCTTTGGTTCTTCCTTGGTGTCCCTTAGTGTTGGGTATAATCATTAGGTTTTTCCTTTGTGTTGGGTATATTCCTTGCGTTGATAAATGTCATTGGTTGCAGCTTCGTTTGTCAATGTCGAATAACGTGCAAATGAACGTCTTTCAATATCGGCGTTTAAATAGTTAACTAACAACGTATTCGAGCTGTTGATTGGCTGGGGTTTAATCCACGTGACTATGCTGAGTCTATAATTTTAAGTAGTAGACCACAGCACACCCTATGTATCAAAAATATTCCAACAATGTTCGTCCATCGATTTGATAAAGACTAGTATCTAGGCCAAAGCTTATGAAATCAATTAGACCGGTGATTTGTTCATCGTGGAGAAGGCGTGTGTAGAGATAGCTATGCCTTTTGGAATAGCTAATAACAGAAAAATGGTTGGTTGGTTGGTTGGTTAAAGTGTTGATCATTTTGTTTATGAGCTCTTCAATGCCAAATATTGTTTCTTTGTAAATATGCTTTTTCAGTGAATAGTTTGTAGGTAAATATTTTTGTTTGTTTTAGTTTGTGGCTTTGTTGGATTTTACGTCAAGTCAAGCTTTGTTGGGTTATTTTATGCCGAAGAAGTGTTGTTGTATTAATGCTTGATGGGTATTCAAATTTTTTAATTCAATTTTTAACATATTCTTAAACTCATTTTTTCTATTTAACCTATAGATGGGACCCTATAGGTACTATCACTCAAGATAAGATTGGACCTGGAAGTAATATCAATGAAGGGTACTGCACATTCCCAGATCTCCAGAATTGGAACTTCATTACTTCACAAGAAGCAATTTATACCAATGGCAATAGGACCCTCTGCCACAGCCTTCCAGCGCATATATGATAAAAGGGTTGGGGTTGCCATAAGGTCAAAGGGGTTAGAACAATCATATGGGTGCTAGGGCTTGACGTGACTTGCCGATTGATCGGAGGGACCTCACCGATTATCCGTTTAGCCTAAGTAAGGGCCAAAAAGGCGTGTTGCATTTCATGGAGTGCTCACCCACCAGGGTTCAATTCTTAAGCTTTGTCACCACCCACGGCCAACAAGTTGCCCTATTGATGGAGGTCTTATCCCTTGGCAGAGGCGCAGGCGGTGTATTTTAAAACCCCACCGCCAGGCCTTCTACACTGTAAAATAATTTTATTAACTTCGTGTGTTTCAACAAATTGTCATAAATATTTTTCAATAAATTTGTGGGTATTAATAAATTAAAAGAAATAACTGCATGTGTATCATTGAACAAGTGGTTTACCCCATCCACTGCCTTCTAGTACCTATATAATAAAAAGATTTCTGTGTTTGCCATAAGAGCACATAGAAGACCACGTTTGGGACAATCATATAAATGCGAGGGCTTGGCATGACCAACACTCCTTACTTAAACTAGATGGACGAAAGGAGGCACCCTCTCCGATCAAACGGCTGGTCCCATCAAGCCCTAGCACCAATATGATTGCCTCAACCCTATTGCCCTTACGACAGGCATATATCATATATATGATAGAATGCGGTTGCTGGGAGTTGAAATGTCCTAGCTGATAGTGAAAACCCTATCTGATAGTGAAATTCCTGCTTTGGAGCTCTGAAAAATGTGGAGTACACCTTCATCATCAATACTCCTGGGTACACTTTGACCCAGAATGGTAGTACCTGTTAGGGTCCCATCTATGGTTTAAATCTAAAAAATATGTCGGAAAAATGTCTTTGAAAAATTGAGTTTTAAACAAAATTTAGTACCCATAAAAAATGAATAACACAAAATATCTTCGGCATAAAATAACCCGAAAATGGTTGACATGCTGTAAAATCCAACCAACCATCCTCATACAAATGATTTGCACACATTTATATGGTTCAGGTATTTCTATTTAACATTAAAAATGCTATTTAATAATAATGGTGATTTTTGGCACAATGTTACATGGTTTCACGGGTTACTATCCAATACTAATAATATCGACCAATTATTTGAACCTCCCAAACATCAGTCGCGTATTCTGGCAACGGAAGATATGTACGCTTAACTACAGAATATTTGGTTTTGTTTTGTTTTGTTTTGTCAAATGCTGTCGAGCTTCGAATGGCGGCAAACTTATTACCGCGTGAGGAAATATTTATTAGCATCAAATTTCAGCCATATTATTTATTCAGACGACTAAATTAAATTTGGCGCGGAAACGGACAAACTGGTCATATGTGCCTCGCCTGGTTTATTTTATTTTATTTTTTTATATATATTTTTATTTTGGGTTCTTTTTTGTTTTTTGTTTTTGGTTTTGGCGCGTCTACTCTGAGAGACATTTTATTTTGTTTTGTTACTTTTATGAGCCTAAATATCGCTCGAGAATTTGCCAATTACAATCGATCTCTATCCTATACTGGATATATATATATATATATATATATATATATATTATATATATATATATATATATATATATATATGTCTGTGTGTCTGTGTGTCTGTGTTTTGAATATATATATATACACATATAATGCCACCCTGTCGGCTGGGGCGTTAGAATGCACCGACTGCACCTCTGCAGAGGGGTAAGACTCCCCCAATGGGGCCACCTGTTGGCCGTGGGTGGTGACCCGTGATGCTTAAGGATGGAGCCCAGGTGCATGAGCAGTTCATGAGATGCAATACTCCACTTTGGCCCTATCTTGGGCTAGACGGGCGGTCGGAGAGGCCCCCTCCGATCGATCGGTTGGTCACGTCAAGCCCTAGCACCTATATGATTTTCCCAACCCTATTGCCCTAATGGCAAGCCCCAACCCCTTTTTATCATATGGGTGCTAGAAGGCGGTGGCTGCGGGTCTACATGTCCTGGGAATGACGTTAAACTCTATCTGATGGTGAGGTTCCAGTTTTGGAGGTTTGGGGAATGTGGAGCACCCCTTCATCACCATTGCTCCCTGGTCCACTCTGACCCGGGGTGGTAGTACCTGTTAGGGTACCATCTATGGGTTAAATAGAAAATGTATTTATAAAAAAAATTGTATTATGCATTAATAATTGATTTATTTCAAAGCTTTATCGGCATTAAATGACCCATGTAAATATGCCGTAAAACAAAACAAAACAAAAAAACACACATAATGTGTATATATATATATATATATATATATATATATATATATATATATATATATATATATTAGCATATTAAGGTGGTCAATTGTTAGCAGAGACGATTTAAAATCAGTGATTAAATATTATGGAATGTTATAACGTGATACTTATATTTAAAGATATAAAGATGCTTAGGTCTTAATCCAGATGAAAAAAAATTCTCTTTTTTTAGATTAATACAGAGCTAAAAATATGGGATTAATTAGGGTCTCGTGGAAAATGACATAATAGAAATTTGTTTAAATGTCTACATTTGGAAACCAGTTCACTTCTCTTGTTCAGTAGATATATATTCGTATTTTGGAGAATACATACATACATACACACACACACATATATAATATATATATATATATATATATATATATATATATATATATATATAGTCGTTCACAGACAACGTGTTTCAACACATCACGTCTCTCCAGACATTTGCAAGGTATATCTGCCGGGATGGAAATCCGATCGATTTATCATCAGTCATGCTTCTAAACCACTTGGTCATCAGCACATAGGGACTGGGATTAGGATTTTAACTGATAAATACATACATCTGTATATATGTAAATAATGTGTGTTTTTGTGTGTAATTGAATTTTAAAACACCCGAGCATTTCTCCTGTTTCACTCATTCGATCAGAAGTTATATAGTAAAAGTGATACTATCTAACCTGAGGATCGAAAATAAAACTTGGATTAATGGATGATTTTCTTTAACAATATATATAAACGAAAAAATTAGAAAATGAAAAAAAAATAACATGATAGAAATATTCCTCTTTATCTTATTAACTTTGTTCATCTTATTATTGAATATTCCGTATCTATAAATATAGCAAAGTAGATTATGGTATATATATATATATATATATATATATATATATATATATATATATATATATATATATATATATATATATATATATATATAATAAATTAAGCCTAATGTGTCAGAGAATATCTCCTTAGGTTTCTCTTAGCATCAGGATAATATTAGGTTAATTCTGAATCAGAAGTTAGAATTATTCTGATGATCTGTAAAGAGAAACCTATGTAGTTATCCTCTTACAAATTGGGTTTACTTTATTATTTGTTCTACTTCTTGTATTGAGCACATTAGTATATTTAACTTAGGCAATATTTACAGTACTTTTTTCTTTTGGCCATTTTAATAGTACCAGCTGATTATTTTCAGGAGGTGCATATGGTCTTTTCTTTTTTTATATATATTTTATCTCTCCTGGCAAAGGTTTGTATTTTGTCATTACTAACTATTTTTATACTGTCGGAGTTTATATATACTTGACGTCATATTTCAAACCGTCTACCTTTCCAGTATTTCTTCAATTTTAAAATTTGAACAGATTGATAAACAAGGACTATCACAGGCTTCCTCATTATTTTGTGATAATTCGTTTTTTACTCTTCCTCCTATCAACAAAAGCCCTGATAAACATCTACTTAACAGATCGAAACACTGCAGTGTCTGCTAATAAACGTACTACTCATTTTATTTAAACCTGTGTTTTTTCAAATTTCTCACTATACTACATACCGTCGGATTCACTATCATTTCTCTTCACACACACACACACACACACACACACACACACACATATATATATATATATATATATATATATATAGTAAATCTATCTGCAAATGAAAAATGACCCTTTATAATGAACTTAGAAAAACCATCAAGTTTTATCGCAAACTTTTGGTCAGTCATATATATATATATATATATATATATATATATATATATATATAAAGTAAGTACACTTGGCGGAGTGGCCTATTGCCGGTATATATATATATATATATATATATATATATATATATATATATATATATATATATATATATATATATAACAGCTTCTCCGCGTTAAAATATGAACCACATAGGTAGGTAGGTACTAGCGTATTGATATATAGATTATTGTTATATATTTACATATATATACAAATAAAATAATATTTATATATATTATAATGCATATGTATATGTATATATATACATACATATGTGTGTGTGTGTATGTGAGAGAGAGACAGAGAGACAGAGAGAGAGAGAGAAATATATAATATATGTATATATATAATGAACAGAAATAAAAGTGAATAAAATATAATAAAGATAATATAGAATATTGAAGATAAGATAATACTATTGTTACAATAAGATTTGAAAATGTTTGATTTTGCACAATTGATTTTGTTTAAAAGGCCAATTTTGAAACGGGCAAAAGGTTTTATGACTTTCCTTCATAGAATATATCACCTACGGCTGTTTTGTGGCTGTGTACTTATACAATAATAAAATCGTATCGGACTTATAAAAGAACGGTTAACTTTGATAAAAGATATTGACCCCCGGGTCAAATTCACTCGTAATTCTATCGGCAGACATTTGCGTCCTGCCATAGTTAACCTTTGGTAGTCTGCTAGGACAAGTGCTTTATTAAATAGAAATTAAGCGGACCATCAATTGAGGTTTTGGAACTCTTCATTGATTCTTGGGTAAAGAACCACTTCGGTCTTTAAAGGTTATCTCTCAAAGACAGCAACAACAACACAGCTAGAATGATGAAAGTGATAAGAAATTGTGACCAGAATGGAATTCCATGACTCGGATTTACTAATTTAAAACAGAGTAAGAATCCTACACTCCTAGCACGAGCAGGATGCGACACAATATATATATATATATATATATATATATATATATATATATATATATATATATATATATATTAGGGAATTTTAAAAGCGAATAAAAAAAAATCAAATATATTATTTAAGGTCAAACTTTGTCTAAATCGATAAGTAGTAACATAGTAGCCATCATTAAAAAAAGAATAATATCATTACATATACAGTTTATTTTGAATAGATTTAAAACTATTTGTTTTGGTCAATTTCGGCGCGATCCGCCATTCTGTCTATTTTTCAATGGTTTTACGCGCTTGTTTACAATTTTTATGTAACATTCACGATTGCAAGAAAAATTTCCAAAAATCAGGTAATTATCCGATTTTAATGAAATTTTCAGTATTGATTTATCAATTAATGAATCTTATAATGCATTTGTTATTTTATTTCAAAATTTAATTTAGTATTTTCGCTATGAAAAATTAATATATAAAATTCATTTAAAATAAAAATATTCTGATGTTAATTTTAAAATGTTATATTTTTAGATTCTAGAACTAAATATCTATTCAATGCAAACCTTATTTTAGACACATGAAGTAATAAGTTTTGAAGAAAAACTCTATTGAAAATGTACCCCCCCCCTTTTTAAGCAGAAAAATATCAATGTATACTTTTTTCTTTTATAATATAATAGTCAATTAAATAATTATCGAAATGAGTAAAAAAGAAATCTCCAAAAGATTAATTATTTATTATTTTTTTTAACTTTTTATTTTTCAATTTTCGGTACTTATTTTCTCATAGAAAAACCACCGTAAAATTTTTTTGTTTCTCTCACCTTTCCAATATTTCTATTTCTATTTCTTTCTCCCCTTATTTCATTCTTTTTCATGCACTTTTTTCCCTTTTATTCTATGTTTCTTTCTTTAGTAACTCTCACTCTTTTCAATATTTCTCTTTCTTTATTTCTTCCTTTCTTTCTTTATCTATTTTCTATCCCTCACTCTTTTCAATATTTCTCTTTCTTTATTTCTTCCTTTCTTTCTGTATCTATTTTCCATCCGTCAATCTTTTCAATACATCAATTTCTTTCATCTTTCTTTTTTAATAAGTTTCAAGTAAAATTGTATTGTATTTTTTGTGCATTCATTTGCATCTCTATTCAGTGCTCATATCATAAATCGTTGTTATTTAGAATAGTGAGAAAAAGGTGATTTATGGCTGGTGCCTTACTCCATTGATGTGCTTTGTGGGTTGAAGGTTTCCTAAGGACTGAAGTGATGAACAGACAAAGGAGACAAAAACGCGGTCACTTATCCTTCATATCAGGAAGAAAAAGTGACAAAAATAGCACACTCACTTTTTTAAGTTTTCCAAACGGGTAAGAAAATATATAAACCCGAAGAACGGTTTTCATTGTTGATGAGTGAAAAACTTTTGTCCATCTATAATTTGGCACCTCTCTCACCAATGGGAACGGGGGTGGGGCCGGTTTTGCTTAGTCCCAAAATATACGTTTTAAATTGTCGCTCTACGCAACTGACCCTTTTTTGAATCTGCTCACGTCTCCATTCTGACAGTCTCTAACTCCCAAATCGAGAGTTTATGCAACTGATCTATTGAACTCTCCCTGTCAATCACGCCCATTATAGACGTGCACTGAGGTCGTTTCTGAGGGAATGGTCACAATATTATTCTATCCAACGGTTTTATTGTGTCTCATATCTTTATTATAGTTACTGTGTTTGATTTGGTTTGGTTTCTTTGTTTAATGGCATACCAGCCATATTTTTGCCGGGGTGGACTACCACAACAATAACCAAGTCACCACTTCACTGCACAGACCAGATTACCCAAGCTGTGCTGCTCATGCGTTGAGTTGGCGAGGACCGGTATATTGTTATTGGTGATATAAACTATCTACATAATGGAATAATCCTACTACTACTATAAGTAGCAAAGACAATTTTAACTTGAAGAACAAGCGTCGCGATTCAGTTCTAGACTGTATTGTCGGACGTAACTTCACTTTCCTTCTGTAAATCCTACTTTCTTTGTTCAATACTATTGTATCAACTTTCACCAGTCGTTTGTCTTCATTTATGACCTTTAATAACCCCACAACAGATATAAACCTAAACGATTCCAAGGCAAATTTCTAACGGCTCTATTTGTTTTTATTTTCCCCGAATTATTAGGTTTTAATTAATTTTTCTTAATAGACAATATTACCTGTTTCTAGTAATTGTATTACTTCCTATATTGGAAGGCATATTTAGCGAAGTGGTTATCGTTGTAGGATATGCATTCGAGGATCCGAGTTCAAATTCTAGACGTGGCTGTTTGCGTATAAATTTATTGATTTATACTGTTCTTTTTAATATTTTTTTGACAAAACACACAACATTTTACATTTAATTGAATCTTAATATATTTTGATATAATTTAAGTAAAGTCGGAGTTGCCTATTATGGGCATCAGCTGGACAGCGAGGGAGATTATTTCCTTTTGACCAGGGCTAGAAATGGGAGATTGGTTTTTCCTTTGTGGTATAATAACTTCATTTTATTTAAAAGAGCGACTGATATTCTTTTGTTTGCTTTAACAGAATAATTTGAGAAAGAAGTTAAACATTTATTAAAATCTTCTTTTTTTTTAATTATGTATTTAATCATCTTGCTTTCTCTGCTCAGTACAACCGTTGTAAATATTAAACGATGTTTGCTCTCTGTTGATTTGTATTGACTATTCGCACGCCAGTTTCCGTTATTGGCATGGATAATTAAAGTGAATCAAGTAAATAGTTCTTTGTAATTATTCAGCCTCCAACTCAATCTATACTGGCGGGCTCGTTTATAATTTTATAGTTAATTTTGCTATGATTGTTCTTCTCTCAATTGTACCGGCATGCAAATGTTATACATCCTTTCGTATCAGGTATATAAATGGTGAGAGGAGAAGAGAGGGACTCTTACTTGGTCTACTTGGTCGCTGGCCATCTTCTTATCGGCTGCCTCCTTCTGCTGAGCTGTTTGTCTGTGCTTATTTCTTGTTTGTTAATAACTAAGCAAGACTTTTTTTTTCTTATTCTTTATTTAAAAACCCACAGCCCAAAAGGATTTCCAACCACGTGGTGAGAAGTTGGCACCTTGAGAGCAATGGATCCTTACGTCTGCTCGTTCTGGCTAACGGCCAAAATCTGACTAAGTTGACCACTTCTCTTTCACACGTCTTTCCTTCAGCCAATTCGAAATCAATAACTTTTTTCAACCTTTAATGGTAATTTTCCATTTAGCATAACATTGTTTGAATTTTAACTACACTTACATACACAAGTTGTTGGCTACACACGAAATGAAAAGCCAGAAGTCAAAAGAAAGAGTAGTTAACACAGTTCAACATATCATTCGGTAGGTTTAACAACATCTCATTCGGTAGGTTTAACAAGATATGCTTGATCTAGGACACAGACAGAAGAAAGAAGCCAAATGAGAATTACACAACAATGTTGCATGCTGTCTTGAAAAAAAAATCCGAGAAAGATCATCAACACCCACCCACCCAAAAAACGCAGATGCACGGCCACTTGCATTGTCTCGCCCAAACTATCAGAGTAAGTCGAACAAGACATGCTGAACACTGCTGGACGAACTCATGAGTGACGTTCTTCTGTGGTCACTCACATATACACACATCAGTCTTGGCTAACAAGCAGTAACTAAAATTGATGTTATGTGCGGACACTAGATGCCGTACGGAGGACTTGCCAGGAGAGATGAACGATAGGGTTTGGAAACGATAGAGAGATATATGAATCCGTGTAGTTGGCGTGACTTAATCATTATGACAAGTGGACTGAAATCAGTTTTTCTTTCTCCTAGACTGGTTACCTAACCAAGTCTAAAGAACGTAGTTTTCCCTAATATTTACCCATTGCTGTATATTAGCGTGGAGTGTAATGTAAACAGTCTCGACCAGGATTTGAACTCGGATGGCTGGTTTTAATTCCAAATACGATATCCGTTACGTTCAGCATGCATCTAAGGTTAACCGGTGTAAAATAACAAATTGTAAGAATCATTACTTACTAATCTTACTGAACGTAGAATATTGAACTTCATCGAACATTTATTTTTATTTCATTCCTTTTATATATTTTATTTTATTTTATCCAATCTATTTTTTTAAAAATTTCTATTTAGAATTGAATTTTATCGAACTGTTAAAAAACTTGTTGCGATTTTAGATTAAAAAAAAAACTGCTGGTGCTAGTGAAAAAAAAAGCAATTCAGAAAGCATGGTAGAATTTTTAAACATTTCAAAAGTTTATTTCTTTTCCCAATGTCTTATAAAACTTATACAGAAAACTGAAGTATATATACCTATTTACCTAACCCCTCCGCATGATTAGAATACGGCACAAGGTCAATTTAAAACCGGAGTTTAACAGTTTTAAATTCAGAGTTTTCAATGGTTACCATACCAAAGTTAGAGAGCCCGATCTGCCCTACTATTTACCCATAGCTGGAGGGAGTATAGTTGCAAGCATATCATTCTCAATGGTAAGTGTTGGTTTGGTTTGATTTGGTTCGTTTTACGGCATATCAACCTCAGTGGGTAATTTAATGCCGATAAAATTTTGAAATAAATTAATTCTTAATGGATAATCAAATTTTGTTTATAAACTCATGTTTTTCTATATAACCCATAGATGGGTTTGGTTTGGTTTGGTTTGTTTTGTTTTACGGCATATCAACCTCGGTGGGTCATTTAATGCCGACAAAGTTGTGAAATAAATTCATTCTTAATGCATAATACAATTTTGTTTATCAACTCATGTTTTTCTATTTAACCCATAGATGGGACCCTAACAGGTACTACCACTCCGGGTCAGAGTGGACCAGGGAGCAATGGTGATGAAGGGGTGTTCCACATTTCCCAAACCTCTAAAACTGGAACCTCACCATCAGATAGAGTTTAACGTCATTCCCAGGACATGTAGACCCTCAGTCACTGCCTTCTAGCACCCATATGATAAAAAGGGCTTGGGGCTTGCCATAAGGGCAATAGGGTTGGGGAAATCATATAGGTGCTAGGGCTTGACGTGACCAGCCGATTGATCGGAGGGTGCCTCCACAACCACCCGTCTAGCCCAAGATAGGGCCAAAGTGGAGTATTGCAAGTCATGAACTGCTCATCCACCTGGGTTCTATCCATAAGCATCATGGGTCGCCACCAACGGCCAACAGGTGGCCCCATTGGGGGAGTCTTACTCCTCTGTAGAGGTGCAGTCGCTGCATTCTAACGCCCCAGCCGACAGGGCGGGTAAGTGTAGGGTGAAATATAAAAGCCTCGTCCAGGATTTGAATTTACTTATGCATAATAGGTGGTCAAAGCGCCCACCCTCCGATCAATCTTTTAAAAAATAAATTTTAACTCATTCTTTCAAAGTCATTGTTTATATTATTAACGCATGGATGGGACCCTAAAAGTGGACCTGGGAGTAATGGTAATGAAGGTGTACTCCACACTCCCCAACGCTCCAGAATTGAAACATCACCACTAGATGTAGTTTAGAGTCATACCAAAAAATACATAAAATGAGTTTTAAATAGATATGTTTTTTTTTAAGTTAAGTTTTAAAAACTTGAATACCCAAGAAGAATGAATAAAATAAAAAAAATATTTGGCATAAAATGAGCTATGGATTGGCTTGCCTAAAAACACAACCTTCGTTTTTAAACATAAGACACAAATATCCTCAGCACATGCCTTCTATGATACATAGGATTAGTTTTTTTTCCATTAGAGCAACTAGAACAAAATAAAAAAAACACCCTCCGCGTGATGTAAAAATAGATTTTTGAAACATATTGCCTGAGGGTTGGGAGTAAAAAATTCAAGTTCAGCGAGTTTGTATTCTAAGTAAGTAAAATCATCAAATTCATTAAAGGATTAAAAAATAAAACAATTTGAAATGTAAACTTTAAATATGTATTAAAATAAAGCAAACTATATATAGATATATAATACCAGTAATGTATTTATTAAAACTTGTTTTAAAAAACAAAAAGGACTGTCTAATGTATTTATTCTATGTTATGACGATGTTGGGTAATGTGACGTAGCAGTGACGTAATTTTTGTTACAGACAAAAACCGGAAGAGAATCTCCATTATTAATAGATAGATATGGTCTGGATACTAAGGCTTTATGTAACCAGCCGATTGATATAAAATTCACTAACAAACCTATACATCTGACTGTTGGAGCAGAGGGAGTAATCCCAATTGCTCATAATCCTGTGAGGTCAAGTGTACACTCTAATGTCAGGGGGCAAACACGTGTATACCAGGCATATTTAGCGACTCTTCACCTGAATTATTACTCTGTCTTATTTCACATCGAAATCAATGAAAATAGATTCAGAATATATAAGAAATTTAGAATCAACACCAAAACAGAATTTTCTCCTTGTTGGCAGATCTTCAAATACATAGACAATGGTCCCACTAGAAGTACAAGATCCCTCCCCCCATTCCACCAAAAATGGAGTTTCCTAGGTAGGACACTAAACTGCATCTGATGGTGAGGCTCCAGTTCTGAAGATCTGGGGATACTGGAAATCCTCCCGATTGTCCTTATTTCAAGCTCCACTCTGAGCTGGAGTAGTAATACTTGTTTGAGTCTCATCTATGAGTCAAACCCGTCTAGTAAAGATCAAAATAATGTGTTAAAAAAGACAAAATAATGTGTTAAAATGATTTTTTTAATTGAATAACCAACAAGAATGAATAAAACAAAAACATCTTTGGTATAAAATAACACATGGATTACATTAAAATCCATTTCATGAACTGAATATTTATTTTGCCAAAAATACACAAATGTGGCAAATCCTAAAATGGAAGGGTAATGATTAGTCTTTTCTATCCTAACTTTTATCTTAACTATTTCCATTCGTGACCCAATTCATACAACAAATTTCTAGTTACCATGAAACCAATTCGCACTATAATCACCAAAACGTACCAGTCTTCCTATGCCAAACCTACATCTAATCGAATATTCACATAGTCGTAAGGGGGGGATGATTTGATTTGTATATACAATTAAAATGAAAAAGAAATCCCCAGTGAAAACAATGTGATAGAAAAAGCCACGCCTAACAGGTAGCCCATTGACGCCGGTATATTCTAAAGCCCTAGCTGACAGGGCTCCGGTGCCAGGTTAGAATTGTTTTCACTCTGGAATAGCATCAGCATCAAACCTTGGATATAGTCGATGTTGATTAACATTTCAATAGACTCACGTTTTACGGGTTTTGTCTGAGACGAAATTTTCAATTCGTTCTTCTTCCTCTGGGAAATCGAATTAACAAACAAATTATACAACCAGCTAAATCACAAAGATTTGTTGTTCGTCTCTCGTTGTTAATAACTAACGTAATTCTTATTTTACGTTTCAGAATTCTTATATACAATACAGCTTATAAGTATTTGAAACAACAAATAATGTTCTATCTCTATCAACGGAGTTTAGAATACTACAAGAAAATGTCACCCATTGACCTGTGGGTAGATAATTGTGATCAAGAAGAAATTTAGATTGCAAATCGAATTAATTTTTTAAAATAGATACGACCGGAGAATCAAAAAAACATTAAAATCACTTTGCTACAATTAAGTCAAAAACTGACTCGTCTTTTATTCACATTCTGCCTGTCGCTTTCCCCCTTTCTCTCTATATATCTTGATTGACTACTTCTTATATAAGTTAGTCTTCACTGTGAGTATAATGAGAGAGATTGGAGAGTCTGAGGGATAGATTTGCATTCCCACTTTATTTGTATTTCATAAATAAGCCAGCCGTTTGCTGTTGAAAATTAACATACAAATGAATCGGGAAGGTAAATCGACCTTTCACACTCTCCAATCTCTCTCATTACACTCACAGAGAAGACTTACATATATAAGCAGAAGTCACTCAAGATACATATAGAGAGGGGGAAAGTGACAGGCAGATTGTTAATAAATGTTGATATTTATAGACTGCATTAATATGATAATCTGGTCATTGGAATTTTTCTGCTTACTTGCTTTTTTAAATAGTGAATTAGAAAAAGGAAATAAAAAAATAACTAGTTGTAATTTGACTGTGACGGATGTAACAGAGAAATCTGGTGAGCTGAGCATTACTTTCATAACCTGCTTTGCTTACTGGCTAGTATAATAAAAACATGAGTGGAAGAAGGGCGGGCTTTAGTTAGCTTAATCTCTTCCTTCTTACACTACTAATGTGACGCCCACCAAATTCCGAGGATGTAGGTAGCTAGTAGAAATGGAGGAGGCGTCTGCACACCGTAAAACTGGAACGAAATACTTTTCGAAACCAAAACCGTTCAGTAGAGTGCTATTAATACTCAGTGACCATATCCAAGATAATACGGTTGAAAAAGACGTCTACATTTTTATCTTAAATTATCAACTTTTATAGTATTGTAAAAAGAAAATATTGAACAAATATATAAAGACATTGAATCGACTACTTTTTAGAAATCTATTTGTTTACAAAATAAATCGGAAGAAAATATGTGCACAGGGGCAGGCAAAGGTGCACGTACCCCAAACACAACAGTGATACCAATAGCAGCACGAACAGTCTCCCTGCTTCACCAGCACTTTGGGGACCTTACTTTTGAGATTACTCTCGTATATGTAAAGAAATTGAATCCTTTTTAGCAAGTGTAGATCAATAAAACAAAACAAAACATAAAACGCCGTCCAATAAAAAAAAAATAATAATAATAAAAAAGTGACAAATATCTTGATTGAAACAACTCATTATTTCATGTTTCGCAATGTCTCGTCTTACACTGACGACTTTGTCCAGATAATTAGGAAGAGGTTGTTTGTCTTTCCTCTATAGACAGCCAAACACTTTGATGTAGAGCTATCACAATAAGTAAAGCATATTCATTGCAACCCCTCCCCCAGGCCGGGGGGAAATATTTTAACGTAAACAGGTTGTTTCACACGCAGCAAAAAGGATGTGAAACAACTATTGTTGTTTTGATATCGTTTCCTCGAATACAATAAATGCGAGAAAAATTCATGACGAAGTTATAACAAAAATATTTTATTTGCTGAGCAAACTTAACAGAATAAACATACATAAGCATGTGTAGCGTAGGGGCTCAAGTCTATTATTATTATTATTATTATTATTATTAGTAGTAGTAGTAGTAGTAGTAGTAGTAGTAGTAGTTAGCTCGTGGGTCACAGACAGACAACATCATTTACATACGCTATGCTTCCAACAAGAAACAACGTACGAAAGTCGCAGTGTCAAAAAGGAGTCGTTTATTGCTTTCTGGACTCATGGACTTTTTTCAGAGAGAGAGAGAGAGAGAGAGAGAGAGAGAGAGAGAGAGAGGAGAGAGAGAGAGAGGGGGATGGAGAGGGGTAAGGTCAAACTGTTTTATCATATATCGCATCGTTACTACTATATGTCTGCTGTTCGCTGACATCAGAGACACACCACGGTGGGACCAAAAAAAAACCCACGTCCGTGCCCTATGAGATTCCAGTCCGAAAAGGCCGAGTTTCCAATACTTCCCTTTGTGGTCCCGGGGGTGGGGAAGGGATATATCCGTTTCTGCTCTTCTACAGAAAAATTTGGGACTTCCGTTTTTAAATTTAAATCTAGTTCAGGGGTCATTGACCGGACACAAACTAAGTGTTTAGAATACTAAACTTTCTTTTCTTTTTGTTCTTATTTCTACTTCTCTTTCTCCAGAAATCTGATTACCATTTTCTTTTCAATCCAAATTCTCCGTAAACCATGATAATTACGCAACACATGAAGAACAAGACAGTCCTTATAAGGAAGCAATTTTTTTTGATTATGATATGTAGCTGATAGTCAATAAGAATATGCAGATTTAAGTTTTAAGCATGTTATAGCATACCATGAATTGTTAGTGGGTCTAACACCTAGTATTTGGACAGTTAGGCAACAGATGCGTTGTTACTTGTTAATTCTGGAACTCTGGGGAGTGTAGAGTACGCCTTCATTGTTATTACTCCCAGTTTCACCCTGACCCGGAGTGGCAGTACCTGATAGAGTCCCATATATGGATTGAATAGAATAAAATGAGTTAACAAATAATGTATTTAAAAATTGATTTTAAAAAATCAGTTACCATCAAGAATGAATAGAACAATTTCTTCGGAATAAAATAACCCTGCAAGATTTGACATGCCATAAAATCCAACCAACTACCCAACTAACCAATGTCTACCGATATTATTTAAAATAAAACAGTAGATTGGGGAGTTCTCCTTGATTTACTAACTAACCTGCTGTACTGCGACATCGTAGTAGTCAAGTTCGGATTCCAGTCGCGCTCTTACGTTTACGTATGGATTAATACTCTAGGGAAAGGTATGAGCTCCCTCATCTCTCATATATGGGTTAAATAGGAAGGCGAGTTGTAGGAAACGGACTTGTCGACCAGAGTTCAAATCCTGGATGAGGTTGTTTACATTTTAAATAGAACTAATACACTTGGGAAAGGTATGATCCAGCTACTCTCCCCCACCTATGGGCTAATAGTAGGACAGCCTGGGCTCTGTAACCTTGGCTAGGTAACCAATCTAACAGGAGGAAAACTCTGAATTAAAAACTGTTAAACTCAGCTAAAAAATTGACCTTGTGTCGCATTCTACTCGTATGGAGGGTTTGGTAAATATATATGTATGTGGGTAATATAGTATCACTGTTGTTCTACTCCAAGGATAGCCTTGGCATTAAATAAACCACGAAAGTTTATTAAAAACTAAGAAATCAGGTCAGACCTAACCAGAATATCTGATATATGTTACTTCGACTGGGTATGACGTTAAATGGCATTTCAATTTTAGGACTTTGGGAATATGGAGTGTCCTATAATCGCCATTAATCTCAGGTCCACCCTAGCCCGGAGTGGTAGTACGTGTTAGGGTCCCATCTATGGGTTAAATATAAAAAAATGTTTAAAAAAAAAACTTTTTACAATGATGTCCTTGGCATTAAATAACCCACGAAAGTTCATTAAAAACTAAGAAACCAAATGAAACTAACCAAAAAGTTGATATATGATACTTGACTTTATTATAGTGAAAATACCAAATATTATAGGAGTTTTAGTATCCTAAAGTGTCAGAGAATTGATTGAATGTTTTCAAGCCTCTACAATTAATCGGAAAAGATCTGATCTATAATTGCCTCCCCACCAGAGAACAAAACACTCATAAATTACCTGATTTCTAATATTTTATTACTGCCTGACCAGTCATTTTTTCAGGGCCACAAATAAGAAAGAAGTGACATTTTTTGCTTTGTTTTGTGGACACTAATTGGCGGCCATTTTGGGTGTAATTGAAATATATTTTTATTGTTTTTGTCTCCGTATGACAAGACAATTGTTATTTTTACTCTGCCCACGGTGATAGATGTCCCAGACAAAGATTCGTTTTTTTTTGTTTTGTTTTTTTGGTGTGTGTGTGGGTGGGGGCTTATATTTCCAAACAAATAAAGAGTTAACCTATTCTTGATGACCAAAATTGAATGCGTTTACATCATTTTCTCTTCATTATTTTACGCCAAGGTTTGATCACTTTTTAATGCGACTATTGTCTTAAATCGTGATAAAAGATTTCTATCATTAGAATCAGTATCTAAAGAATCCTTCCACTTTCCTCCAATAAGAGGGGTCAATCTAAATCATTCAGTACAGTCAAACCACACTGAAAGCACGGGTTCCCGCTATATCACCGATGTTAATCTGTGATTAGCTTGTTCAAAACTTAGTTGTGTGACTACAAACAATTTCTGATACAGAGGGGTTAGTAAATATATATATATATATATATATATATATATATATATATATATATATATATATATATATATATTAACACGATTAACACACAAGATTAGATGAAAAAGGTTGTCTGAACCTTATACGTCGAAATCGACGGGAGAGTCCATCATATATATATATATATATATATATATATATATATATATATATATATATATTCTTTCCCTTGGAATATGTGAACCAGACTTCTTTACTGACTTTATTGTTGGCACTATTAAGAGACACAATGTGGAAGATATTTTACTCTTAATTCCCACTTTCCAAGGACCAATGTTAACATTAGTATATCCATGATATGCTAACACTTAACACAACAGAAGGAAATACAAGATAAACTCATCTATACATATAAGAACATTAAACCTTTTATATACTGAGGAAGAAGCGAAGATAAATTCTGGATTTTTTACTTGATTCTTTTCCTTTGGATTTTCTTTACTGACCTTATTATTAAAAAATAGGAAATTAAATATTCGCCCAAGAAATATTACTTCTTTTTTATTTAATGTATCTAAAATCAGGTAATTGTACAATTTTAATGTAATTTAGTCCTGGTGTACTACCTGTGTCACACATGATTTTTTTGAAAATTTGTGTACCGTAAATGGTTGGAAATATATTTCTAAGAATGTCAACTTTGATCATTTTCGGCTCTTTACCATGATAGCTATTTTACCATCTTTGTGCCATCGTTGTTTTATAGAAACCGTATTTCCTTCTTGTAAATTTCGGAACAGCAAACTTGGTCTGTAAAAAGAAGGGCAGCTATTGAGAGCAAGTTCTCATCACTAACTAAAAACAAACTTAACATACCTGGCTCTCACTTCTACCAAGACGTGACAAATTTCCAATTAAGTCAAATTTCCAATTAAGAAGCAGTCTCGTTGTACCTATTGACTGTACAGTATGGGTTAGTTTATATTGACGATAGATTTTTGTATTAAATAAAGCTAATTTGTACATACCTGCAAAAATACTTTTTTTATTTGAAGTTTAATAAATTCACTAAGATTCTACACCGGGGTCCATCGATCTAGAAATGCCAACCGGTCCACAACTTCAAAAAGTTTGAGAACTACTGTAATGCTATATTTTAGCAAATGCACATGAAGTTGAACAAATAAATCATCAAAATGATCCTAAAATGGTTGATATGCCGTAAAACCAAACATCATATATCAATAAAGGGCAAAAGCCTGTTCGTTCATCTTTTATTCATATAAATTTTATTGTATATTTATTCTGCGTGTTTACTCCTTTTGTGTGTCCTGGGTATGACACTGAACTGGATCGGGTGGTGAAGCTCAGATTCGGGCGATGTGGATCCAATCTATCGATGAAATAGATCTGTTTTTGAACTATTAACATTCAACAGGACTTTGTGCAAAAAAAAAGATTTAAGAAATAAATATGAAAATGATGTAAGAATAAACGTAAATGTAACGCAGCTCTCTACACTATGCATAAAATAACCCACGACGTGTTGAAATGCTGTTAAAATCAATCAATCAATTACTTTGAGTGATCAGATAATTTTCTGGGATTTGTATTTGCTTTCAAAATCATTTTATTAATTTAAAGTATCAATCTAAGCCAGAGTAGATCTGTAAGTAATAGTTTCCATAATAAAGAAAGGACAGGCTGGGTCATAATACTGAGCATTCATGAAATGTATATTCAGTTAATTTCTAAACAATATAAAATTTCGCTGGGTACAGCTCACAAAATTGTGCATAAGGACCTTGTCTTAATTAAGGTTACTTATCGTTGGGGTCAATCTCAGGCAAACTTGAAAAATTTATGATCTTCTACAATTTTCCGTCAAATTTCCCAAACTTAGAACAAAATTTTTACGATTTTTGTGGCCATTCTAGGTTTCAAGTGAGAGCACTTTACAGTGGAGATCCGTTGTGTTAAGCAGAGTCCGATCTTTAGTGAAGAAATCTTTGGTTGTTCTTTGGTGCCCTGAATGTTGGGGTAACATTCTTTGGTTCTTCCTTGATGACCCTTAGTTTTAATAATATTCCTTTGGTTGAGCAAAGTCCTTGGTTGCAGGTTCGTTTAGCAATGTCGAATACGTGCAAATGAACGGATAACATATAACAACGCATTCGTCATAACTCAGATCCAGCATATGACTGACATTAATTCTGCCCCACACCTTACATGCATACTTCTCCTCTCCTCAGAAACACCATGATATCTCTCTGCCAAAAGGTGTTCCAATATTTCAAAGTTATTGATTACAAATAACTGAAGATATTGCCTTTCTCCTTGTATTCCATGTAGTTTAATTCAGTTCAATTTTGATAAGTTCCCATTTTCAGTTAAGCAATATTGAGCTGTATGCTATTTCCAAATAATGCAAAAATAGATTTACTAAAAGAACCTGACTTTAATAGAGTTGTTGAGCTTGTTGCCAGTAAACCTGACATTGAGTAGCAATTAAGCTAGTTCCTGTGGAAGGCTCTTGACTGCATCTTTGGCCCAAAAATGACATTTGAAGACAATTTGATGTAAGAAGGTCCTTACTTTTGTACGTCCTAATTTTGATTGCTGATTTTCACGGTAAGCAGTACTTATAACAAGAAGCGGCTACCCAGCATCATCTGGGTAGAGGGGGGACCAAGAAATACGTGGTGTAATGGCGAGCAAGTTAGTCTAGCAGTCCCATTATTATTATTATTATTATTATTATTATTATGTATATGTATATTTTAATTTTTAGATATCTTCGTGAATATAAATCAAATCTATGTAATTTTTGCACAAAAAGCAGGAACCAGTGATATTTAATATATATATATAGATTTACTTTGTCGTTAATATTTGTAATATTTTCGTACTTTCATCTGGACATACATACATACATACATACACACCAACTGTCATTTATATATGTACTAGAAGCGGTTACCCAGCGT
>CM042145.1:125345013-125352513 GCA_023376005.1 Doryteuthis pealeii
AGAAAGCAGTACTCAAACCTATATAATTGTGTATAAACTATTAATATTTGAAAGCAGTGCTTAAAATTATATAATTGTGTATGAACTATTAGTATTAGAAAGCAGTAATTGAAACCATAGAATTGTGTATAAATAATTAGTATTAGATAGTAATAGTTGAAACCATATGATTGTGTGTAAATTATTAGTATTATATAGCAATACTTGATACAATATAATTGTGTATACAATATTTACATCAGATAAGAATTACTTTATACTATATAATTGTGTATAAATTATTAATATTATAAAGCAATAAATTGGTACCATAAAAGGCGTATAAATAAATAGTATTAGATTGAAATACTTAAACCATATAATTCAGTATTAATTATTAATATAAGATAGAAATACTTGAAACCTAACATTATTTTGCATATATTTTCGTGTTTTACTTTTTATATTTATTCCACACATGTGTGAGTCTTTTGCTCGCTAATACATTTGGGAAAGATATGAACCCAACTACTCTCCCTCCAGCTTTGGGTAAAAAGCATATCAGGCTGGGCTCTTTGACCTTGGTTTGGCAGACAGTCTACAAGAAGGAAAACTCAGAATTCAAACCTTTTAAACTCCACTAAAGACGTTGACCTTGTTCAGGGTTTGCTGAATATATATAAATGGACTGCTCAGGTGTTTATTCCTTTGAGTGGACCATGGAGTAATGGTGATGAGGGGGTACTGCACATTCCCCAGAGTTCTAGAATTGGAACTTCACCTTCAGAATTTAACGTCATACCCAGTATATTTAGATACTCAGCCACCGCCTTCTAGCACATATATGAAAAAAGAGTTGGGGCTTGACATAAGGGCAATAGGGTCGGGATAATACTATAGGTGCTTGGGCTTGACGTGACCAGCCGATTGATCGGAAGGAGCCTTTCCGTCCGCCCGTCTATCCTAAGTATGGACCAAAGTAGAGTGTTGCATGTCATAGAGTGCTCTGCCACAAGGATTCCATCTTTAAGTATGAGGGGGGTCATCACTCACGGTGACTGCATTACGTCTCTGTAGAGTTGTAGTCGATGTCCTCGAAAGTCCCACCGACGGGGCTATATTCTGTTTGTATTAGTGCTTCTAGTTTTCTAGTTTCTCTTTAAGAAAACGTTTATTTATTTATTTATTAGAGACTAAAAACGTAATAGCCAAATACTTTCATATGGTGACGTCATATCGCTGTTTATAAGCCTTTTTACCAAGCACTGAAACACCGATGGAACAAGTGTGAGGATGCAAGGGGACTATGTTGAAAATAGACCCCATTTGGTCATTGTTTGAAAACGAGGTACTCCTTTAATATAACTTTTTGTGTGTTAACTTATCTTAGCAAGAATAGGAAGCGCGTGGTGTAATGGTTAAATTCATGGGAAATGGACTCGTAGCTACCAGTTCAAATCCTGGATGTGGTAATTGCATTTCACTTAGCGCTAATACCCCTGGGAAAGGTATGAATCCTACTCTCCCTCCAGCTATGGATAAATAGTGGGGAAACTGGGCTCTTTAACTTTGGTTAGGCAACCGGTCTAGGAGAAGGAAACACTCTGAATTCAAACCTGTTGAACATCGCTTAAGAAATTGACATTGTGTTACATCCCGCTCGTGCAGAGGGACTGGTAAATATGTATATACTAGGAGAACTTGTGAATATACCACAGTATGATAATCTAATTATTACAACGTTTGATATGTTTACTTAACAGCTATTACAAATAGTTTAATATGTAAAAAGTATGATAATGTTGATTTAACTCTCTCTCTCATTCTTTTCTTTATTTCCTGTTAGCGTTATCGCTTTCGCGTGCTCACTCCCTCTCTCTATCTTTCCACTATCCTTTTTCTTTCTTATCATTATATTTTTCTGTATCGCATGTCCTTTTGATCCCCTTTCTTTCTTTCTAATAAAAACGGAATTGTCCATCATTTAGCAGAGGTGACGACACTTATGAGAAATATAAATTCGGTGGATAAGCAACACCAGATAATCAGGATTTACATTTTTGCATTTCATCTTGGACGTTGTTGATGGTCTAATTTTTAACTAGAGGTTGTTGCAAGATGCTAACTGTCGTATTTTTAAGGAACACGAGTATTAATACATAGATGTTTATAAATGTGTTGAGTTCCCAGTTTTGAACGGACTTAATTGTCCGTTCAAAACTGGGAACTCAACACATTTATAAACACGAATACTGTAATAAAAAAAATGAATATATAAAGCCCATTAACCCTTTAGCCGAACCTCGTGTATCATGCTTAGCTTGTTCTTAGGATATACCCCCGACGGTATCATCACCGTCACGAATATCACAGAGAACAATGGGTACTCCTGAAAATGACGTATTTGTATGTTAACTTATATTTGGGCGTTGTTCTCTTGTTGTTAGTTCAACTTTCCAATTTTTTTACAGCACTCGTAAAGTATCCGTGATCATTATTAAAATATCAGCACAATTCTTGAGAATAGACACTTCCAAAATATGTATGTGAGGATGGATGAATACGTTAGTCGGTCGACACGTTTATTAGCCGCTTTTTGACCTGTACTTCTTTTTATCTACAATATTCGATTTTGTAGCAAACGTTGGGTTAATTACATTGATACTGACACGCCTATCATGCTATTGGCGACGGCCTACTTTGAGAATGAAGATGTGAGACGCGTATCGTCCAATTTGCGGGAGCTTCTGTTGCAAATGATTCTGACATGCCTATCTTCCAACTGATAACTACCTGCTTGGAGAATGAATAGTTTAACACGCCCATCTTCTAATTGGGTAAAGCCTACCTTTAGAAGAAGAGATATTAACATGCCTGTCGTCAAATTGATTATTTTATGTCTTGTAACCAAAGAATTTGTTACCCGTCTTCTCATTGGTTATACACTTCCTTGAGAATCAGCATTTAAAGTCCTGTTATTTACTTTGGTTCGAACATAGTTATTTAGCATCCTTTTAAGTAAAGTCGGTCGAATGGTCTATTGTCGGTATCAGCCGGACAGAGGGAGTAATATCCCTTTTTCACTAGAACTAGACCAGGGAGATTGTTTTGCCAAGGTGGGTCGCCACAACTACTGCCAGGTCCCTATATTACTGCACGGATCAGCTGTGCTACTCATGTGATGAGTTTGTGATGACCGGTATAGAATCCGGAACCTTGCGATTCCAAGACGAATTTCTACCGACTGAGCTAAACGGGCTCTATTTCTTTATTTTCCCTGAATTCTTAAGTTTTAATTAATTTTTCTTTGTAGAATATATTACCTGTTTTAATTAATTGTATTACTTCCTACATTGGAAGGCATGCTTACGAAACGGTCATGGTCGTAGAAAAGGAAATCAAAGATCGGAATTCAAATCCTGTACGTGACCGTTTGTGTTTCACTTTATTGATTCATATTGCATTTTTAATATTTTTAACAAAACAGTCAACATTTAAATTTAATTGAATTTAAATATATTTTAATAGAAATGTATGATAATGATTTTAATTTGTTTGCATTTAAAACAATATTAATTTTCTACTCAAAACTACGTGGTTATAATGCTGATGGAGTATTTAAACGAAAAAAAAAAGTCAATTTGCGAGGAAAGAGACAAGGAGCATGAGGACGAGAAGATCATGAAAGCAAAACTCATGATTCAGTCTTTTAAAAAATAATCAACAGAAATACAAATAAGACAGTCATGAGTAAAACACTTAATTTTATCGGAATCTACGTTATGATATTAACCTTTAAAACAATGTTACTTTATTTGCAAGGAAAGAGACCAAAAGCCCGAGAAAGAGAATATCAAGAAACATGAAAAATTAATTTAGACTTTTAAAAATAATTAACAGAAAATTTCATATAAATTCCCTCCTATGAATCGGCTGGCCACGTCAAGCCTTAGCACCTCTATGATTTCCCCAACCCTATTGCCCTTATGGGAAGCCCCAGCCCTTTTTATCATATATATATTTACCAACTCCCCCGCACGAGCAGGATACGACACAAGGTCAATTTCTTAAGCGGAGTTTAACAGGTTTGAATTCAGAGTTTTCCTTCTTCTAGACTGGTTACCTAGCCATGGTTAAAGAGTCCAGTCTGCCCTGCTATTTATCCATAGCTGGAGGGAGAGTAGGATTCATAGCTTTCCCAAGGGTATTAGCGCTAAGTGAAATGCAATTACCACGTCCAGGATTTGAACTCGGGGCGACGAGTCCATTTCCCGTGACTTTAACCATTACGCCACGTGCTTCCTTTTTATCATATATGGGATAGAAAGCGGTAGCTTGTGGTCTTGGCGTCCTGTGTGTGACGTTAAACTCTATCTTATGGTGAGGTTCCAGCTCTAAAAAATGTTGAGTATCTCTTCATCACCATTCGTCCCGGTTCCACTCTGACCCGGAGTGAAAATACCTGTTAGGGTCCCATCTATTAATAGAAAAATGAATTAAAAGATGTTTTTAAAAAAATTGAGTACCTATCAATAATGAATAAAACAAAGACAACTTCGGCATGAAATAATCCAATGGGTTGACATGCCGTAAAACCCATCTAACCAACATATAAAACAGACATAAATAGACCCCCGGTAATTTTAATGGGTTAATGTTAGTGGATCTGTAAATCAATGTAAACTTATTTGCAAGGAAAGAGAGAAAAAGCTCGAGAAAGAGATCACTAAACATGAAAACCTAATTGAGACTTTGAATTCACTCCTATTAAGTGGATCTTAATATCTCGCCAGTTTTAAAACAACCACACAAATAAAAATAAAAGGATTTCAATACGCAACTAGGATTACATCTCGTTAAACCTTCAAATAAGTAATGCCTGACCGCTTTAACGACTCCGCATTCGAAATTGAGATCGTCTTCTCTATCTGTGTCGTGCTCTCCGCTAAATAATGAACCATTCTGTTTTTATTATAAAGAAAGTAATGTAAAAAAGACGTGCTACACAAAAAATATCAGAAAGAGAGTTGGGGACGTGTGAAGAGATGAAGTAGAACACGCGCAAACGATAACGATAAACTGTTTCAATCGAACATAATGAAAAGTGGAAAAGAAGTAAAGAAAGGAAAAAAGAGTGAAAGAAAGCTAAATGAAGATTATTATACCTGTTACATATTGAACTATTTGCAATTGCTCTTAAGTAAATATATCACATGTAATAATTAAATTATTATACACTGGTAGGTTCTGCTAGTCTTATATTATTGTAAAACATTGAAATGTTAACTAGAAATAGAAGAATAGTTCCCTATTTCTGTTTCCATTTAGAAAGTTGGTTAAATAATTTTTTTAAAGTATATAGCTAACACGAATAATGGAGTATAAACTTATTATAGTCTTGTAGCTATATCAAGACAAAACTTAATAATAATTAAGATAGTATAATGTGATATATTCACAGGTCCCACTAGTGTTGCTATATTTGCAAGCAAAGAGGAAACAAACTCGAAAACAAGATCACTAAACATGAAAAACTAATTGAGACTTTACCTTCTTATCAAGTAGGTTTTGATATCCCCCCAGTTTTAAAGCAGCCACACACACACAAAAAAAAGAAACTGATCTAAATACGCACCTAGGATTACATTTCGCTAAACCTTCAAATAAGAAATACCTGACCGCTTTAACGACTCCGCATTCGAAATTGAGATCTTTTTCTTTATCTCTGCCCCGAAAACCCGAATTCTGGCATAGGTTGGAAACATTTATCCTCTTGGAGATACAGGATAGAATTCTATTCTACTCTCCCCTCACGTTACAGCCTTATCCTCTCCCTACTTTCTTTTCTAACTGTCCCCATTCATTTTCTTTCCTCTACGCAAGCAATTGTAGATTTCTTTCATTCACCCATTCCTTATGTCCGATCAACCCCAGGATACGGCATTAAGCGTAATTTATTCCACTGTGCTTGCTCTTCCCTCAGCCTTGATGGCAACATTTGATTGTGATCGCAAAACCTGAACATGAGTCTGCAATTTGAAATTCGTGGCCCACTGTTGCCCAATATCACTGCATTCGATTTCATTCAAATAGCGCAAAGGCATACGCAATGCTCGTAAAACATTGGCGTACGTATAAATTTTGCTTGTCGAGTTGCTGCGGTTTGGTGGTTGGCCTAACTGGTAAAGACGGCTGCTTTGCATTCAATTCCATTATAAAGAGTTAGAATACAATACCTGCTTTACGGAAACTAAATTTTGAAAATGATTACCATATATATTCTAAATATATATCTGCATGATATATATATATATATATATATATATATATATATATATATGAGAAGAAATATTTTTAAAATATAACAAACACAGGATGTTATGATCCGGGTAAACAATTTTATGTGTCAATACTTAAGCATTTCGGTATATTGTACCATCTCCAGGACACTGTTAAGTAATGTTTATGTGAAGGATAAAATGAAAGATGTTAAGTGTATAGTGAATATGTGAATATTCCCCCATTCACAATACACTTAACATCTTTCATTTTGTCCCTCACATAAACATTAATTAACAGTGTCCTAAAGATGGTACAATACACCAAAATGCTTAAGTATTGACACATAAAATTGTTTACCCGGATCATAACATCCTGTGTTTGTTATATTTTTAACATATTTTCTTCTTATATTGTCGGATTAATTTCCTCATCGTCTTTCCACACACACACACACACACACACAACACACACATATATATATATATATATATATATATATATATATATATATATATATATATATATTCCTGGTTATGAGGATCATTCCATGTGTAGTTTAACCGTAGTGATACAGGTATACCGTAGTGAGATCTCAATGTGCCTAGTGCCGGTGAGTGGACAGACAGAGTAAAATATTTAATAAATGAAGGAAAAAACTTTAAATTCGCTTCATTGCAATAATTTATTTCAGCTGCATTACTGCAGCATCTTCAGGCATGAACAAAATCATGGATATTACTGAAAATTTCCCAAGAAACTCCCAACCTGATTTTGTAATCAAGCCAAAATGACATATGTAATTAACATCCCCTATCACTCTCCCAAGTCCCCCTCACCTCATTCAAATTTCCTAACCCCGCCCTTATACCCTCCTAAACTAAGACACCCTGCTCAAAATTGAAAAAATTAAACCACTGTTTCTTGGGAATTCTTTCAGTAATATCCATGATTCTGCTCATGCCTGAAAATGCTGCAGTAATGTAGTTGAAATAAAGTATTTCAATGAAGCAAATTTATGGTATCTTCCTTCATTTCTTTCGTTCATATATATATACTAGCAGCGGCTACCCGTCAAATTACATATTTAGAGAGATTATCTCATTCTCTTTCGAACCATATAGGTATCTTAAAGAAGATTAAACCGTAAATAGGCGAGAAAAAGTTTTTTTTTTCTTAAAATTTATACTGAAAAAAAAAAACTCATTCGCTCGCCGAAGCCAATTTTTTAAAAACTAGCTG
>CM042145.1:125355013-125360013 GCA_023376005.1 Doryteuthis pealeii
ACGTAGCGAAATGGTTAGAGTCTTAGAAAACTTTAACCTTAGCTAGGTAACCAGTCTATGAGAAGGAGATCTCTGAATTCAAAACTGTTAAACTCCGCTTAAGAAATTAACCTTTTGTCATATCCTTCTCGTGCGGAGAGGTTGGTAAATGTATATAATGGTGAAGTCTTTTGTAGCACCATTTACACATTTCGGAGGAGCTGATGACTGAAGGATATTTGGACCATATTACCTTTAGGCACCCTTTTTTGATCTCGATTAAGAAAGGACATGTTTTTCATTTACACCGTCAATATCCGGTTGTTTGTTAGGGGTTAGGGTTAGTTTTATAATTTTTTTAAATCTAAAAATTGTCTGTTAAAACAACCGGATCAATCGGCTGGTCACGTCAATCTCTAGCGCCTATATGATTGTCCCAACCCTATTACCCTTATGGCAAGCCCCAAACCCTTTTTTATAATATGGGTGTTAGAAGGCCGTTGCTGAGGGTCTTCATGTCCTGTGAATGACGTTAAACTCAATCTGATGGTGAGGTTGCAGCTTTGGAGGTCTGGGAAATGTGGAGCGCCCGTTTATCACCATTGCTCCCTGGTCCACTCTGACCCAGAGTGGTAGTACCTGTTAGGGTCCCATCTATGGGTTAAATAGAAAAATGTGATGGTAAAAATATAATTGAGTATCCATTAAGAATGAATTTATTTCAAAACTTTGAATGATCCACTGAGGTTGATATGCCGTAAAACAAACCAAACCAAACCAAACCAAACCTATGGTAGTGAAGTAATATCTATTTTTTAAAATTCAACCGAAAAAAAAACCCCTCAAAACTGAAGCTTTATTTAACTGACATAAACGGCACGTTTTGTTTGGATGCCTATATAAATTGCTTTAAAATCCAATTGTTTCAATTCTGGAAGACGTGATTTCAAATTAATAACAATAAAAAAAAACTTGGTTATGAGTAATTCGTCAAAAAATATTATATTATATTTTATTTAATCAATCAAATATTCACTGAAAAACGTCGGGTGGGAATTTGAGTAATATTCAATTTTGCACACATTTAACTCTGCAAACAACTTTAGAAGAAACAAACATAGCTGTCTGGAATTCAGAAAAAGCTCATTGACATTACTCCAGAGATTATTTGACTGGTTTCCTCATATTGGTCGGTTCTCGGTAAAACACGAAAGTGCATCCGGTGGGGAAGCTCCCCGTTCTGGAGATCTGGAAATTGTGGATTCATGCCTTTGTCACTTTTACTACTAGCTCCATTCTGATTCCCATTATTACGTTTCAATAGAGGCACGTTGTGTAATGGTTATTATCGTATGAAATCGACACGGCGAGACAAGTTCAAATCCTGGATGAGGATGTTTGTATTTGGTACACGTACGGATTCAACTTTCTCTCTGCATCTATGCGTAAATAGTCGGGCAGACTGGACTCTAACTTTGGTTAGGCAATCAGTCTAGAAGGGAAACTCTGAATTCACACCAGTTAAACTACGCTTAAAGAAATTGACCGTATGTCGCATCCTGCTTGTGTGATGTGTGGGTACATATGCATACGCTGTGTCCCAGCTATTGGTCAAGTATATCTGTGACAGATTGATTGATTTTGATTGCATGTCAACCCGTCTATGGTTATTTTATGCCGTGTTTATATGATGATTTTAAATTTTTCCGTTTTTATTTCTTAATTTTTATTTTTTTATTTTTTTTTATTTTAGTTTGTGTGTGTTTATTTATATGTGAATTCTTAATTATGGTGGTCTGAGGTTTTGGTTAGTCCAATTCCATATATTTCGGTGTGGGCATGCCCTAAAAATTTATGTTTTGTTATTTAGGAAATTGTGTTCAGAGTTTATTCCTTGAAGAATACGGATTTTTTCTGTTGTGCAAAATGAGCATTTTTTGACCCAGGAGAAGGAAAACTCTGAATTCAAACCTATTACATTGACCTTGTGTCACATTCTATTTGTGCGGAGGGGTTGGTAAATGCATATATAATCCCTCCTAGGGGCCGGATTAGCTCAGTCGGTTGAGCGTTCGATTAGAAACCACAAGGTTCCTAGTTCGATACCGGTCCTCGCCAACTCAGCGTATGAGTAGCACAGGGATCTGTGCGGTAAAGTAAGATGCTTATGGTAGGTGTGGCGCTCCACCCCAGATGCTAAAACAATCTCCTTGGTCTAGCGCTATTGAAAAGGGGATAGACCCCCTCGCTGACTGGCTGATACCGAATTTAGTCCGCCCCGTCGACTTACTTGAAGTAGATGTATTCGAGAAAGGTGGGAGGCAAGAGAAAAAAATTTGATCTGATCTCTCTACTCCGCCTTCAACTCATTATTGCTTTCCTATCGCGATTCTTTTCAGTGATATATGAAAACTAGGCAGAGGGGAAAAGGGCACAACAAGAATCTATTTAAGTATCAACACTTTCCTGGCATCCGGGTATTTTAAGATCCATTGCTTTTCTTCAAGACATAACTTGCAACCTTTTTCATTTATAAACTGATGCCCTTTTTTTAGTTTGTTATTTACTATTGTTGACTTTGTTGTATCGTCTTTAATTTTACATACGTAGCTCACCAGCGGGCTGTTATTGGATTTAGTTTCCCATTTACGTGGTTCGTTTTATGGTTTTGGAATCGTTTTTTTTTTTTGTTTGTTGTTTTTTTTTTGTTTTTTTTGCGTTTTTTTTTTTCATGCCAGTTTCTGAGATTCCGATGAAGACACTTTCGACATCACCGACCCCGCACAATTTTCGCTATCAGTCACCGCGGACTTGAATATTACTTTCTTTGCGAGGCAGCTACTTCCCACGAACATCTTTCAGGATCCTTACAACTGCATCTTGTATTCGGATTGCCAGTTTGCTCGTTTAAGATTTTTTGCATTGGATCTATGAGAACTTTTCCGTACATTATTTGTACAACAATATCTTAGGTCTAACCTCTTCTTAATAATTTATTCAGTTATTGATATATATATATATATATATATATATATATATATATATATATATAAGTAAAGTCGTCGGGGCGGCCTAAAGTCGGTATCAGCCAGTCAGCGACATTGTTTTGACATCTGAGGTGGAGCGCCACACCTACCATCAGCTCCTCACTTTACCGCACAGATGCTTGTGCTACTCATACGCTGAGTTGGCGAGGACCGGTATCGAACTAGGACCTTGTGATTTCTAGCCGAACGCTCTACCGACTGAGCTAACCCGGCCTATATATTATTATATTATATATATATAATATATATATATATATATATATATATATATAATATATATATATATATATATATATATATATAATATATATATATATATATATATATATATATATATATATATATATATATATATATATATATATATATATGTATATATGTATGTATATATATATATATATATATATATATATATATGAAATATATAAAATAAATTTTATTTTTAATTTTTTAAAATCAGAAGCATTATAGTTTATAGAAAAACTCAAAAGATTTTGTTGTAAAATTAAAAAATAAAATTTATTTTATTTTTAAACAGAACATGCATTTTTTCAAATAAAAATTTCAGCGGTTGAACTCAGCGTTCGTTTCTGTAAACAGTCTTTTTTAACGGATATCTTCTCTTCCCATCTATGTCGCTCTTTGATGAAGACCAACTTATTGATTTGGTCGAAACAGCACTGTCAGCAATTACATAACAAACATCATATGTTTTTTCATAATGTTAAATTTCATACTGTCGGATTAATTTCCATCTATTTTTCATATATATATATATATATATATATATATATATATATATATATATATAAAAGAGTTTTTATAATTTGCTTGAAGCATTGTGTATATATTGGTTTGGAGGTTGATTTTGAAGGCTAACACAATGCAGGCGTAAAGAATAAGGTAACAATGGTGTTGTGTGTTAACCTGTATTTTATTCTTGAATTTTTTAGATAAAATCTCTTTTTCAAAAGATCACTGGAACTGAAGTCGTCTTGCTATGGCATTTCTAGTTAAAAAACAATAAAACAAAAAAACTAGAAATTTTAACTAGAAATTTTAACTAGAAATTTTAACTAGAAATGCCATAACAAAACGACTTCAGTTCCAGTGATCTTTTGAAAAAGAGATTTTATCTCGAAAATTCAAGAATAAAATACAGGTTAACACACAACACCATTGTTACCTTATTATTTACGCCTGCATTGTGATAGCCTTCAAAATCAACCTTACCCCCTCTCTGTATCTTTATCCTACTCTCTTTCTTTTTTTTTTCTTTTTTGGTTGGTCAGTTTGGTTCTTGAGAGCGGGGGGTGGAATTCGAATTTAGAGAATTAGCTGTTTTTTTTTTTTTGTTGTTTTTTTTGTTTTTTTAAGAGGTAGACGTGTCTCCAACATGTGATTTTCTTCCGCAGGTGATGGTTAACTCACTTAGCGCAGATACCGTTTGGAAAATAATATATCCAGCTATTCTTCTTACTTTACACCCTCTTTTCGAAATGGAGAAATGACGTGTCAACGTCTGTTACGTTATGGAACTTATTGGCGGAATGAATTTATGAGGTGTTGACATGAACAGTTTTTGTATACTTATCTTTTGACCGACACTGCACTGGATAGGCTCGAATCTTGTCTGCTGGGCTGCTCTTGAGTTGACTTGCAATTCCTGGATGTTTGGTGTCTGGAAACCAACTTGGAGTGCTAGGGGACATATTGGCTTGTGTCAGTAAGTCTACTGTTGGTTTGAATAACAGCAGCTAAGTACAACTTAAGCAGTGTCCAAGACAGTTGGTATATATAGAAATCAAGCATGATCCATTCATGAACGTGGGTGATTTGGTGATCCCTTCCTTGAGTTCTGATTGGCTGCTTGACTGCTTGATTTGAATGATATTGTGGAGTCTTATAAATACCTTGTCATTCTGCAGTAGACTTTGTGATTATTCGGGTTTGTATTTAAATTACAACCTTTTG
>CM042145.1:125365013-125372513 GCA_023376005.1 Doryteuthis pealeii
CTTTATCAGAAGCCCTGTGTCATTGTTAGTTTTTAGAGGTAATAACACAAGACTTCAATTTACTTTGATCATATTTCATTCTCGAAATCCCCCACCAGACTACCTTCGCAGACCGAGTCGGTCGCGTGTATAACACGACTCTCCACCGTCGTGATTTCTCACCGACTGACTAAAATCTATTTCTAATCAAAAACCAGAAGAGGGTCTCCTCCACCGATTCTCACGGTATCCACCGGAAGGTTAGGACTGAGGTCAAGCCTTGTCACTCATCCTTCAAGGCCATGGGCTGTAACTTATAACAGCCATTTTTATTTCTACACTATTGCACATAAATATTAAGTATCTAATAATTATGTAACACATAGTGTGGTAATATTATATAACCACATTGACATCGGGTATATAAGTGGTGAGGGTGAGACTTCAGAGAGAGTTCTCGGATGATAAAGAGAGTTCAGAGAGATGATAGAGAGAGAGAGAGAGAGAGAGAGAGAGAGAGAGAGAGAGAGATTAGAGGAGATGGTCTTACTTTAACACTTCATTTCTCTAATTACTCTGGTTCTTGCTGATTCTTCTACCATCTCATCCGGCTGCTATATTGTTGCGGACTGATTCTTCTAACTAAGGGATTCTTTTGGTCATTGCAATTAAATGAATTAACAAGATATTTTAGTTGCTTGATCAATCTTTTTTTAAATAGCCCATGATTCTTATTCGCCGCGCGGGGAGGCCAACCTCAGAGCATATCTAAACTCTTTGACGGCCGGGCTGAATCTAAAAACTAAAACTAATCATGGTGCGTGAGATACGCACCTCTAGGGGTCAAGGGGTTACCAACAATCACTGGTAAATTTCCACTGGCCCCCTTTAATTCAAAGTTAATGGCCCTTATTCTAACTACAGGGTCTAGCTAGTGGATCCATGCCTGTCTGAAGGACAGTAGTGTGATATGAATTTTCTTTGATTAAAACCAGAATGAATGGAAATTAAAATGTGCAATCTATCTAGTGAGTATAGAGGATGAGTAGAAATTTCCTAGCCAACCCATAACAGGTTGACAAGTCACCAATTCTCATTTTATTTTGAGTGTATCTATTCTATGTTATGACGATTTTGGGTAATGTGACGTAAGCAGTGACGTAGTTTTTGTTACAGACAAATAGAGAGCAAATCTCCATTATTAATAGATAGATTTACTATTTTTCTTTATAATATGGTCAACAACTTTCACTCATTAATTATAAGTTATTTATTATTAATTACAGGAACTTTTATTCTTAAAGATGAGTCATTTATTGCCACTAATTAGTTATCATTTAATACAATCATTATTATTGATTACATATATTATTGTTCTTTATAGCAAGTTCTTTTATTGCTCTCATTAATGAAAACTTACTTTTATTAATTACATTTACTATTATTCTTTATAGCTAGGACAGATCTAAAATTGCATTTCATTCGTGAGCAAACCCACGCAATTCGGCCATTAAAATTTCTCGGTTTCCAACCGGGAGCGTTATGCATCTCCCGCCGGAAACACATCCCTCTGACGAACGTTACTTTGCTTAGCAACAACGAAACATTCAACAAAGCCAATACAAGAGAGAATTTGCTTGATGGAACCAAATCGAAATGATAGAAGGTCGGAGAGGGGTAGGGGGAAGGTGCCAATACAGATGTCTCCAACCCTTATCAAAGAATCGAAACATAGTCTCTGATATATATTGCAGCTGTTAACGTGCAGCTGCATATCTTCGGCCTTCCAAAAGCTATTCTTCCACAAAGAATGACTTGTGGGTGTCTGAATATGTGAGCCTGCGTTTCAGTTTAAAACTCGGTTGGTTGGTTGATTTTAGGGTATGTCAACCGTTATTGGGTTAATTTATGCCGAAGATGTTTTGTTTTATTGATAGATACTCATTTTCTTTCTTTTTTAAACTAAATTTTTAAAACTCAATTTCCTATTTAAACCATAGATTGGACACTAACAGTTACTACCACTTCGGATCGAAGTCATGCCCAGAACACTAAGACTCTCAGTCAGAGACTTCTAGCACACAGGATAAGAATAGTTGTGGATTTGCGATAAGGGCAATATGGTTGGGACAATTATATAGATGCTAGGTCTTGACGTGACCAGCCCATTGATTGGAGGGAGTCTATCCAACCACCTGTCTGGCTGTATATCATGCACTGCTCAGTCATCAGGATTCAGCGTCACGGACCACCAACAACGGCCAAAAGGTGGCACCATTGGGGGAATTCGATCACTCTAACGAGGTGCAGTCAGCATATTCTACAACCCCAGCTGACAGAGCGGTCATTACGTCAACCATATCTTAAAAAGCTGAGAAGGGTTTGAGTCCTACATTCACTTGCATGAGGGATAGAATAGCTAAATAATCCTGTTTACAGCCTCATTTTACAAATTAATTTCATGAACCCGTGTGATATATATCCGTTCATCTCGGGTAAATAAATAGGGAGAGAGTAGACGGGAGAGGAGATGGATTTTTACTTTTCTACTTGTTCTTACTTTGTCGCTGCCATCTCCTCTGGGCTGAGTCGTATGTGCTCATTTCTGGCTTGTAATAAATAAGCAAGACTTAGTTTTTATAGACGAATATTCTTTATTACAAAAACCCGAAGGGTTTTCTAACGTGGTGAGGAACCGGCATCTTGGGATCAACGATCCTTACGTATGCTCCCGTTGACTACTCATGTGACTAGTTACCTTTCACACAACTTTCCCCCAGGCAATCAAAAGTCGGCGCATAGGTCAGTGAAAGGATAACTGCCGTCAATCACTTTTTCCAACGGTTATTGGTAATTTTCCATTGAGCAAACGGTTATTCGAATTTTAAACACACTTGCATACATAATTCTTTGGCTCCTGGGCATCTCATGGAGGGACATGATCACTAACACTTCAGTTCAAGAGAGAGCTCAACTTCCAGCTTGTGTTCTCTACTGAGATGGCTGGGCCATGTCTGCCGGATGGATAATGGACGAATCCCGAATGACATCCATCTGCAGAGCTTTCGTCTGGCAAGAGACAGATTGGACGCCCCCAGCTGCGTTTTAAGGATGTCTGCAAGAATGACCTCAGGTGCTTTTTCATTACCCCTTCAAGCTGGGAAAATTTGGCTCAGGACCGTCCTCTGTGGTTTTCTGAGATAGTAAAAACAAATGTTCATAGTTCGCTATGTTAGCGTACTATGAACATTTGTTTTTCCTATCTCTTTTCAATAAACATGTCGGATTTATTTCCATTCATTATATATATATATATATATATATATATATATATATATATATATATATATACGTGTGTGTGTGTGTGTGTGTGTGTGCGTGTATGTGAATGTATATAGGATAAGGAAGGACCACAAATATCGTAATTGAATGTGTATATATAGAGAGAGAACGTGTACAGAAGCTGCTTTGTTAGTTTTCCAATTGAATAAAAAAAACGTTATTGAACTAGTTTTAGCAGACAACAAACTACTAGCAACAATATAGCACGTTGGGAAATCAAAATTATTTCATATACAATTACTCAAAAATTTAGAGCGTGTGTGGCTCTGTGTTTACACACGCCCTCCGTCACGAGCAGGATGAGACACAAGGTAATTTTTTAGACTGCTTTTTATTCAGTTTTCTTTCTGTTATGCCGGTTGCCTTACCACGACTAAAACAAAAAGTCTGTCCTACTATTTACTCATAATTGGAGAGGGAACATGTGGTCATTGGAATCCGTGCTGTCAGCTCGATGATCATCATCCATCTATATTGAAAAATAGCAAAACGAGTACGAGAGATGAAGGGAGGTAGAGATGGATATGTTGGTTGGTCGGTTGGTTAAGTTGTTGGTTGGTTTTACATGTCAACGCTTGTTGGATTATTTTATGCCGAATATATTTTGTTTTATTCATTCTTGTCTGGTTACCTAGCCAAGCTTAAAGAAATCAGTCTGCCCTATTAATTACCCATAGTTGAAGTGAGAGTGGTTGGATGCATACCTTTCCCAAGATTATTAGTACGTCCAAGATTTGAACTAGGGTTGATAAGTCCATTTTCTACGACTCTAACATTCAAAATACACGCCTCCACAAATACATACATACAACACACACACACACACACACACGCACACACACACACACACATATATATATATATATATATATATCCGTACATGGGTTACGAGGTAAGTTGGCATTAGGATGATTCTAAGTTGGTCCATTCTTCCAACGGTGGAAAGTTGAGAGCTCGATGTTCAATATAATTGAACAGACCAATATAATTGGTAAAGAAAAATGCTTTAAAATCAGCCATTTTGCGGTTATAGATCTATATCTGCCCACAGGTATCTGTGTATACATATGAGTTTCATCATATCTCTCTCTCTCTCACACATACATATGTGTGTGTGTATGTGTGTGTGTGTGTGTGTGTGTGTGTGTGTGTTTATTCTTATCTGTTATATCATATATATTTTTTATCAGAGAAATACACTTAAAATGATCAGAGAATAACTTCTAGTCATTTTTATAACTGAATGGTGAGGTCTACATTCCATATATCATTTCTCGATTATCAAATTCTTCATAGAAACAAGATAACTTTGAAATACTAATTCTATTCTTTCACTCCTCCTGAAACAGAAGCATTAGACCACTGTTACATTGGGAATTACATTCCCAGTTACAATCCGAAGCCGAGGGGCTCATGTAAGAAATTACTTTGATCAATACAAGACGCCATGTGTAGATAATCAAGTTTGAGTAGGAAATCACAACACTGCAATAAAAGGTTAATTGATTAGTTTATTAACAATACCCTTCGTCGTTGGAATGGCTGGGCAGTGTGGTACGAGATATACACTAGCGGTAACCGTAGATATAAGTAAAATAAAGTCGACAGGGTGGCCTAATGTCGGTATCAGCCAGACAACGAGGGAGTCTATCTCCTTTTCGCTAGCACTAGAGCAAGAAGATTGTCTCTTATGTCTGAGGTGGAGCGCCACACCTACCATCAGCTCCTTACTTTACCGTACAGATCCTTGTAATACTCATACGCTTAGTTGTCGAGGGCCGGTATTGAACCAGGAACCTTGCGATTCCCAGGCGAATGCTCTACCGACTGGGCTTACCCGGCTCTATAAACCGTATTATAATTTGATTATTACAACGTTTGATACGTTTACTAAAATATATTGTATAGTTCATTATTTTTGGGAGAATATGTGCTTAATTGAAGTCGTACCTAATTTTGTGAAATTCTTCATTTCTTTTTCTCGTTTCTTTCATGTTTCCTTATTTCTCTTTATTTTTCATTCTTTCTTTTCTGCTTTTTTCTATTTCATTGAAACAGATGATAAGTGATATTGCTTCCTATCTCCCAATGTCTTTCTTTTTTTCTTTCTTTCTTTTGCCTGACTAATTTCTGAGGGTCCAAAAAGTTTCTATCTGTCCTGAATACTTTGTCGGCCAAAAAAAAAACACTCTCTCTTCCTACACCTTCTCACTCATCCTTCTCTCCCGTCTCTGTCATTACTGACTACCTTGACGATCAACACCTCTCAGTCTTATTCCTAAAAAAGGCTTTCATATTTATTATAATGGAGGTTGTGTATTTTTCTGTCTGTAACCGAAACTATATCACTACACAATGCCCTTAGGTAATTACGTCACATTCTTCATGAATTTATTTTTTATTTAAACTTCAATTAATTAATAAAATTGTTTTACATTATTAATCCTGTTGGCCATATCTACATACTAATAACATGGAATTGTATTTATATATACAGCAAAATAACGGTTTACAGTTTGAACGGGAAGGCTAATTTGTATATTGATAATAAAAATGTGATTTTAATAAATATGTGCTTAGTATTATTGATTTCAAATTGTTTGGTTTTATCTTAATGAATAAGTCAAAAAATCCCTGGGATAAATCTTAAAAGAAATCCATTAACAAGAAAAAATAACAGTAATTTTTTATTCTTTACTTCCTAATTTAACTAAAAAGCTAAATTAGGAATATTTACCAATAAAAGACGGGAGTGATGGAAGAGTAAATTTCAGTTGTTCTATCTTCCGATTATACCCCCCTCTATTTCAAATATTTTAATCTGCATTCTTATTTATTTTAATTAGCCTTCCTAATTTAATATAATATTTTATTACATTAAAGCTTAAATACTTGTTCCCAGAGGGTGAATATATTTGCTAGTTTATATAACTTAGTAAAACAGATTCTAATCTGGAATGTCCCTATCTGTGAGTGTTTTTTTTTTCTCTACCCTTTTAATAGTAATGATATTTATTTATCGGCTATCCTTAATTGTAAAGAGTAATTTTAATGTATTTTAACCCAACAGCGATCAAAAGAAAGGTCACTTCAGAATGTGACAGTCAGTCGGTCATATATGTCACCCCAACTGCAAACTAGTCTAAATTCAAATCAAAAACGTATCACCTGTTCTATATTTGCCAAAAATATTCATCATTTTCTATTTTAAAATAGGTTCTACCTCTTGTTTCTTTTTCATTCTATTTTAATATAGGAAATAATAATTAAAACATATAGTAAATATACAGCAGGGAATAAGTTTCGCCTCCTCTCTATGGAGGAGAAACTTGCTATAACTACTTACAATGAATCTAGCAAATCACTCAGATGTCCGAAATTTTAGATGCCTGCAGACACAAAAGGGTACGGCTTGCTAGCCAATAAAGTGTACTTAATTTTCAATTTCTTTTCATATTCTTTAATATATATATATATATATATATATATATATATATATATATATATATATATATATATATATATAAGAAAGTTTTATAGAAAAAACAACAAGATGTTAAAAATTTTTTGGACTTGTTACATTTTTAAACTTTCATTTGTAACCGGAACATTTTCATTAACTTTTTGATATTCATATACATTTTTACTACAAACTCTTTTGAGCTTTTTATGATAAAAATACTTAAACATTTTAAAAATAAAATTTATATAAATAAAATTTATTTTATTTTTAACAACAAATACGTATTTTTAAATTAAAAAAAAAAATTCCGGTACTGATCGTGAGCGTTCTGTGCCTCGTAATTACTGATATATTCATTTCGTTTTTCCGCTTACAATGTTGCTTTGATAAAGACATATTCATAATGTCGAAACAGATTTCTGTCAGCAAAATTTTTTAACATCTTGTTGTTTTTTCTATAAAACTTTCTTACATATTGTCGGATTCAATATCCATTTTTACCTTTCACACACACACACATATATATATATATATATATATTTATATATATTATATATATATATATATATATATATATAATGTGTGTATGTGTGTGTGTGTGTGTGTGTGTAAGTAAGAAAAATGGAAGTGAATCCGACAATTATGTTGAAAGGTAAATGGAAAGAAAATGTTATATGGATAAAAATTATTTATTGTAATGACAACACGTTTATTGA
>CM042145.1:125377513-125405013 GCA_023376005.1 Doryteuthis pealeii
TAATAGTACAGTCGTGGTTTTTTTTTCTTCTTTAAAATCCAGAGATAGGGGGTCCCCGTGGCGCAGTAGCGAACGAGCTGGGCTGTTACTTTATACTGAGTTCGAACTCCAGTCACGCTATTACATTAACATTAGGATTTTAAAAAATGGACTTTCGTCGATTTAGATGCATGAGGGTTCATCCAATGAATAACCTACAGTGTTTTGTTTATAGTGATGAAGGCTTGTGTTGTACCATTCCCACTTTGAGGCACAGTTGATAGGAAAATATTAGTGCACAAGGAACGCCACAAACCCAATGAACGACTGACCTCAGGATTTTCAAATTCAGTTTTTTCCTTCTCCTAGACTGGTTACCTATCCAAGGTTAAAGAGCCCAATCTACACCACTATCATACTATTTTACCCATAGATGGAGGGAGATTATATGTATTCATAGCTTTCCCAGGGGTATTAGTGGTATGTGAAATGCAAACAGTCTTGTCGAGGATTTGAACTCGAGTCGACGATTAATATCCTTGGGAAACCGCACTGTCCGCTAGGGCTGTAGAATATGCCGACATCACATCTGCAGAGGGATATGAACCCACCAATGGGGCCACCTATTGGCTAAGGGTGCCATTCCGTGATGCTTAATGACGGAATCCTGATGGCTGATCATTTCCTGTCAGACAACACTCCACTTTGACCTTTATTTGAGCCAAACGGGCGGTCAGAGATACCCCCTCCGATCAATCGGCTGGTTACGTCAAGCTCTAGCCCCTATATGATTGTCCCAACCCTATTACCCTTATGGCTAGCCCCAAACCTTTTTATCATATATATGCTAGAAGTCGGTGGCTTAGGGTCTTAGTGTCCTGGGTATGACGTTAAACTCTATCTAATGAGGAAATTCCATTTCTGGAGCTCAAGGAAATATGGAGTACCCCTTCATCACCATTACTCCTAAGTCCACTATGACCCTGGGTGGTATGTTAGGGTCACATCTATGGGTTAAATAGAAAAACTGAGCCTAAATAAATGTGTTTAAAAGTTATTTTAAATACTCATCAAGAATTAATAAAACAAAGACGTCTTCGGCATAAATTAACCAAGGAAGGTTTATTTTATGCCGTAAAATCCATCCAGCCAATGGGAAAGTTATGAACCCCCTCATACCTCCAGCTATGGGTTAAATTGTATCACTACTGTTCTACTACAAGGATGTATTTGGCATCAAATAACGCTTGAAGGTATGTGCCATTAAACGAAGAAAACAAAACTAATATCCAGAGAAATTTTGTTTTGGTTTCGTTGTTTTTTTGTTGGGTTCTTTTTTGGGGGGTGGGGGGGTCTTCTTATTTTTTACCCGAGATATTTTCTGTCCCATCGTGATATAATGATTGGTAAGCTAGTCTAGCAGATTCATTAATACTGAATAGCGAGTTCTATCCCAGTTGGATGCCCCACACTAGCAACATAATATAATATTCGATGTGGGTAAATTCCTACAACTGAATAGAGACTTCGACCATCACTGGATGTAACTTACTTTTGATTTTTGTTACCGTTTTTAATAAGAAAATATAGCACTGTATTGTATAAAAACATCATAAAAAATGTAATTAATTCTGTGCTGTAATATGTTTTAATGTTTATTTTTTCACAAAAATGTTTGTTTATTTTTATTTTTTGCGTAATGAATTTAGAAACTTAAATATTTTTGTGAACTTATCGACATAAGCGAATTTGAAACTCGCTCGTACCACAAATGATAGCTCACAGCCCAAAGCAAAAAATTGACTGAGTAATTCGGAAAACACATAAGTTGGGGTACTCGCAAGTCAAGGTACCATACTACTTAAATTTAGTTGGATACTACATAACCTGTACAAGGTAGGATATGTACAGCTAGAGCCCTCTCAGCTGGGACAAAAGAATACCCCAACAGCACCTCTGCAGAGGGGCAAAATCCCCCTAACAGTGCCACCTATTGGTCATTGGTGGTGACCTGGGATGCTTAGGGACGGCATCCTTGTAGACAAGCAGTCCATGACGTGCAACATTCCATTTTGGCCCTTACTTAGGTGGACGGGTGATTGGAGAGGACCCCTCCGATCAATCGGCTGGTCACGTCAAGCCTATCACCTATATGATTATCGCGACACTATTTCCCTTATTGAAAAACCTCAACCCTTTTAGTCATATATATATATAATAGAATGTGGTGGTTGAGGGTCTTAGTGTCCTGAGTATGAACTTAAACAGTAAGTTTGTGGTGAGTTTCCAATTCTGGAGCTCTGGGGAGTGTGGAGTTCCTCTTCATTGTCATTGCTATCAGGTCCACTCTAACCCGGAGTGGTGGTGCCTGTTGGTGTCCTTTCTATGGGTCAAATATGTTAAAATGATTTTTTTTTAAATATGTTTAAAAAAGAGTTTGAAAGAAAAAATTAGATACTCAACAAAAATGTTTAAAACAAAACAGTCTTCTGCATAAAATAACCCATTGACTTGACAACCGTAAAATTTAACCAACCAGCCATACAGCTAGTTAGATACAACAAATTAGTCAAGTCGTTAGGGCGGCCTAAAGTCGGTTTCAGCCAGAGAGTGAGGGAGTACATCCCCTTTTCACAAGCGCTATTGTTTTTATCGTCTGACGTAGAGCATCACACCTACCAGCAACTCCTGACTTTACCAGACAAAGTAAATTGCGATGAGATAGTGAGGGCCGGTAAAAAAAACACACAACTTGTAGATCCCAGGCGGACGCTCTACTGACTGAGCCAAATCGAAACTTTGATCTACCAAATAAAACAGACATATTTTCTTTAAAAATTATCAGTAAAGATTTGTTTTGGTCTTTGGGTCCTTTCCTATCTGACCGGTCGTTTTATTCATTATTTACTTTTTGTTTACTTTTTTTTAAAATCGTTTATTGATTGATAAAATCCACACTTTGTAGACGTACGGGAGAGCAGAATAGCCAAAAATATTGTATTTTAAAAAGAGTTTGAAAGAAAAAACTGGATACCCAACAAAAATGTATAAAACAAAACAGTCTTCAGCATAGAATAACCCAATAAGTTGATATGCCGTAAAAACCAACAAATCATACAACTAGTTAGATATAACAAAAAAAACAAATATTTTCTTTAAAAATTATCAGTAAATAATCGTTTTCGTCTTTGTTTGGATCTTTACTTAGCGGGCCCGTTTATTTCATTCTTTCTTTCTTTCTTTCTTCTTTCTTCTTCTTTCTTTCTTTCTTTCTTTTTTTTTTTCGTTTACTTTTTCTTTCTTGTTTTTTTCTTATTATTTTATTTTTTCATCTAAGATACGAAAATCGTTTATTGATTGCTCAAAGCTACACTTTGTAGACGTACGGAAGAGCAGAAGAGCCAAAAAAAATTGGACAAATTGCGGGAAAATTTTTCTCCTTTATTTACACCCTAGAAGACAAACTTCGTTTTTGTTTAACACTTTGAATAATTTATTTGAATTGGCAAGAAACTGTCGCTTTTATTTCGCCAGAGCTTGATGGTTATGTTTATTGTGGGAACTAGTCGCCTTTAGGATTTTGAAAAGAAGAAAGATTTTGTGGATCGGTTGCCAAGTCTATAGAAATAATCCGACAACAAAGGACTTACTATAAGAGTGAATAGGGAAATCATCACTGATAAATGGATATTAATATTTTCATGTAGATATCTTAGTTTATCTTATCTATCTATCTATTTAGCTTGGTCGGTAGAGCACCTGCCTAGGAGTCGCTAGATACCGGTCCCGCCAACTCAGCGCATGAGAAACACAGATTGCGTAATCTGATCTGTGTGGTATAGTGGGGAGCTATCGGTAGGTGTGGCGCCACATCTCAGCAAAAACAATCTCCCTAATTTAGCACTAGTGGAAAGGGGATAGACCCCCTCACTAATAAATGGATATTAATATTTTCATACAGATATCTTATTTTATGAGAAACACAGATTGCGTAATCTGATCTGTGTGGTATAGTGGGGAGCTATCGGTAGGTGCGGCGCTCCATCTCAGCAAAAAACAATCTCCCTGGTTTAGCACTATCGGAAAGGGGATAGACCCCCTCACTCTCCAGCTGATACTGACAATATGCCACCCACCAATAACTTTATCTATCTAATCTGAATATATTAATATCCATTTATCGATTTATAGATAAATAGATAAGGACACCGATACGGTTTAGGTCAGTCGGTAGAGCATATATAGTTTGTCGGCAACTGTAACAGGCTATTTTGCAAATTCCCGCTTCGGATGGAAAATCCGTTTTTTGCCTGTTATTGGATATATTTTGATATACAGGAAGTTCTGTAACAATATTAATGTTAAGATAAGGTTGGGGCTTTTTTTTCTCAAGATTATTTATGGTGTGGGTTGGTAAATTATGTATCTGATGAGTGTGTCCTCTTTTTTATATTTTTATCACATTTGTCCTCTGAGGTTTCTATGGATTTCTTTTTGCATTTTGTATGAAATGATTACGATAATATATGGTTTGCAATGGATATTTCTTGTTCTTATTGTTGTTGTTGTTGTTGTCCTTCTTCTTCTTCTTCTTCTTCTTCTTCTTCTTCTTCTTCTTCTTCTTCTTCGAAGTGTTCGAGGCCACAAATCCTAACGGCTATTAGATAAAAAAGCTTATGATTATACCATATTTTATTTTACTTTTCTCGTATTTCTTTTATTATTTACAGTGGAACATAATACAAGACAAACATATATTAATATGTTTTATTTATAACCAATTGCAACAACAATGAAATTCTGGTTGCAAAAAATGAATATTCAGTAGCCCAAAATAAATGAAACACACACACACACACACACACACACACATATATATATATATATATATATATATATATATATATATATATATATATATATAATATATATAATATGGGTGTTATATTTATAACTAAACGTTGCTCAATATCATAGATAAAGCATAACCTGTTACGATTTTTGTGGCCATTTTTAGGCTTCAAATGAGAGCACTTTATAGTGGAGATCCCTTGTGTTCCTCAGTGAAGAATCCTTGGTTGATCCTTGGTATTAGGTAGAATCCATTGGTTGTTCCTTAGTAAAGAATCATGTGGTTGTTCCTTAGTTTTAGGTAGAATCCTTTTGGTTGTTCCTTAGTGAAGAATCCTTGTGTTAAGCAGTGACTGATCCGCTCGTCCGTGTCAAATATGTGCAAAGGAACGGCTTTTAAAATCGGCGATTAAGTAGTTAACTAACCACGTATTCGAGCGTTTTGATTGGCTGGCTTTAATTCACACGCCCGCGCAGAGTCTATAAGTTTAAATGGGGAACTTCAGCACGCCTTATATATAAAAATATTCCCACATAAAGGCATCAATATAATCATGGACCTATGTTAGGACAGAAAACAAGAAATTAGTTTTTTTTAAATTCTGAAATTATTTTTTTTAAATTAACCACGAATGAGTTTCAATAATAAAGAAAGCATCTTAAGCATGCCATTCAGAAATAACGACAGACCTCATGTGGCCCACATGCCGCATTTTCTCCATGACTGATATAAGGTTTCTTATAGTCCAACCCTAAAACCTTTATCTCTTTTTTATTAAATTTTTAAAAGTAATTATTAGATTCTAATTTTAACCATGAATAATTTAACAGCGATAATTTTATCAAACGATGAATTTACCACAGGAAGAATTTAATCACCGATTAATTTAACCCACGGTAAATTTACCATGGTGAATTTACCGAACCTGCCAAAATGATATCTAATTCCATTATTTGTTTGCGTCCATTGAATAGTTCCCTATTTAATCACCCACCTCCTCATTCATAATACTTCCCTATCTAGAAGTTTCGTAACAGAAAAGTTGCTCTTAAAAAAAACAAGAAACATATATATACGAAGCTCAGCTTTGTAAATGTATTCAATAGAAATATGCGAAGATTTAATTAGATTCTTTTGTCAGACAAATATCTAAAAACTTCTAATTCATTTTTCTTAGATTTAGTGTATCAAAAATCTTCATGAATATATATATATATATATATATATATATATATATTATATATTCATTTTTTTCTTCATTTTTAATTTTTATCTGATCCGTAATTAAAAAGTAGAACGGAAGCTTCAGGCCTAAGAAATTTCAGTACGAAATTGAGCGGCACTAGTTTATAAAAATGTCCCACAGATATTAATTAAAGGAAAGAAAAAGAAAAGAAGAAAAGAAGAAAAGAAATGCTTCATTTAAGAATCTTCCCGTAATTAAAAACGTACGGAATCCAGTCTGGACTAAATGAAATGGAAATGTGATAAATAATTAAAAGCAATTTCTTTTTTTAAATTCCATTTACAATGACTCGGTAAAAAGTCGAGTATTGTGTATTTGGAGTTATCGATTAAATGGTAAGTTGGGTTTAAGCTAAATGATTCTTTAAATAAATAAATGAAGTAAAAAGAAATGTCTGTTCTTTAATGATCTTATACATAGTAGCTCACCTTGGAGCAGTAGGTAAGTGTGATCCCCCAATATCATGTCGCACCAGCAGCGCGGATATCAATGATAATCTCTCACCAACCATATCTATCATTCATTGACATCGGCAGCATGCAGTATCCGCATAAATCTGGTCTATGTAGGTCTTTTTTTAACCAGCCGCACTAGCATGTCCAAGTGCTAGTTTCTACAGAAGGATATCACTTATGAGCACATCCTTACTTCTCCAGCAGTGTCCGGCATGTCTTTTTTGTGTTACTCGGATGGTTTGTGTGACAGATGGCAGTGGCCGTATGGCTGCTTCGAACGAATTTGGTTGGTTGTCGGATTTTAATTGGTTCGATAGCGTATCCGATAGGCCATTCTAACGAATTTGACATCACTATAAGTATGATATGTAAAATAACGATTTTATCTTCAGACTTTGAACGTTTATTCTACTGGCTACGGGTAAGGCGTCTCATCGTGGTGCAATGGTTAACAAGCTAGTCTATGAAAATTAACATGAGGAAAATTGACCCCTAATAAATACAGATTTCACTTCCTCGTCACTGGAATAATGTTTGCCTCTCTTCGGCCCCATGAAAGAATATTTGAGAGGCAAACATTATTCCGTGGACGAGGAAGTGAAATCTATAGTGAAGAGGTGGCTCAAAATACAGCCAACATAATTTTACGGGGCAGGGGTAGATGCTCTCATTCGAAGGTGGAACATTGCAATTGAGAGAAACGTCGACTATGTGGAGAAGTAAGGATGTGATCCACAGAGGAACAGCTTCATTTTGATGTATGATACATATTCCTCTCTTGGTAATTATATCTGTCCTAAACAAAACAGCATTACTTTTTGACTCACCCTCGTACTTATCTTGTGTTTCTTCTATTTCTGATGGATTTTATTCTTAGCTGGATCTATCTCTGGGTTAGTATATGGTATTTTATGTTATTCTCGATCTGGTCTGGTTCTTCTTGTGATCTTCTTTGTCTTCTCCTGTTGTTTGTTTTTAATAAAGAACACAAGATTTTTTTAACTGAAGAGCTCATTATCATTTAAGATCCAAATTTATCAAACGCGCGGAGATCTTGGTTTCAAATGCAAGAGAGCCATTTTGCTTTCTCTCCGTTCAGCGCCCAACCAAAAACTGATTTCTCTAAAAACTAACTTTCTCATAGCTCGCTCTGGCGAATCAGAGGAGAGTTCAACACATGGTTAAATATTGTCAATCAAATCCTCTGTGGTTTTCGACAAAATAGTTTGAAATAGGCTAACTATCAATTATGCAACAGTTGATGTGAATTTAAATCAAGTACTACGGTAGCCGGACACAGAGTTCTTTGTTAACTTTTTCCTACCACAGTTCATTCTTGGGAACAAAAATTGTAATTGTTGTGTCTCTAAAAGGGATACAATCAGACAAGGTTGTAGTCGAGTGGAAGGACGAGTCAACACGTTGGTAGATTTAAGATAAAGGGTTTTATTGCAGAGAGAAACAATAAGACAGACAATGAATGGTGACACACGTTATTAATCCTCGAAGTCAACCCAGTATAATGCCGTGCTCACTATATATATATATATATATATATATATATATATATATATATATAAACAATTTTTTTGTGATGAAACAAAGAAAATCCAGTGCTCAATCACAAATTGTGAGAGCTAATATTTATTTAATTTGTTGAGTTTTTAAAAATAAATCCTTATTATAGACAGCTACCCAGGTTGTCTTGCTAAGTCGCAATCATCAGACTGTCAAATTAGATCTTATATATATATATATATATATATATATATAGTGAACACACACACACATACATATATATATATATATATATATATATATATATATATATATATAGTGAGCATATATATATATATATATATATATATATATATATATATATATATATATATATTCAGACCACATGGTGAGAGAGAGAGTGTGGAATATTCCATTACAACAGAATCAAAAATCAAGAGGAGCTATTTAAGCCAGAAACGATGGTTTGCAATTTCATTACATTTAAATCCAACCAAAATATATTCCGTAATTCACAAGTTCAATATTACAAATAAACAAACACGTAACTTCTTTTTTTTTAATTAGTCTTAATTTTTCTTGCGGGGGGTATTTAAACGACACAAAACCATTCGAAAATTTGGTTAAATATGATGGAACAAATAAGAAATCTGAGATTGAGCCTCGCCAGATAATCTGTAATCACTTATTTACATTGCATCTTGGGAAAATTGGACGGTGGATTTATCCATTTCTTAAGCTGAATCTAGTTGCTGAGCTGGATCGGTTGCTGAGCTGGATCGGTTGCCTCTTTAATCTTTTCTGCTATCTCGGATCTGGGATGTTGAGTAGCTGGATTCTCTCTGTTATCATTTTATTTTCTGTAACTACTTGGAATCTCTTGGATTCTTTCTGATTTTTGTTTTTATTCATAAGTCAGTTGAAAAATGTATGATAGAATTCAGAAAATTCTCCAAAATTAAATTTGTCTCAACTCTAAAAAAACATTTCCGATGCTTGAAATAATAATCGCATTACGGTTTGCATGTTTGGCAGGTCAAAGGCTACTTCATTTTTATTACGCATTCTGAATAATTGATTCTAATTATGTGAAATCAATGACTCTTGAAAGATTTTAAAATCAATTAAAATTTAACCACACGCCTCCGCACATACGCCTACTCTCTCTCTCTCTCACACACACACACACACACACACACGCATACATACAAACACACACACACACACACACAGATATATATATATATATATATATATATATATATATATATATATATTGGGTCGGTTTAGCTCGGTCGTAGAGCACCACTTTAGGAATCGAAAGGTTCCTGGTTCAATATCGGTCCACTCCAACTCAGCGCATGATTAATACATATTGGTTAATATGATATGTGTGGTAAATTGAGGAAATGACGGTAAGTGTGGCGCTCCACCCAAGAAAAAAGCAATTTCGGTTGATATCGGCAATAGGCCACCCCGCCATATATACTTACTTTATATATATATATATATATATATATATATATATATATGTAACGTAGCGGCGGCATCACGGTACCAAATAGGTATATGTTGCATACCTCTTTACCGGCACTATATATCTATACGTTGTATACTTCTTACGTCTTACTCTGGTCTATTCTTCCGGCCGTCTTCTGATCGTCTATCATCTATCTTGGTCTGGTCTTGTCGTGGTGTTTCTTGGGGACTCCGGGTCTTTGTCGGGGATCATTTCTTATCAGAAGCCGTGTGTCATTGTTAGCTTTTAGTAATAACAACAAGACTTCGATTTACTTTTGATGTTACTTTATTCCAGAACCCCAGACCAGACAATCACGCAGTGAGTTCACATCTTGCTACCTTCGCTTCTAACTCCAACTGTCACTGCAACTAACTAACTGAGTTGCTTACTCCTTAAATCGGAAGGGCTTCTATTGACTTCCGTTCTCACGTTCCATCCCAGAACGCAAGGTGAGAGTGAGGTCAAGCATTGTCACTCACTCTCAAGGCCATCGACTGTACTGATCGCCATGAGGATTTCTATACTACCTTAAAAAGTAATAGGGAACCAATTAATATGTAACATATATATATATATATATATATATATATATATATATATATATATATATATATATATATATGACTGACCGAAAGTTTGGGACAAAACTGAATTGTTTCTCTAGGTTCATAATAAAGGCTCATTTTTCATATATAGATAGATTTACTATATATATATATATATATATATATATATATATATATATATATATATATATATATATATATATATATATATATATATATATTAATAAATACAATAGAGATTCTCTACTACAATTTTTATAATATAATAATTATAATATGAATTCAATTCAGGGAAATTATTTATTAGGATAATTTCTTAGATAGTATTGATTATACGATAATAGTATTGTTAATTTTGATTGGTTGATATAATTATAATAATAATTATTATAATTATAATTAAAATAACAATATAATTTCATTTCTATTCGTGATTATCAAATTATTTTTTTTTACTTTTATATTCTTATCTCTGTATGTTTTTACATTTTTTCGTATTAAATATTAGATTAATATAATAAATTGTAACGTAGATTAACCTGAAGATAGAAAGAACCTTTTTAATCATTTCAAAAAAAAATTATAAAAAGTCTAGACAAAAAAAATTATAAAAAGTCTAGACAAAAAAAATATGTTTTAAAATGTGTTTACTTTTAAAAATATACATATATATATCTTATTTTTTTTATTTATTTGTTTTTTGAGAACAGGAAAATCGTTATATATTGTATCTTTTCTTAAACTTAACTTTATACTTGCTGTCTGATCTAAATTTTGTGAATGTTCTGGTTATATTATCCCTTTTATAGATTTGTGTGTGTGTCTGTGTCTGTGAAAGATATGAAATATTTCAGAGATAGAATTCAACCAAACTGGAGAAATTAAACCTACACGTGAAAAGTCTTGCGTACATACCAATAAATATTTGTATATGCAGATATATTGATATATACGGAGTGTAATATAAATAAATAAATGAAAACCTGAGTTTATCAGATATAAATTTATTTCGGCTCATGGTGATCTCTTTGATAGCCTCTTCAAATCTGATTTCAGAGTGGACAAGTATTACAGATCAGGTTTATTTAAATATGTTTTCTTCTCCCTCTGAACAATCTTATTTTTAAAATCTATGTGTGTGATTGTATTTTTCAATTTGATCGGCGTTGAAGAACTGTATGTGTAGCGGTGTGATGTTAATTATTGTTGGCTGATTGTTTAAAAATAAACGCTGCAATTAAATTTTAGAAATAGGATCGGTAAGGGGATAAAAAAAAACATTTAAATAAACTTGGCCTGTAATTCTTGTTCATTCTGAAATTAGATTGAAGAGGCTATCAATGGCGAAAATAAATTTATATCTGATAACAAGGGTTTTCATCAATCAATCTATCTATCTATCTACTTAAATTTCTCTCTCTCTCTCTCTCTCTCTCTCTCTCTCTCTCTCTCTCTCTATCTATCTCTCTCTCTCTATCTCTCTATCTATCTATCTATCTAACTATCTATCTATATATATATATATATATATATATATATATATATATATATATATATATATATATATATATAACAAAGTATTCCAAAAAGTTTAATTTATTCCTGGAGGAGAAGTCGACGTTATAACGTTTCAGTTTTTGCAACCTTCATCTGGAATTGAATTGTGTAAACTGTCTTGATGATTTTCTGGCGAAAAATAGGAGAATGGTAATTTGTGTGGTGAAATCCGGTCTAATGTAGCATGAGTTCTGAACATGTACAAATGTTTCGGGCAACGGTGACAAGTATGTTGTGTTCCTTAAGGGCATACAGATATGGAATGAGAAATGTTCAAAACCAGGCAGTCTATGCAATTCAAGTCCCGATGAAGGTAGAAAAAATCTAAACGTTATAAAGTCAACTTCACGATCAAGAATTAATTCATCTTTTTGGAATACTTTGTTTTTCTATATATCTACGTACCGTCGGATTTGTTCTTTATTTTACTCCCATCTATACATATATAAAGGACAATTTGTTTGTATGTTTGTCCGGTGGAAATTACGAAAATAAAACAGTTAACGACAAAACAAATAAATATAAGCATTCACTATCACCAGATCTTGCTTTCTGAGAAAAAATAATTAACATGGATGAAGATAATTAAATAATAAAATTTAAATGATATCAGCTTGGATTTTGTTTTTTGCATTTAATATTTTAAATGGGAGACATTATTTGTGGATTAATGTAAGGTATTTTTTACTTAGGTATTTTAATGGGGTATCCTGTCAGGATCCAACTGTAATTGATCTGCGAGACTACCCTTTTTAACCCCCATCTCTAACCAGGATACGCCGGATACCCCTTCTAGTATACAAGGTGTGTCAAAAAAGTGCCGAGATTTTTTGTACTTTTTGACACACCTTGTATTCCGAAAAACATAAAGTTCCATTTATTAATTTTTTTTTTCAGTATATAAGGTGTGGCAAATAAGTACCAAGTTTAAAGCTATATTTACCAAGATAGAAATGTAGAACAAATAAAATGTTTTTTGTTTTTTTTTCAGAATATAAGTTAAGTCAAAAAGTACAAAAAAAACGATACTTTTTAGACACACCTTGTGTATATATAAATAACCCTCACTTTGTTTACAAAGTTAGAGGACTGTGGTGAATTCATTTCCGCTTAGAAATGTATCAATTAAATATTCTCCTGTATTTGTCAGTTGCTAATGGCTGTATGAGTAAGAGACTTGGCAGACGAAAATTCATTCAGGTCTCAATCCCGGCTAGAGGTAACTGTTAAAGTGAAGTCACACTGATGAGAGGTGAAACCTCGAAACACATGTCTGTGGATAACTTATTTATTAATATATATATTAAGGAGCGAAAAAGCGTATGCATTGTAAAATATTGAATTTCTAAAAAAGAAAAGCTTATGTCTTAATTTTATTTTATTTTTTATTTTTTTCGGTCAATCTTTTCAGAGAAATTCACTTGACAAATGTTGAAAAGACATACAAATTGGATAATAACCAATATATATATATATATATATATATATATATATATATATATAGTTGTAGAAATTTTACGAGATATATTGAGCCCTTTTGGATTGACTACTTATGCTACTGCAATGAAAACGTGGTAGTAACTTTTTAGGAATATATATATATATATATATATATATATATATATATATATATATATATATATATATATAATGAGAATTATGAGTAATTTATAGATATTAAAAAAGCCTGAGAAATAGAAAATAATTCTTGTCATTAGGGTTTGGCTTACTTTAGAAACACCTTTATTCGCCATGACAATAGATTCCCCGATTTTTCTTGTGAAAAGCTGACGATGAAGAAATAGGGTAGAGAGTAATTACTAAAATGGCGACGAGAAATCCGCGGTCGACAAATTGCTATTCATAATGTCAATTCACCTCATCTACGTATTGGGATAAACGAGAATACATTGTAGTTAGACAGTTCATTATGATCCATTGCAATAATTTCGATAGATGATTTATCATGCTCAATTCACAGGGAGAGAAAATAATGCTCCTTATGTCAATCTGACATATCTTCAGAGATTTCTTTTATTGCACAACCATGCAGCAAACACAAGGACACACACACACACACACACACAAATATATATATATATATATATATATTTATTTATTTATTTATTTTACAATGTTTTCACAGATCAATGTTCATTATTAACAGCGATCACGGTTTCATGCTAAATAGCAATCATCAGGCTGTCGAGCAAGATCCTATGGTGTTTGTTGGAGTTCTTTACTCAATGTCACATTTTGGATTGTAAATAACGTCGGTTAGCTTTGCGGACGCTGTTATAGTCTGGAATTACTAAAAATAAATTTTTTCAAAATTTGTATTTTTTTGTAGTAATGCCAACGAAGTTGCCTCCCTTTATTCGTTAAAAATAGAACGTTTTTTTTAACTTTGAAAAAAATGTTTTATTTTTTATTATTTATTTTTTATTTTTAAATTAATTCCGTTTGGCAAAGGATGCATATGTCTTCAAAAAACCATTTTAATATATATGGTAGAGTCTTTTAAATTTTTATCCAACATAATATAAAGGTGGATGGTGTTGTTTCTCTGTCGAAAAATCATTTTTTCACTGTTGAAATATTGGATATCTTTGCAAACAATTGCGGAATTTATTCTCAGGGTGGATGTTGAGTATCTCCCCTCCATGCATTTAGGAAGAATTTTCTTTTATGGGGACATTGTTTGAAGATTTCTGATTTTTTATTTAAACTTCTATTATTATTATTATTATTATTATTATTATTATTAAAGGATACCTATATAATATATATATATATATATATATATATATATATATATATATATATATATATATAATTTAATATACCAAGCGTGTTGGTAAATCCTCGCGGTGAAAAAAAACAGCAAATAGTTTGATTGTAAAAATATACTACCAAACATCAACCGGGGAGAAAAAATTTTTTGAAAAAAAAGAAAAGACCAAGATAGTCATACTAACAAAATATAATCTATTGGTACAGTATTTGGCCAAAAGAAAAAACAATTTATATGTATATAAGATATATATATATTCATATAACCGTTAGGAGAATAAGCTAATAAGTAAAAAGTGCTCAAACCCTAAGTAGAGCAAATAATAAAGATAAATCTAATGAGTCAGACGAACCTACCATTAGTTTCGCTTAATGCTCGTAAGGGGTAAGATCTGGCTAAGATAATGAAGAATGAATGGAACGTAATTTTTTTCAGAATACAAGGTCTATCAAAAAGTTTTTAAAAATCTCGATACTTTTTTGACACACTCTGTATATATATATATATATATATATATATATATATATATATATAAAGTGTGTCAAAAAAATATCGAGATTTATTTTTACTTTTTGATAGACCTTGTATTCTGAAAAGAATTACGTACCATTCATTCTTCATTTCTATCTGGGTGAAGCTTTAAAATCTGTACTTTTTGACACACCTTGTATTCTGAAAAAATGAACGTTACATTTATAGTTCTTTCCATTCTTGGTAAATACAGCTTCAATCTAGATACTTTTTTGATACACCTTATATATATAATATATATATATATATATATATATATATATATATATATATATATATACAAGGTGTGTCAAAAAAGTATCGAGTTTTCATTCTAGTAGCCTTAGTAGTTCATTCAAAAGGTGCTCAATTTATTTTTCGAGAGATTTCTTTATTTGCACGAACATGCAGCACACACAGACACACACAGACACACACACACACACACACACACACACACATTTGTATATATAGATATTTATGTATATTCATCAAATGCTGCTACAACGTTTTCATCGTAGTAGCATTAGCACTTAATCCAAACAGTGCTCAATATATTTCGTAAAATATAGAGCATTGATAGTAGCATGGAAAAAGAAAACTCTTAAGCACGGTTTTGGTGTTCAAACGTACTGTATATATATATATATATATATATATATATATATATATATATATATATATATATATATATATATATAATCCACAGACATCGTGTTTCAACGTATCACGTCTACTTAGTGTGGTTAGACTTAGCAGTCTACCTCCACGTATAAACCCGATCGATTTACCATTACTCTAAACTACTGGGCAAACCACACACTTACAAACTCGAGCGAGAACTTAATTGATAAATACATACGTGTGTATATATATATATATATATATATATATATATATATATATATATATAATATAAACGCTGTCACCTATTTTATAGGAGAGTCTTCTTTGTCTATCTCCCTCTCCCTTTCTCTCACTCTATATACATATATATACATATAGTTAACCTCTCGGCCATTTGACAGCTGCCGTAAAGGGGTGGTGTTTAAACTATTAAATACATTTGTTTATATATTTTACTATCACCAGAGAGATCCAGTCTGTAAACTGACGATTATTGCTTTATATATGCTGGTAGTGAATGTTAATATAACCAACCCCTCCGCACAAGCAGTTTGTGACACAAGGACACTCTTTTAAGCGGAGTTTGAATTAAGAGTGTTCCTTCGCCTAGCCGGGTTGCCTAATCAAGGTTAAAGAGCACAGTACGCCCCACTATTTACCCGTAACTGGAGGGAAAATAGTTGGATTCATAACTTTCCAAGCGCTATACTCGTCAAGAATTTGAATTTTTCAGGTGTTTCTTGTCAGATTCGGGAACATTCTTTTCGAACTCGGAAACATTAAGAATCCTGGATGTCACATCGACCGAATTATTGTGTATATAACCATAACGGTGAGGACAATAGTCCGGAAAATCCAAATAATACAAATTGTCATGCCCATCTAAAAAAAGTAGATAAATTGTATCGTCGTGTCCATTTCATATATATATATATATATATATATATATATATATCTTCCCTAAGATCACATGTCATTTGAACGGCCTCTCGGTGTCTTTGATATATATATATTAATATATATATATATATATATATATCAGAATGAAGATTAAAAAACAAGCTCTGATAATGATTTTTTATAAATCGAAATATTTTTCATTATTAGCTATGAAAATGATATTAAATATTTTCATTTTAACAGCATTGTGGGTTTTCACACCCTTTTATGTATATAGACAAATATAAACAGACTTTATAATGGTTTAGAAAAGAACCGGAAGTACTTGGTTTATCAATAATAACTTTTTTCGGACATCAGATTAACGCCTTTCAAGATGATGACATCAAAAAATTGTTAGAAAATTGGGAAGAGTACTTTTTAAAAACTTGAGAACAATGGGGATTCTATCATTTTAACTCAAGTTTGCTTGAATATATATATTATATATATATATATATAATATATATATATGTTTGTGTGTGTGTGCGCGTGTGTGTGTGCATATATGTGTATACTTATAAATATATATATGTGTGTATGTACGTCTATTTTAGCGAATTTAAATATAGTGAGTATAAAAGATCCCTACTCTACTTTACAGGTTGACATAATCTAATCTCAGTGTCTGTCTGTGTGTCTCACTGCCTACTTCCCCCCCTCCCCTTTCATACATAATGACATACCGGCATAATTATTAGTCCGTTCATATTGAGTTTGGATACCTTATATACTATGCGTGTGCAAATACTTCAAAGTATTTTAAACATATTTTTATTATATTCGAACATATTTTCCAAAGGGACAGTGCTGGGAACTTCAGCACATATCTTATGAACGTATATGCAATGAGATAGAGAGGGAGGGGGGTAAATCAAGATTATTATACTTTAACATATTGCTTTTAGTGAAGAAGAAGGAGAAGAAGAATGAAGAAGGAAAATAGATAAAAAGAAGGAGAATGAAAAGAAGAAGGATAATGGAGAAGAAAAAGAGAGATAATGAAGTAGAAGAATAAAGAAGGAAAATGGAGAGTGAGAAGAAGGAAAAATGGAGAGTGAGAAGGAAAATGGAGAATGAGAAGAAGGATAACGAAGAAGAAGAAGAAGAAGAAGAAGAAGAAGAAGAAAGAAGAGAAGAAGAAGAAGAAGAAGAAGAAGAAGAGAGAAGAAGAAGAAGAAGAAGAAGAAGAAGGGGTTGGATAATGAAGAAGAGGAAGAAGGGGAAGGATAAATAAGAAGAAGGAAATGGAGAAGAAAAGAAGGATAATGAAGAAGAAGGATAATTGAAGAAAAGAAGAAGAGAAGAAGAAGAAGAAGAAGAAGAAGAAGAAGAAGAAGAAGAAGAAGAAGGCTAATGAAGAAGAAGAATTAAGAAAAAATTGGAGAATGAGAAGAAGATAAATGGAGAATAAAGAGATGAATGAAGAAGAATAAAAAAGGCTAATGAAGAAGAAGAATTAAGAAAAAAAATGGAGAATGAGAAGATAAATGAAGAAGAAGAAGAAGAAGAAGAAGGTCATTTAAGGGGTACTCCACACCTTGCAGATCTCCAAAACTGCTGCCTTATCATTAGATGCAGTTTAGTTCTATAACAAGGACATCCCTTTTTTTGTTGTGTTGTTTTAAACCATGTATACAGTCAGCGTATCCTATGCCCACGGACAGGCTGCTACATTACTTAAATAAGTCGTTTATATTTATATTATTTTCACGTCTTGTTATTTAGTCTCCTTCTTGACTATTATATTCCCAACTTTTCGGATGCTAAAGCCTCCGGTCTTCTTCGGGTCTCTTTTGTCGCTGTTGATAAACCTCAAAGAAATTTTCAACCAAAACTTTTATTTAATTCCACGCCGTAGACTCTTCTCAATCTGGTGTCTATGTCTTAAGATATATCAACTACAAAGGCGAATTAAATGACACGATATATCCCAAGGTATGAACAGCGAGATAAGAACAATCTAGCCCTCTGGATTTAATACAGGTTTCAGATCGATGATTTCTGCGGGTTACCCACTGTGAAAAGAAAACTCCTGGAGACAACCTGCAAGTTTATCGGCTGAAACTTTATGAGTAAGGCAACCAAGATGAACACCAACATTCCAGGAACCTTGCGCATCCGAGATCAGACTCCTCGTAAATAATCGAAAACGATCATATATATATACAATGTGTTAATATATTCATGGAAGCGCTTGGTGTAATGTTTAAAGACATTGGAAATAGTGTCGTAGCCCTGAGTTCAGATCCTGGACGTGGTAATTGCATTGCACTTAGCGCTAATACCCTTGGGAAAGGTATGAATTCTACTCTCCCTCCATCTATGGATGAATAGTAGGGAAGACTGGGCTCTTTAACCTTGGTTAGGCAACCGGTCTAGGAGAAGGAAAACTCTGAATTCAAACCTGTTAAACTCCGCTTATGAAATTGACCTTGTATCACATCCTGTTCGTGCGGAGGGGTTGGTATATATATAGAAAATTTTCTGAGAACAAAATACATTTTGCAGACCTTCTTTTTTATAAAATATTGAATTTTTCTCCCGTTAGAACCAGAACAAAATTTTATATATTATATATTTATTAATAATATATATATATATATATATATATATACAATCTGTGTCAAAAAGTATCGATATTTTTTCTATTTTTTGACACACATTGTATTCTGAAAAAAATTAATGTTCCATTCATTGTTCATTTCTATCTTGGTAAATACAGTTTCAATCTCGATACTTTTATGGCACACCTTGTAAGTAAAGTTGGCGGAGTGACCTATTGTTGGTATCAGCTGTTCAACGAGCAAGTCAATCCCCTTTTTGCTAGCGCTGAATCATGTAGATTTTTCTGAGCAGAGTGCCACACATACCGTCAGCTCCCCACAAATCAGATTATTCAATCAATGCTACGCAAGCGCTGAGTTGGCAGAAGCCGCTATCGAACCCGAAACCTAGCGATTCCAAGGCGGGAGCCTACCGACTGATATATATATATATATATATATATATATATATATAGAGAGAGAGAGAGAGAGAGAGAGAAATATGTAAAAATGAAAATAATAAATTTAAATGGTGTTCTATCTTTTTTATTGGTTGGTTTAGTTTATGCTAATTTATTTTAATCACGACGGGAGGTATTGTATAATAGTACGTTTGCTCCAAGTCTCTTTAGATAGATCTTTGACCTGAAGAGCACTAAGCTAAAATTTTAGTAGGTTTATCTGACTCATTAGGTTTAACTAGTGTCGCTTAATCGCAGATTTCTTGTCATATTTTATTTCATCCAATTTTAAAAATTAAACATTCCAAATGGTTTTGTGTCGCTTAAAATGACAAATATAAAATTAAAAAGAATTGAAAAGAAACAAAAAAACAAACAAGTTACATGTTTGTTTTATTTATAATATTGAAAATAGTGAATTGTCGAATATATCTAGGGAATTTTGATATCATGTTGTACCAGCCTTTTGACTTAAGTTACGCTATGTTTTAGCGAGCCAAATTCAGGCGACTTTTCCGGCTCCTTATATATTTTCCGAGTCTTATTTTTCTCACTTTTCTTAACGGCAAATTAATGTAGATATTTAAAACGCCTCACAGATTTTTATCGGAAAATCAGTGTAAGTATTTTACACACACCTCTTTTAAGAAAGAGTGAGAGTGATTTGAATAAAGATTATTATACTTTTTAAATATTGAACGATTTACCAATAACTTTTAATAAACATATCAAATGTTATAATAATTGAATTATCATGATGTGGTATATCCCCAGGTGCTGCTAGTATACATATAAATTTATTGATTTGAATATCATCACAGGTAGAAAACTCCGAATCTTTATAAAAAATGAAATCCACTTTTCCGGGTATGTAATATTGAAATAAAATATATATTTGATAACTCAAGATTTCTTTTTCAATGTTTTCTTGTTACATCTACACGTTAGTCATCAGAGTTGTCAATTTTGATTAAAGACTTCATAAAATTGAAATAATTCTTGCGAACAGATATCATTTCATTATCTCCGAGCTGAGATTAAAAGAAAACGAAAAAAAGAAAGAAAAAGAAAAATGAGGATTGGTTTAGCATTAAAATCAATAATTTGTCAGATTAGATGATTTAGAAAAGTATATTTTCATAGAAAAAAAAAAGAAGAATTATATTTACTGTGTATTTTAAAAGAAAGATGAAACGATAGATAATGTTAATAAATAAATAAAATCAAGAATAAAAAAATAAAAGACAAAGTAAAAAATTTTTTTAAAAAACAAAAAAAAACAGCGCGTTACAAATGGCGAATGTTGTGAAATATTGGCGGGAAAAAAAGAGTAGATTTATTTTCATCTTTGTCTTTCTCCTTTCGTTCTTTTGGTATTTAAAAGTGACTTCACCGCTTAGTTTTAGTCTATTGTATTTATTTTTTTTAAATACTTATTTAATGTTATCTTTTTATTTTTTTAATTTTTATTTTACGCGTTTATTGAATTGAAAAATTAAAAAAGTATTTAATTTGTTTTCTCTACACATACGCACGCGCATCCGCTCACAAACGCAAGATTGCATACACACATATATGTTTCACATATATATATATATATATATATATATATATATATATATGTGTGTGTGTGTGTGTGTGTGTGTGTGTGTGTGTGTGTGTGTGTGTGTGTGTGTGAGAGAGAGAGAGTGTGTGTGTCTGTATTTCATATCAACTGTGCATACTTTTAACAATTTTCTCTAGCAAATACACACACATACTTATATATATATATATATATATATTATATATATATATATATACATTCAAGTCCAAGTCACGCCAACTTAGGTTGATGTCTATTGTACATAAATCTTTCTCTTTTCCTTTATATATATATATATATATATATATATATATATATATACACATACATATATAGAGAGAGACACATACACACACACATACACACACACATATATATATGTGTGCGTGTGTGTGTGTTCATTCATATTAATACCTGTTTTTGTATGTATATGCGTGCATGAGTGTGTTGTGTGTGTGTGTGTTGTGTGTGTCTTTGTGTGTGTGTTGTGTGTGTGTGTGTGTGTGTGTGTGTGTGTGTGTGTGTGTTGTTTAGTTTTTAGAAGTTGTTCAAGAAATATGAAATCAGTATAGTAGTGTTTTCGATGTTACCGGAGCGAACCGCTCAACAAAGATTTAATTTGAATATTGAAAAGACTTTTGTTTTGTATTTGTGTTTTTTGGAGGGGCGGGGGCTATTTTGTTTTTTTTTTTTTTTTTTTGTTTCGTTTTGTTTTTTTATTTGTTTGTCTTTTTTTGTTTGTTTTTTTTTTTTTTTGTTGGAAATTGATTTGCAATCAAAGAAAAGCAAAGTAAATCTCTTGTAAAATTGCATTTATTTTGTTTTATATTTTATTTTTTTTTTCTAATTTTCTTTTAATATTGCATCTTCATCGTTGAGAAGTCTGGTAATGTTTCTTTTCTCTCTCTCTCTCTCTCTCTCTCTCTCTCTCTCTCTCTCTCTCTCTCTCTCTCTCTCTCACTCACTCACTCACTCACTCACTCACTCGAATAAATAAATGAATGAATGACATCTTCCTGTCAGTAGATATTTAAAGAAAATATCAACCGCTTTATCCCCCCCAATCTCTCTCTCTCTCTCTCTCTCTCGGATATATATATATATATATACACATACATATATATATACACATACATATTATATATATATGTCCTATCTGTAGATATTTAAAGAATTACTCTCCCTCCCCTTCTTTCCCTCCTTCGGCATTCCTATTGTAATCTCTGTCACCCAGACATGACATGTTTTTCGAGTTTCTTCTCATCTTCGTCACAGTGTTAATCAGCTTCTTTCTTTCTTTCTTTCTTTCTTTCTTTCTTATTTATTTATTTACTAGATGTGTCTACCCAACATCGTCTGAGTAGAAAGGGACAAAAACACACTGATGTATTGATTTGTTTACTTTTGAGATGTTACATTTGAGCTGAACATTTTTAAGTAGAATTCCTGTGGTATTTCTATGTGTATTTAACTTTTTAAGTATATTCGAATATAAATCGGATCTTCATAATTTATGCACAAAAAGCAAGAACCGGTTATATCTAATGTATAGCTCAGTCGGCAGAGTGTTCGGCTAGAAACCACAAGGTTCCTAGTTCGATACCGGCCCTTGCCAACTCAGCGTATGAGTAGCACAGATATATGTGCGGTAAAGTAAGGAGCTGATGGTAGGTGTTGTGCTCCACCTCAGATGCTAAAATAATCTCTTTGGTCTAGCTCTAGTGAAAAGGGGTTAGACTCCCTAGCTGTGTGGCTGATACCGACGTTAGGCCACCGACGACTTTACTTACTTTTACAATATATATATACATATTTGTTGTTAATTGTTTTATTTTCGTAATTGTATCCAGACATACATACACACCAACTGTCCTTTACATATGTCTAGACTCGAAGCAGCTACCTTCGTGTATTGATTTCTTTACTTTTGAGATTAAAAAATGCTGGACATTTTTTAGTAGGATTTCAATGCTATTTCTATCTATATTTTAATCTTTAAATATATTCGAATGTAAGTCAAATATTCATAATTTGTGCACAAAAACAAGGAACGGTGATATTTAATGTGTATATATTTACTTTGTTATTGTTTTAGTTTCATAGTTTCATCCGGACATACATACATACATACATATACACAAAATGCCATTTATATATACATAGATTACTTTCATTCATTCTTTATTCATTTGGTGATGTTTTTGTTCATTCAATATTTTTTGTTTCTTTCTTCTCATTTTTTCATTAATGAATTTCAAAAAATTAGATTTCTATAACGTTTTGATTGTAACATATGAGGGTTGTGCCAAAACATAATATTTACTAGCTCAAAAAGTTTTCTTACACAGCATTCTTAGCAGTAATAAACTACTAACAGATAAGACGCAAAACATCTTTTTCAGTTTATTTACAACTAAATAAATAAATTAAAAAAACATTGTTAGGCAAGCAATATATATATATATATATATATATATATATATATATATATATATATATATATATATATATATATATATTCTTGTGCTATTGGGTTTTCTAAGCCAGTTCTACATATGTATTGAACACTTTTTGAAAATGTCAAACCCTGAATGTAGATTTCACCTATTAGGTCTCATCAGCAAGGTTATAGACAAGGTCATGAGACCTAATAGGTCGAAATGTACATTCAGGGATTGACATTTTCTCGATTTGTTTAGCCTTACATTTGAACATATATGCCAGCCTAAATTCATTAATTATCAACTAATTAATTTTCAAAATTAGGTATGACTTCAATTAAGCCCATATCCTCTAAAAATTGTCGGCTAAAAGCCATATCAAATAAACACATTGTTTATTTATTTACTCTCATATATATATATATATATATATATATATATATATATATATATATATATATATATATATATATGCGTACGTGTGCGTGTTTGGTGCTCGCACCCAGAAAAAATATTCATAGAATTTGTGCTTAATTCTAGCCAAACCCCTCTCCACTAGACAAAACACATTATTGCATACACCTTTTTGCTTGTACTATGTTAAATACACTATATAAACACATATCTGTGCATCTATCTATCTATTTATTTGTTCTTTTTCTTTTTTTCAGGTAAGTACATCACACAGTTGAAAATTCAGTTAAGAAATCCATGGTAAGAATGTTCCTGTTGTTTCGAATATTGCAACCAACAAAGGAGGAGAAGAAGAAAGAGATGTTAAAATACTTCATAACTTTTCTCTTTTTCATCGATATCTGCAAAAAATGATGCCTGGTACTTTTTGAAAAATCATAATTTTAAAAACTGACAATGGGGTGTTATCAAGTGCGCTCTCTCTCTCTCTCTCTCTCTCTCTCTCTCTCTCTCTCTCTCTCTCTCTCTCTCTCTCTCACTCACTCACTCACACATACACACACACACTTTCTTTCTATCTATCTATCTATCTTGAAAGACACAATCCTCTCATTAGATACTTAAAGAAATCGTGAAAATATTAAATGCTCTCTCTTTCTCTCCCTCCCTCTTCCCCCTTCTCTCTCTCTCTATTTTTAGCATTCCTATTATAATCTCCGTTACCCATACATGTTATGTCTGTTTCTATCTATCTATCTATCTATCTATCACACACACACACCCACCCTCTCATACACACACTCACACACAGACTCACACACATATACATTGACTGTTTCGGCATTCCTACTGTAATGTCCCCCCACTCTCACTCTCTCTCTCTTTCTCTCTCTCTCTCTCTCTTTCTTCTCTCTCATTGTCTCTCTTACCTCTTACTCTCTCTCTCTCTTCCTCGCGCTCTCTCTCTCTCTCTCTCTCTCTCTCTCTCTCTCTCTCTCTCTCTCCTCTCTCACACACACACTTTTCCCTCGCAAACACACACAAACACACACTATTCTCACTCTTACACACACACACATTCTCTCGCTCTCACTTTCTCTCTCGCTAACATACTCTCTCTCTCTCTCTCTCTCTCTCTCTCATTGTCTCTCTCTCTCTCTCTTTCTTTCCTTCTCTTTCACACACACTCTTTCCTAATTCCTATTGTAATCGCCGTCACCCAGACTTGTTGTTTCTCTCTCCTCCCCCTCTATCTCTCTCCCCCCCTCTCTCTCTCTCTCCTCTCTCTCTCGTTCTCTCTCTCCCTCTCTGTCTCTCTCTCTCTCTCTCTCACACACACACGTTTTCACTCGCAAACACACACACACACACAAACACACACTGTTTCTCACTCTTACCCCCCTCTATTTCTATTTCATACACACTCTCTCTCGTTGTCTCTATTTCTCTCTCTCTCTCTCTCTCTCTCTCTCTCTCTCTCTCTCTCTCTCTCTCTCTCTCTCTTAATCCTCTCTTCTTCGCGCTCTCTCTCTCTCTTTCTCTCTCACTTTTTCACTCGCAAACACACACACACACACACACAAACACACACTGTTTCTCACTCTTACCCCCCTCTCTCTCTAGCATACACACTCTCTCTCATTATCTCTCTCTCTCTCTCTCTCTCTCCTTCTCTTTCACACACACACACACACACAAACACTCTTTCGTAATTCGTATTATAATCTCCATCAACCAGAGACATGTTATGTCTGTTGCTGGCGATAATCCTTTTTATTACTTTCATCTTTTAAAACCAAAAAAAAGGTTTCAGACATCAACCATCTGTTCTTGAAGGATAATCAACCTTCACTCAGACAAACAAAAGCCAATCAATTTAACGCGCCTAAACATAAGGAAAAAGTTTAGTCTTTCATTTTTTAAATCTCTAAATAACGCATTTTACAATCACGTGACCTCCTACTTTTGTAAAAATATATTTATTGGCACTTAAAAAAAACAACTGCCAATTATAATTCCTTTCTTATACTTTTTAGACAGGTTCTTGTTGCAGTTATATATTCCTGAGGACCCCATATGATGTAAAATTAGGAAGTATATAACACATTAATGGTTTGGGTTTCCGGCGCTTCAACCCTTATATATATATATTCGGCATATGGAGGCACGAGGTGTAATTATTAGTCATAGGAAATGGACTCGTCTACCAGAAGCCGTTTGCATTTCACATGGTGCTAATACCCTTGGGAAAGGTATGAATCCTAATCTCCCTCCAGCTATGGGTGAATAGCAGCGCGGACTGAGCTCTTTAACCATGGCTAGGTAACTAGTCTAGGAGAAGGGAAATTCTGAATTCAAGCCTGTTAAACTCCGCTTAAGAAATTGACCTTGTGTCACATCCTGCTCGTGCAGAGGGGTTGGTAAATACATAAATGAATTTGCCATACGGTCCGTACGAGCAGGATGCGACACTAGGTCAATGTCCTAAGCGGATTTAACAGATTTGAATTCAGAGTTTTCCTTCCTAGCCAAGGTTAAGGAGCCAAGTGTCCTCTACTATTTAGACGTAGCTGGAGGCAGAGTAGTTGGATTCATACCTTTCACAAGTATATTAGCATTATCTGAAATTCAAACAGCCTCGTCCAGGATTTGAACTCGGGTTGCCGGGTCCATTTCCCATGATTCTAACCATTACACCACGCGTCTTTTTGTCAATCCTTATAGAGTAATTTTATGCCGAATAGATTATAAACAAATTGATAGAAATGATTTTCATTAACTTCATAGATATCACTAGATTAAAAGAAAAAATGCATATGTTTTAATAAAATGAGGGTTGAACCTCAGCCACATCCTTCTAGCACCCATATGACAAAAAGGGCTGGGTGCTTGCCATAAGAGTAATTTGAAGCAACAGGTTTTGACAGTCATAGAGAAACTAGGGTTTGACCTGACCAAGGTCAATCACTCATTTTATATTGACATTTAAAACATTGATATCCTAAACTCTGTAGAACAATTACATCTCCGCCACAGAAAACGACGTTAATGCACGTATAGGAAAAGCATGGGCCGCTATAAATGAATTATCGATCATATGGAGGTCAAATCTCACAGACAAGTTAAAGAGACAGTTCTTCTAGGCTGTTGTCGTGTCAGTACTGCTGTATGGCTGCACCATCTGGACCCTAACTAAGCGACTAGAGAATAAACTAGATGGGAGCTGCACACGAATGCTGCGGGTGATCTTGAACAAGACGTGGAAACAACACCCTACGAGAAAACAGCTGTACGGCCACCTACCAGATATCACCCAAACCATTCCGAGTAAGACGGACATGACATGCGGGACACTGCTGGAGAAGCAAGGACGAGCTCTTAAGCGACGTCCTCCTGTGGAAGCCAGCACATGGACAAGCCAGTGTGGACCGACCAGCAAAAATGTACGTTAATCAGCTCTGTGCGGATGGAGGATACTGCATAGAGGA
>CM042145.1:125410013-125430013 GCA_023376005.1 Doryteuthis pealeii
CCCTTGAATAAAGCGAGAGAAAGTCAGGAATAAGGTTAGAGCAAGTGAGAGAGAGAGGGGGGGAGAGGGGAAGAGAGAGAACGAGAGAGAGCGAGTTGAGGTGTAACGTAATTACACAGTTTATAGAAAATTTGAATTCAAAAGAAAAACGTTAATTTAATTTCTGGGTAAAGAGAGAGAAAAAAATAGGAAAAAATATTTTTTTAGCAGACTAAGATTCTAAAAGCATTCAATGTATGTCAACCAGTTACTGGTGAATGACCTCTATACTAGATTTTAAAAAAACGGAAGTCCCAAATTTGCGGAAACGGATATGTCCCTACCTCCACCCGAAACCACAAGCGGAAGTAAAGTGACTCATCCTTTTCAGCCGGCTGTCTCACAGGGGAGAGGCTTCTGTTTCCTGGTCTCCATTATGGGGAATTTTTTAACTAGTCTCGTACTTTGGGAGATAGTGATAATGAATGGAATTTATGATAGAAAAGATTAACCAATTCTTTCTCTCTATCACTGAAAAGACAACACTGGGCGATCAAAAAATAAACAACCCCTTAGGCCTATCTGCAAACCACTATCATGTTTGTATGTTATTTCCTTTTTTAACCCACTACCTACGTTGATTGTCGTTTATGTCCGGTTAGCTACAACAACGCTACAGGAGGCGGAGAGAAGAGTAAATCTATAAGTGTCTAAAACTAATTATTATTTTTGTGTCTTTTTGGGATATCTATAGAAACGTATGACCAAAAATGATAAGACTGAACCGGACGTAACCGAAAATGGTTATTGATAACATTTTAGAAACGTCGAAAGTTCGCCTTTACAATTAGCATTCCACTAAACTTTTAACTGCTGAAATAGATGAGATAATTATCTGCTTTGTTGAGAAAGACTAATTTATAATTATAAACACAAGTTTTATTTGAAGGTTTTCTTTGTTTTAATTTTGTTTTCAAAGAACAAACAGAAAAGTTTTTCTTTTCATTTCTCTTTGTTTTATCACATTAACCAAATCCAACCCACCCAGCGTCTTTGTCTATCTCTCACTTTCTTCTTCTTCTTCTTCTTCTTCTTCTTCTTCTTCTTCTTCTTCTTCTTCTTCTTTTTCTTCTTCTTCTTCTTCTTCTTCTCTCTCATGTTCGCGCTTTCTACATATATCTATATATTTTTGGATGTTTTCCTCTCTTTTCTAACTATCTATCCCTCCTCTGTCTCTCTCTCTTTCTCTATTTAGCTACCTATCTATCTGTTACTTTGGATGTCTCCTCTCTCTCTCTCTCTCTCTCTCTCTCTCTCTCTCTCTCTCTCTCTCTCTCTCTCTCTCTCATTCTCATCTATCTCTCTATCCATTTATCTCTCTCTGTATCTTTGGATGTCTTTAAATCTGTCTCGTCTGTCTCTTCTCTCTCTCTCTCTATCTATCTATCTATCTATCTATCTCTGTATGTTTGGATGTCTTCTATTTTTTATCTCTCTCTCTCTATCTCTCTCTCTCTATACATATATATATATATATATATATATATATATATATATATATATTATATATATATTCATCATATATATCCTCATAGGTCCAGTTTAGCTCATGAGGAATCGCCAGTTTCCTGAATCTATATTTTTCGCATATCGCATGGTTCTTGGCTCGATACAGGCTCCGCCAACTCAGTGCATGAGTAGCACAGACAATTATCTGATCTGAGCAATAAAGTGGGGAACTGAGGGTCGTGTGGCGCTCCACTCTAGCATAAACCCCCTGGTTAGTGCTAACGAAAAAGAGACAGACGCACTGTCCGGCAGATACCTACAATAGGCCACTCTTTAAAAAAAACTTGTCTCATTTCGTAAATGTTTGTCGTTCTATTTCTCTGTTTTTTCAGTTGTCGTTTTTGTACTCGTGGCACGTGTGTGATGTCTATCTATCTCTGTATATATAATATATATATATATATATATATATATATATATCATAGAAAGGAAGGAATAACTCAACACCGTAATTCCATATCAATATTAATAGAGTGTATCTTAGAAATCACATATAGAATCATCCCTTACTACCAAGTTTTGGATAAATCTCATATATATATATATATATATATGCATGTTTGTACAATGCTGGAGAAGCAAGTACGAGCTCATAAGTGACGTTATACTATGTGCACCTAAACATGGGGGAAAAGGTGTGGGTCAGCCAGTAAAAACATCGATCTGCTCTGCACGGACACTGTATGTTGTGCAAAGGGCCTGCCAGGTGCAATAACCTATTGGAACGAATGTCAAATAAACCAAGAATATCCAATCTGCCGGTGCGCCATCATGATAAATATATATATATATATATATATATATATATATATATATATATATATATATAGAGAGAGAGAGAGAGAGAAGAGAGAGAGAGAGAGAGAGAGAGAGAGAGAAAGAAAATAAACAAAGTGAGAATAAACAAAGACAGATTTATAAATAGGAACAGTCCCAGCTAGCTAGATAAGTATATAAATAGATATATAAATATGCAGAGACAGCAGTCAATCGATATATGGGAAAAGAAAGGGGTAGAATAGTATTGCTATATTAAGATAGATATATTCAGAGGATAAGACTGAGAGGGAGATATGAACTAAAAGAGGTAGATAGGAAAAGACTGAGAGGGTGATATGAACTGAAATAGACTGATAGGTAAACTGAGAGAGAGAGAGAGAGAGAGAGAGAGAGAGAGAGAGAGAGAGAGAGAGAGAGAGAAAGGAAAGAGAAGAGAAAGAGAAAGAGAGAGATACGAACTGAAATAGATAAATAGATAGATATATCTGGTAGTTCCACTCCCTCCTCTCTCTCTCTCTCTCTCTCTCTCTCTCTCTCTCTCTCTCTCTCTCTCTCTCTTCTTACTGTACAGGTTCATTTCTCTTCATATTTTATTTTATTTTGAAAGATGTTAATTAAATAGTCAAAGACATTGCCTTTTTTCTGAAAAAAAGAAGACATTTTGTGGCAATTTTCACACCAATTAACAACTTTGTGAATACTTTAATCGTTTTAAATTAATTAAAGGTGATTTTGTTTACAAAACTCGTTTTTATATTGTAATCAATTTAGAATGACCGAAAATAAAACTAAAAAAAAAACATAATCGTTTTTCTTCATTGAAATTAAGCCAAAAAGTTTATTTTTTTATATAGATTTTCCTATCTCGTTCAAAATTTGGCACACAAATTATGTCACTTACTTAATTACCCCCCCCCCCCTTTGTCTTCGCGATCGACTTGTGTGTTGTTTCGGGGTTTTTTTTATTGTTTTTCATTTCTTTTCCTTTTCTTCCATTAAATTCAATTTTAAAGCAAATTTACTTTTCTTCATGTTATACTTTTATTGTTTCTATTTGCGTGTATATCATAAAGATTTTACGGACACTACAGTAACTGTTATTTTTTTTTGCGGGAAAATTACTTTGGAAAATTATGAAAAGAAAATAAGGGAGGCGACAAAATTTATGCAATATTATTTGTTGAAGAAACGGCTAGCAAATTGCATTTCGAAGATAATGGTTTTTTTAATAGATTTCCCGGCATTTGAATGTGTATCGGCGTAGACATTCTTTTAACATATACATTGGAGTATATGACTTCACAAACACTTACACACACATGCACAACCACAGGCACAGACATATACACATATTAATCGTGTTTGTGAATCGTTGTCCGTGTTGCAACAGATTTATGAATGAATTTACTTAGATATTGTTTACAACTTCTTTCCATTGCAAAGTTGATTAAATATAAAAGAAAATGTATTTTCCACTGTCATCTTAATATTAATGATTCTAGATGTAACTGAAAGTAAGTTTACAAAGTTTTTACAAAGACGTTTCAATGAAGATATGGTGATTTTCACGAGATTTGGTTGCAAAATATGGTGTCTTAGGTTGTAAATATTGTGGTTAAGGTCAGCCACAGGAATCATGAGCAAACATGAGTTTGAAGAATATTGTATAACATTCATACATAAAGAAAATAGAGTTGTAAGATTTTCAGTTGCAAACAAATTAGTATATATATATATATATATATATATATATATATATATAGAGAGAGAGAGAGAGAGAGAGAGAGAGAGAGAGAGAGAGAGACAGACAGACAGACAGATGAAGTTTGCCCGTTTGTCTATGTGGTGGGAAAGGTAGTGCAAGTGATATTTTAATTTGCTTTCCAGACGAATTAGACCTTCGTTGTCATATTTAAACTATAATCTTCTTCGTCCACTAAAATATTATTTTCCTTAACTATTACTATGTCCAGTTATAAAGAAACGGTTCTCTTCTTCTTCTTCTTCTTCTTCTTCTTCATCTTCTTCTTCTTCTTCTTCTTGTTGTTTTCTTCTTCTTCTTCATCTTCTTCTTCATTCTTCTGTAGTTGTTGCTCTTCTTCTTCTTCTTCTTCTTCTCTTCTTCTTCTTCTTCTTTGTGTAGTGTTGTTGTTCTTTTTATTCTTCTTGCCCTTCTTCTCTTCTTCTCTTCTTCTTCTTCTTCTTCTTCTTCTTCTCTTCTTTAGTTGTTGTTGTTATCTTCTTCTTCTTCTTCTTCTTCTCTACTGCAGTTGCTGTTGCTCTTCTCTTCTTCTTCTTCTTCTTCTTCTTCTTCTTCTTCTTCTCTACTTCTTCTTCTTCTTCTTCATCATCTTCTTCATCTTTGTAGTTAATCTTCTCTTCTTCTCTTCTTCTTCTTCTTCTTCTTCTTCTTCTTCTTCTTCTTCTTCTTCTTCTTCTACGAAGAGAATTGCTTTTATTGTATCTCTATGACGTTCTCTTTTTTTCTTCGTCTTCACACTATTTACAATTACTAATACTAAAACCATTACCATTTCTTCTCTTTCTTCCTCTACATACGACTTTTTTCTCCTCTTCCAACAACTCTTGTTAGTAACAGTAACCATAGTTCTCTTCCTCCTTCTTCTCCCGCCAATTTAAATTCTAATAGAGTACAATATCGCCCGTAAGTATCTACACCCCTACCAATTTTTTCATAAAAACTAATTTACTTCTACCCCGTAGATACCAAGATTCTATTATTTCTTGCGAAACAAAACGGATATTTTTAGGCCAGAACAAAGAGACAAGCAAACTATTCCATAATTTGTTTTATACAACTAAAACAGTTTTAAATAAGTATAAGTGTATATCAACATTAGTGTACTCAGCTAGACGTAACAGAAATACCGGTCATCCATCAATACAATTTCCTTGGTACGATCTTTCACAAAAAACTATCCTTTATCCCCCACTTGCTATACCTAAAAGAAAAAAGATATAAAATTCAAGAAATATTTCGTGTAATAGCCCACACAAACCAGTGTTATGTACTGACGTTTTCACGGTACCAAATCTTATTATAATGGAGATTGTGTGTTTTTCTATCTGTAACCGAAACTATATTACTACTCAAGTCACAATTCCCTTAGTTATTGATATCACATTCTCAATGATTTTATTTTTATTTTAACCTCAATTATTAATAAAATTGTTTTACATTATTGATACTGTTAACCATATCTACATATTAACAACATGCAATTATATTTATATATACAACAAAATAGAGGTTTACAGTGTGAATGGGAAGGCTAATTTGCATATTGATCTTAAAAAATTGATTTTGATAAATATGTGCTTAGTATTATTGATTTCTAATTGTTTGGGTTTATTTTAATAATATAAGCAAAAATCTCTTCAATGAATCTTAAATAAAATCCATTAACAAGAAAAAATAACTGTCATTTTATTCTTTACTTCCTCTTTTAACTAAATACTTAGATTAGAAAAAAAAATAACAATGAAAGACGGGGTAATGGAAGAGTAAGTTTCAGTTGTTCTATTTTTCGATTATACCCCATCTTTTTATCTGCATTCTTATTTAGTTTCATTAGCCTTTCTAATTTAATACAATATTTTATTACATTAAAACTTAAATACTTGCACCCGGAGGGTGCATATATTTGCTAGTCTATATAACGTTGTATACTCTTTTCTTACTTCTTACTCTGGTCGTCTTTTCTTCTGGCCGGCTTTGGTTCTATCTTCTAACATCTTGGTCTGGTATATCTTCTAAGGTCTGGTCTTCTATTGAGGATTCCGGGTCTGGTTTCTGTTGCTAGGGATTTCTCTTTATCAGAAGCCCTGTGTCATTATTAGTTTTTAGGTAATAAACACAAGACTTCAATTTACGTTGATGTTACTTTATTTGTAAATCTCCAACCAGACATTCTGCGCAGTGAGACACATATTACTAGCTCGGCTTCTATCTTCTAACTGCTTTAAACTTACTATATCCTTAAACCGGAAGAGGGCCTTCTATGGGGGTTCCGGTTCTCACGACCCATCCCCGCAAGGCAAGGTGAGATTGAGGTCAGGCGCCGTCACTCACCCTCAAGGCCATCAGTTGCACTAATCGCCATTATGATTTCTACAATACCTTATAAAGCATTAGGGATCCAATAATTATGTAACACCGGCAAACTTTATCAAATCTTTTAATAATGGAGATTGTCTGTTTGTCTGTCTGTAACCAAAACTATATCGCTTTCAAGACACAATTCCCTTAGTTATTTACGTCACATTCTCCACGATTTTATTTTTATTTAAGCCTCAATTATTAATTTTTTTACATTATTAATACTGTTGACCATACCTACATACTAATAACATGCAATTGTGTTTACAGAAAAAAAGTAGCGGTTTCAGTGTGAATTTGGAAGGTTAATTTACATATTGATATTAATTTTAATAAATCATCATCATCATCATCATGTCGCGCTGTCAGTGGATATCCATGACAATCTCTCTCCATCCGTCCCTATCGCTCATCATTCTCGGGAGGTCCTCTATGCAGCATCTTGTATCCGCACAGAGCTGATCAATGTATGTCTTTGCTGGTCGGCCCACACTGGCGTGTCCATGTGCTGGCTTCCTCAAGGAACGTCGGTTATGAGTTCGTCCTTGTTTCTCCAGCAGTGTTCTGCGTGTCTTGTCTGTTTTACTCGGATGTTTGTGTGATATGTGGCAGGTGACCGTACAGCTGTTTTCTCGTGGGGTGTTGTTTCCACGTCTTGTTCAAGATCACCCGCAGCATTCTTGTGCAGATCCCATCTAGTTTATTCTCTAGTCGCTTTGTTAGGGTCCAGATGGTGCAGCCATACAGCAGCACTGATACGACAACGGCCTGGAAGAACTGTCTCTTTAACTTGTCTGTGAGATTGGATTTAAATATGTGCTTAGTATTATTGATTTCTAATTGTTTGGTTTTATCTAAATAAATATGAGCAAAAATCTCCGGGATAAATCTTAAAAGAAATCCATTACCAGGAAGAAATAAATATAATTTTGTTCTGTATTTCCTATTTTACTACATTTACTACTATTATTAAATAAGGAAAATTTGGCAAAGAAAGATGGAAGTGACGAAAGATTAAGTTTCAGTTGTTCTATTTTTCAATTTATACCCTGCTCTGTATCAAATATTTTTATCTGCCTTCTTATTTAGTTTTATTAACCTTTCTAATCTAAGCTACTATTTTATTACATTAATACTTAAATACTTGCATGTGGAGGGTGCATATATTTGCTAGTCTGCACAATTTTCTTTGGGTAGTTGGAACCAACTCTTCTCAGATATTTGTTCTCTCTCTCTCTCTCTCTCTCTCTCTCTCTCTCTCTCTCTCTCTCTCTCTCTCCTCTCTTTACAATATTTCCATTTCTTTTTTTTCTTTTTTCTCATACGCTTCATTTCAACTCTTTTCTCTTCTTTTTTCTTTCTTCTCGTACGCTGTTTTTTCTCTTTCTTTCTTTCTTTCTTCTTTCTTCTTCTTTCTTCTTTCTTTTCATACACCTTTTCTTTATTTTCTTCTTTTGTACCTCTCACCCTTTCCACATTTTCATTTCTTTCTTTCTTTCTCTCTCTCTCTCTCTCTCTCTCTCTCTCTCTCTCTCTCTCTCTCTCTCTCTCTCTCTCTCTTTCCTCTCTCTCTCTCTTTACAATATTTCCATTTCTTTTTCTTTCTTTCTTTCTTTCTTTCTTTCTCATACGCTTCATTTCAGCTCTTTTCTCTTCTCAGATATTCCTCTCTCTCTCTCTCTCTCTCTCTCTCTCTCTCTCTCTCTCTCTCTCTCTCTCTCTCTCTCTCTCTCTCTATTATAATATTTATATTCTTTTTTCTTTCTTTCTTTCTTTCTTTCTTTCTCATACGCTTCATTTCAGCTCTTTTCTCTTCTCAGATATTTTTCTTCTCTTCTCTCTCTCTCTCTCTCTCTCTCTCTCTCCTCTCTCTCTCTCTCTCTCTCTCTCTCTCTCTCAACCCACACTATGGTTTTTTCATTCCTGTAGTCATTCACAAGATCGCCTTGAAAGAAAGGCCAAGCTTGATTTATGGATGTTCCAAAAACAGACATCCCTAACTTCAATCTGTATTGAAGACACGCTTGATCTGTTCTTGCGATCATCTAGATGACTGATGGATCCTTGATGATTTCGGCAACCCCCGTATTTTATTGCTAAAATCTCTTCGCCTACTAAAATGTTATTTCGCTAAACTATTACTAAGTCCAGTCATAATAAAACAGTTGTCTTTCGTCTTCGTCTTCGTCGCCGTATAAATGTATATCAATCGTACATCAAAGCCAGATGTAAAAGAAATACCGCTCATAGATCAATAAAAATTCCTGGGTATGATTCTTGACAAAAAATATAACCTTCATCCCCAATTTAATAAAATAAATAAGAATCAAAATACAACAACTCTTCCGTATAATAATCCACTTAAAGGTTCCTGGTTCGATGCTAGTCCCCGCTAACTTAGCACATGTTTAATACAGATTGGGCAAAATTATCTGTGCGGTGAAGTGGGAGCTGACAGTAGGTATGGCGCTCCATCTCAGCAAAAAACAATCCCCCTGATGTAGCACTAGCGAAATATAATAGATGCCCTCGCACCCGGCTGATACCGACAATACCACTCCGCCGACTTTACTTTACTTACTTATATTTTGTTAGCGTTGACAAGACTTTCGTACCAGTTAGTACATTATTTGTGAGATGTGCTTAGAGTAATAAATGAAATTGGCCATCCGAGTTCGAATCCTGTAAGCGGCTGTTTGCATTGCATTTCATGTATTTATAGTTAATTTTTTATCCCGCTTCCGGCTGATATATTGCGAAGCTTCATTACAGGTACCCTCCCCCTAGACAACCATTGTCCCTTCGTCTAAAATGGTAAGGGTCAATTTCCTTGCCTCGTGCCTGAGAGGCATCATAAGCGGTGAGGGGGGTGCCGATGGAGACCAAGTAATTTTTGGCACTGCTCTTGTCGTGCATTTATATGTAGGAGGGCATTGTGTCATATCCTGTCCATGGCGCAATAAGATACATACTGAGACCGTGGAACTGTGTGAGGGACATGGAATGCTCGGGTGGGGATTGTCAACCTTTTTGAACCAACTATTCACGGATATTTGCTTTCTTTCTCTCTTAGCCCACACTACGGAATTTTTCGTTCATGTCTCCAGCCGAGCTTCATTTAAGGAGATTCTTAACATAGCTATCTCTAACTTAATCTGTGTAGGTGACACGCTTTATCTGTTCTTGCGATCACCTAGATGACTGATGGAGCCTTGATTATTTCGGCAACCCCGCGTATTTTATTGTATTTTGCTCACCGGTCATACACTTAGCACCGACAATTTGTCTCTCTTACACCGGTTGGCCAATTTGCCTATAATCTATTCATTTGCACCATTGACCCCTTCGGTTTAGCACTTAAAATATCAAACTACTTCTTACTTCCGTTAATCAATTTTATATATGTATTTAACCCCCCCACTCCACAACACACACACACACACACACCGAACGAGCAGGACGCAATTCTAGGTCAATTTTTAAACATAATTTAACAGTTTCGAATTCAGATTGTTCCTTCTCCTATATTGGTAGCCATATCAAAGTTAAAGAGCAAAGTTTGTCCTACTATTTAAGCAAAGCTGGATTAATTTATTTCCCAATGATATTAGCGCTATGGGACAGCCTCAGTCAGGATTTGAACTCGGGTTGCCGTGTCGCTTTCTGATGACGTTAACTATTTAATCAATAATTTGTCTATAACAGTCAATGCCTTTCCTATTTGTATGAAATATGAAATTCCTATATGTATATTTACATTGTTTTCTACCGATGATATATTACTACCTAGCTGTGTGAACTGTTCTATTAATAGAGACTTGCCATTCAGTGTGAATATGTCTCCCCTTGCTTAAATGCATGAAATCCGACACGGAAGGGTGGTACTTGTTTCGGTCCCATCTATGGGTTAAATAGAAGAATTTAATATCTAAAAATGTACTTAAAATAGGTTAAACATTGAGTACCCAACAATAATGAATAAAAACCAAATGACTTCGCCATAATATAACCCAACAAGGATTGACATGCCGTAAAATCCACAGGCTAACGAACAAACCAACCGAAACAGTTCATGCTGTCAAAGGCAACAGCTGTGTTTTCAAGACATGCTGGACACGGAGCATGTTACCTTTAGGCACCCCTTTTTGATCTCGATTAAGAAAGGATATGTTTTTCATCTACAACGTCAATATCCGGTTGTTTGTTAGGGGTTAGGGGTAAGGGATAGGAGTTAGTTTTAAAAAAGAAAATCTAAAAATCGTCTGTTAAAACAACCTGATATTGACGGTGTAAATAAAAAACATGTCCTTTCTTAATCGAGATCAAAAAGGGTGCCTAAAGGTCATATTATCCCTGGACAATACAGCGAGAAGTAAAGACGAACTTTTATAAGTGACGTAGTCATGTGTACACATACACATGGACTCCAGTGTGAGTCGACCAGTAGATATTCCTAATGGTCGGCTCTGTACGGAAACTGGATGCCGAACGGAGCACTCGCCTAGAGGGATTCCAAACTATCAGCGCAACATGCTGATGATGGTGATGATGATGAATATTTTATTTATTTTTACTAAGATACTTAACCTATTTTACTCAGTTTTAAACGTTAATATTAAAGAAGAAAAAGTAAAAAAAGAACTAACGTCAAACTATAAAAAAAAACCCGGGAATAACAAATATAATAAGTTAAACGATCCGTTGATTTTACGTTGCACAAAATAGTTCACATTGAAATTGGCTCGGATATAGAAGCCGTATAACCAATCTGCTTGTAGCGCAATTTTAGATTTTAAAAAAATATATCGCCGCCTTCTCTCAAGATCGTCTTGTTTAGCTTAAAGTTCATTAAAAAATAATTCCCGTAAAAATTGCAGGGAAAATGGAATATCGATTATAACTTAAAGAAGAATTATTGATTTTATGATATTTAAAAAAAAAAAAGGAATCTCTAGCTAGCAGCTCATAATTCACGCGGAAAAGTGTCGAGTTAAAATTGTTATAACCTGCATAATGAGTACACCCGCACACACAGATATACACTCGCATATACGCACATACATACATACACACGTATATATAATATATATATATATATATATATATATAATATATATATATATATATATATATATGATATACATGCGTGTCTGTGTAGTGCGTGAGTGATTAAGTGTGGAGCAAGGCAGAGATGTAAACACATCGATATATATATATATATATATAATATATATATATATATATATATATATATATATATATAATTTAGATTAGAATTTATCGCTAAAGACATTTTTACATCATAAAATATTAACAATGTTCTATACACGGAAATGAAAACCAATATCACGCGATTTCTTAAGTATAACATTGGTTAATAATAATAATAATAATAATAATAATAATAATAATAATAATAATAATAATAATAATAATAATAATAATAATAATTTCTCTGGATGTTTGAGATGAGGCTTGATGAATAGTGTTATCTGCGTTATTCGGACTATTATCCTCATCTTCATTGTTGTATTTACAACGTTTCGCCGATATGCCCTCCGGCCTTCTTCAGGTATTTGTTGTCGTAATCGGGAACCTTCTTGTCGTAATCGGGAGCCATCGCGGAACTTTGAACCTAACCCTTTATTCAGTCCACGGGTGTATCCTGTTCTCATTCCGCTAACCATAGCTGGGGCAGAGGCGTTAAGCTGTGTTAATTTTACTGCTGTTCCTGACCAGGATTGAACGTGCAATTTAGAGATAACTGTCACTTAGAACTGTCTTAACCTAACTACCCTATCCACTAGGCTATGTGTCTAATAGGACTTGGACGTGGCCAGAGAATTGAAAAATTTGGAACATGCAGATAAAGATCGTATCCATTTTAATAGGCGCCCTTGGGACGGGTCAAGAGTCTGGAAAAAGTGTGGGGGAATTGGAAATCAGAGGAAGAATCGAGGTACTCCAAACAACAACATTGATAGGATCAGCTAGAATTCTCGGAAGAATCTATGGAAACCTGGGGACACTTGCTGTCACTCTACCTCCTGTGAAGCACCAGATATAGCGTGCGTGAAAAATTCTCATTCAGTGAAATAATAATAATAATAATAATAATAATAATAATAATATATGTATATATATATATATATATTAATAATGTAGTTGACTATATCTTTATATAAAATCATCTTCTAAATACCTTGTTTTTCCATATTTTTATATACTTACATAAATATGCATGGAGGCGTGTGGTGTAATGGTTAGAGTCATGGGAAATGGACTCGGCAATCCGAGTTCAAATCCTGGACGAAGCTGTTTGCATTTCCCATACAGAAAGGTATGCTTCCAACTACTCTCCCTCCAGCTATAGGTAAATAGCAAAGCAGACTGGACTCTTAACCTTGGTTAGATAACCAGTCTAGGATAAGGAGAAACTCTGAATTCAAACATGTTAAACTCCGCGTAAGGAATTGACCTTGTGTCGCATACTACTCGTGCGGAGGGTTTATATATATAATATATATATATATATATATAATTATATATATATATATATATATATATATTTGGAGGATATGAGCTTAATTGAAGTCATACCTAATTTTGAAAATTAATTAGTTAATAATTAATGAATTAAATATTAACTAATTAATTTTTAAAATTAGGTATGACTTCAATTAAGCACATATCCTCCAAAAATTGTCGGCTAAAAAGGGCATATAAAAATAAACACATTGTTTGTTTACTTACTTTCATATATATATTATATATATATATATATATATATATATATATATATATTTGTGTGGGGGTGCAAGGAAACATGACTATAGGCAAAATAAGTAAAATGTCATTCTAGTTTTGTTAAGGATTGAATTCTCTCTCTCTCTCTCTCTCTCTCTCTCTCTCTCTCTCTCTCTCTCTCTCTCTCTCTCTCTCTCCTCTCTCTCTCTCTCTCTGTGTCTGTGTGTGTTTGGGAGGCAATTTATTTTAAATGATTATTGTATCATCGCGGTGAAAATGATATACAGATGAAATTAAGTGCCATATATATTTATTCAACACCAGTATATGGTGCTAACGGATACATACAAAAATAACAATAAGTTACAAAATAATTAACAAGACAAAATTACAAGAAATAGAGGAGGGTAAAATGCGCAGTAAGATCAGTCCGAATATTAATCAGCTTATCAATCAACTCTTGAAGTCCTTAATCGTAGACTTTTTAAGGCTATGAAACCGGCCATCTAATAGAGTACTGATGGGGTGCTACCTACTCTACAACAAAAATACTTGGAGGTTATTTGGGGAAGGCGTTTTTGATGAAGCCAGATCAAGCCTATAGATTTTGGCAAATATAACAGTTGTTCTGATATACCAAGAAGCTGCAATTCAAAATCATCAGATGTTTGACAAAGATGATAATAAATGATATAAATAAGGTGTGTACAATATTGGTGATAAAACACATATATCTAAATTAGGATATCATCGATACAGAGTTAACAGCTCAAGGTGGCATTCGCATTATCACCTATACGATCATCAGGCAAAATTCTGCTGATAGCGTACGCCTTAAACCGACAGTCACAGTCCTGTTGATAAGGTGTCTACACTATCCCGGTTTTGAGGAACATTATATTACTAGAAGCGGCTACCGGGCGTCGCCTGGGTAGGGGTAAGAGCAAAAAGTTAGTCTCGCAGATCTATTATTACTGAATCACTAGTTGAATCCCAACGTAGAAAATAAAACTTTATGTTGATCTGGCCGGGTGGGGTATTAAAAAAAAGTTGCATAGACAGTAAAAAAAAAATGTTTGCTATTTAAAACATTTTTAAAAAATCCATGCTGTTACTATTAAAATTTTATTTTTTAATCATCTTCACGAATATAAATAAAATCTTCATTATTTTTGTTTGAAAAACAAGATCTGGTTATAGTGAATTTGTATATATATTTATTTGTCAATAATTGTTTTATTTTTGTAGTTTCCTCCGGACATACATACATACAGACAACTGCACTTTATATATATATATATAGATGAACTAATATTATTGAATAAAAACTACAATAAATGCAGAATTATATGTTATTTTATAAGTAACTAGAAGTGGATACCCGGCGTTGCCTTGGTAGAAGTGGGGATAGTAAAAATCAGATTCATTGATTCTTTGGTCTTACATAACTGATTTCTGTTTTAATCACAAATGCCCCCAATGACTTTCGTTTCACTTATTATTCAAATCCTAATTTTAAACATCTTCCCAGATATAGAGAAAATCTTCATTATTTTTACTCAAAAAGCAAGCTCTAGTGATAGTGAATGTGTATATATATTTACTTTGTCATTAATTGTTTTACTTTCGTAGTTTCCACCGGACATACATGGGCTGCTTTAGCTTAGTCGGTAGATGTCGCAAGATTCCGGGTTCGATACCGACTCTCAACATCTAACGCATGACAAGTTACAGCTTGCTTGGTTGGTTGGTTGGATTTTACGGCATGTCAATCCTTGGGTTATTTTATGCCGAAGGCGTTTGGTTTTATTCATTTTCTTGTGTATTTTGTTTTTAAAATGGATATTTTTAAAACTCATTTTTTATCCAGTTAAACGATAGAGGCAATCTTAACGGGTACCACTACTCCGGGTCAGAGGGGATCTGGGTGTAAGGGCGGTGAAGGGTTTCTCCACACTCTCCCATAGTTCCAGAATTGGGACTTCACCACTAGATGCAGTTCAACGTCCTACTAAGGACACAACAGATCTTGATTAATCTGATCTGTGTGCTAAAGCATCTGGGAGATGACGGTAGATGTGACTCTCCACCTCAGCAAAACAATCACCCTGGTCTAGCGCAAGCTAAAAGTGAATAGAATGTCCCGCTATTCGGCTTATAACGACAATAGGCCACTCCACAGACTTTAATTATAAATAATATGCAATTGAAAAACTACTTAGATATGGTCGACAGTTTTTTTATTGCAGCATCTGGAAGGACCTGTGGATATACCACAGTATAATAATTTAATTATTACAACGTTTGATATGTTTACTTAAGAGGTATTGCATAATTGTTCAATATGTAAAAATTATAATAATTTTGATTTAATTCTCTCTCTTTTTTTCTTTCTTTCCTTCTTTTTATCTCCCCCCTCTATCTTTCTTTCTTTCTTTCTTTGTCATTATATCTTTTCTGTGTAGCATGTATTTTTTCTTCCCTTTATTTTTTTTAATGAAAACAGAATGATCCATTATTTACCTGACGTGAGGACAGGGGATACGCAACTCTAGATAATCAGGATTTACATTTTTGCATTGGATCTTGAACGATTTGGGCGCTCTCATTTTAACCAGAGGGTGTTGCAAGATGATAATGGTCGTACAATTAAGGAATACGAGTATTAATATATAGACATGTCCGACAGTTTTTTTATGGCAGCATTGGGAGATAATTAAAATGAATTGAATAAACACTGGTTTAACTAAAAGAAATACTAAAAGAAAATATTTCTGGAAAGGTTCCATTTTAAATAAAACACTTTTGCATTATTTGTATTATTTGGACTACTGTCCTCATCTTCATTGTTATATACACAACATTTCGGTCGATGTGCCATCCAGCCTTCTTCAGCTGACTCTTTTCCGACTCGGGAAGCTTCATGGTTAATGGAATGAGAACAGTCTACCCCCGTGGATTGTATAAACGGTCCGGTTCGAAGTTCCGTGAAGCCTCTCGATTACAACATGAAGGCTTCCGAGTTTGACGAGAATATTCCTGATCTCAAAGAGAAGGTTGCCGGGTGCGACAAGAAACACCTGAAGAAACAATGAAGATGAGGACAATAGTCCGAATAATCCAATTAATACTAATTATCAAGCTTCATCGAAAAAATTCAGAGAAATAAAAAATAGTTTTGTCTAGTTGCTTTTCAGCACTAAAATACAAAGAAAGTTAAAGTTTTTAAAATAGGTATTTCTTTTTTTTTTTTGTTGTTTTTTTTATTAATTTTTTTCTCTCTCTCATATTAATTAAGTAATTGAATGAAAGCTTCCACAATTCCGAGACACATTAGTCAGAGAAGAAGTAGCAGGAGCACATCTATCGACAAGACACAATCAAATAGAGAATAATACACACATACTTTCGGTGATATTTATACAAGGTGTGTTCAAAAACTATTCATTATTTTATTGTTTTATTGAAATTGCTATAATTATTCTTTTGAAAATTAATAATTAATAATGAGTCTCACATCACTGCAGCACGAAACAATTCCATAAGAACAAATTATATCGAACCAAAAAAATTTAAGATACAACAGAAAAACAAATGGAGGATGTGTGGAGACAGAGAGGAGAGGATCAACCATGTATTGAGCGACTGTAGCAAAGATAATAGTAAAAAATACTAGCAAAACAAGAATATAAGGTTAGGCAAGGTTTTGTTGGAAAGGTGATCCACTAGGAACTGTGCAAGTAACTAAATTTTTATCATAAAATAAATTTGTATTGTTGCATACCCTCTTCATTATTTCTTTACTTACTTCTTTCTTACTCTATTCTTCTGGCCGTTTTTGGAATCTTCTAACATCTTGACTTGGTCTGGCATCTTCTAAGATCTTGCGTCTGGAGTTGACTTGGGGACTTCGGTCTGGTTTTCTGTTAGGGATTTCTCTCTATCAGAAGCCCTGTGTCATTGTTAGTTTTTAGATAATAAACACAAGACTTCGATTTATTTTGATGTTACTTTATTTTCACACCCCAACACAGACATCTGCTAACTAACATAGCGCGCGTGAGTTCCAGTTTAGACAGAGCATAAAATGGCCGACCGCTCTGCCTGAAGTCCAACTGCAAACTGGGGACTCAAAAGGTCCCACGTGATTTCACATATTTTGCGGGCTTCTGTAATTTTCCATGGAAGGACCCGGCCATGATATGAAAAGGGTCATCCCCTCAGAATTACAGGGGATTGACAATAATCTTATGCAACCGCATAGAGTATGTAACAATATTTGTATAAACGAGAATCTTTTCTTGAGAATAAAATGCATTAAATCATTTGGGACATTGCAATAAAGACAGATCACTTTATCCCCACCCGACCTGCTATTGATTAACACGAAAAGGAGAACGTGTCAACTAATAGATTTTCCAGTCCCAGCACATCACAGGGTGAAGACGAAAGAAATTAAAAGATTAACAAATACCTAGACCTTGCCAGAGAATTGAAAATATTGTGGAATATGAGGGAAACTAATAAGAATTTTAGTTGTTGCACTTGGATCGGTCCCCCAAAGTTTAGAGTAGTTGTAGTATAGGTACTTGTTAGTGTTTCAGTGTTATGGGCGTACGAGCTCATGTGTTTGTGCGCATACGTTTGTATTTGTGTGTGCGTCCATATGTGTATGCAAATTTATTTCAGAATTTAATTGTTCTAGCATAAGTTTACAACCATTCTCTCTGTCTCTCTCCCTCTCTCTGTCTCTCTCTCCCTCTCTTTGTCTCTGTCTCTCTCTCTCTGTCTCTCTCTCTCTGTCTCTCTCCTTATATATATATATATATATATATATATATATATATATATATATATATGGTGTAAACAAGTATCGAGATTTTTTGTACTTTTTGACACATCTTGTATTCCGAAAAAATTAACGTTCTATTCATTGTTCTTTACTATCTTGGTAAATAAAGCTTCAATCTCGATACGTTTATGACACATCTTATATATATATATATATATATATATATATATATATATATATATATATATATATGAAGGAAAACATTTAAATTTGTTTCATTGTAATAATTTATTTCAACTGCATCAATGTAGTAGCATCAGACCTTGGCAAAGATATGGGTATCACTGAAGGAAATACGAATTATACAGGGGTTTAAATTTCTAAATTTTGGGGAAGAATATCTTCCGTTCGGAGGCTAGGAGAGACGGGGCTCGGAAACTTGGATGCAGCGAGGGGAAGGGGGAGGGGGATAGGATATATGTTAGTTACATAGGTGATTAATTATCTGTGGATAGCTTACAATTCAGGTTGGTTCCTCGCTTAGGTAGAAGAAGCCAAAATATCTAGGTGTATTGATTTATTTATTTGGCGATTTTACAAATGCTGGAAACGTTGAAAATGCCGGAAAAATAGAATTTCAATGCTATTTCTATGTATATTGTGATTTTTAAATATCTTCGAATATAAATCATATCTTCATAATATTTGCCCAAACTGTAAGAACAGATGATATTTAATGTGTATATATATTTACTTTGTCATTAATTATTTTATTTTTGTTGTTTCATCTGGACATACATACAGTGGGGAAAATAAATATTTCAAACACTGCTGACCTTCTGAGTTGGCTACTTTACAAAAATGAAATGGTGTATAATGTTCAGGGGAGTACCCTTTTGAAAGTGAGAGATAGAATTTTTTTTTTTAAATTTAGAAAATCATATTATATCAATTTTTGAACATTTATTTCTATCTTATTGAAAATAAATTAGTATTTCATCCCATAGAAATATATAATTCAGTACTTGGTGACGAAGCCCATGTGGACAAGCACACGCGTTTCTTGTCGTTGGTTACCAAGTTTTTACAAATCCCACGGAGGATTTTGTATGTGATTTTCTAAGAAAAACATCATATTTTATCTCTCACTTTCAAGACGAACCTACCCTGAAAATTATACACCATTCTTATTTTTGTAAGGTGGAAAACTCAGAAATCAGCAAGAGATGAAATACTTATTTTTCCACTATACATATATACGTTCATCCCAACAAGGCTTTATATATAGAGAGATAATGATCATAATTGCTCGGCTCCGTGAACGTAGACCAAGAAGGGGAATCTTGATGTATTGATTTATTAATATTTCTCTAAATTTTTTAGATGGGGCTTGATAATTAGTATTATATGGATTATTCGTACCATTGTCCTCATTGTCCGAATAATTCAAATAATACTATTTAATTTACTTTGGAGATTTTGCAAATGCTGAAAAGGTTGAAAAATTCTGGAAAAGTAGAATTTCAATGTTATTTCTATGTATATTTTGATTCTTTTTAAATATTCGAATATAAATAAAACCTTCATAATATTTGCACAAAAAAGCAGGAAACGCTAATATTTAATATATTATATATATATATATAATATATATATATATTATATATATAATATATATACTTTGTTATTAATTATTTATTTTCCTAGTTTCATCTGGACATACATACATATATAGGTTCATACCAACAGTGCTTTATATATATATATATATATATATATATATATATATATATATATATATATATATATATGAACCCATATATATATATATATATATATATATATATATATATATATATATATATTAGCATTGATGCACCAATTCTTTCCTATCGACTGTGCGAAAAGTGTGGATGGTCCAACACAAGCCTTCACCACTATAAGCAAATCACTGTGTGGGTGTTCATTGTATGCATGAACCCACTGCGTCAAAATCGACGAGAGAGTTCATAT
>CM042145.1:125437513-125507513 GCA_023376005.1 Doryteuthis pealeii
TATATATATTTATTTTATTTAAAAAATATATTATTGTTGTAAAGATAATTGTTATAGTATATTATATTTATTATTTTATTATAATTTTTATTGAAATGTTGTTATTATTGTTATTGTTATATATATTAATATAATTATTGTTATTATTAATATTATTATTATGTTGTAATTATTACTTATATTTTTATTATTGTTGTTGTTATATTATAATATTAGTATTATTGTTATTATAATTTTTATTATTATAAATTATTGTTATTATATTATTTTATTATGATTATTCTGATGACAATTGTGTGCTAGTGAATGTTTATGCAAATAGTGTTAGTGGGTTATAATTATGTGAAAATAATTATTGGTAAATAAGGATGTATATTTTTGATTATTATTTTTATCAGTAGTTATATTGTAATTGTGTCAATGGGGAGTGTAATGTGTGGGGTTTAAGGGGAAATATTGTTATATATAATTATATAGTTTCTGAGATGTGTTTTGTGAGTGCGTTGTTCATTTGACATTTCTGATATCTCTCTTGTGTTCTCGGATTCGTTGGTCAATGTGTCTAGATGTCTCTCCTATGTATTGTTGTCGCAATCCAACATTGAATGGTGTACACACCTGCACTGGACCTTGTGTGAGTGTTGTTTTTTTGATTATTAATATATTTTTATGGTTTTGGAGGAATTTGTTATCGTTTTTATTCCTAAATTATTAAGGTTTTTTTTCAATAATAGCTGTGGCTGAGTTGTTGGGGAGAATGATGTATCTGTTTATGTAGTTGTTGTTGGGGGTATTGTTGTTGGATTGGAGGGGAGGTGTTTGCGGTTATGGATTTTGATGGCTTTTTTCCTGGCACGTTGGATGAAAGGTTGAGGGTATTGTAGTTGAGTAAACAACAACTACATCTCAGAAACTAACCATTCTTTCAATTTTAAAGAATCCAAGTTGTTAATCAGAATTCACAACAAAAAAGAAAGAAAAATTGTAGAATCTAGCGCCATCTCCATTTTCAATACAATCAAACAGAGACCCGGATTTTTCCTTCTATCACCTTACCTGTCCAAGGTTGTTCTCAAGAATTATAAAATTCCCTACATCTGACAATATCTCATTTAATTTCTACATATTAACTCTCCCCATTTATTACTGAATGACCACCAACAATTTATCTTAGATCACACACTTATTTAGTAACATGATAATCTCCATTTGATCTCAACACACAACAGATTATCACACTCTACCCATTTAACCAAGATTTTCAACAATATAATATTTTTTGATAATAATTATATATAACATAATTTCCCCTTAAACCCCCCACACTTTCCCCATTGACACAATTACAATATAACTACTGATAAAAATAATAAAAATTACATCCTTATTTACCAATAATTATTTTCACATAATTATAACCACACTAACACTTTTGCATAAACATTCACTAGCACACAATTGTCATAAGAATAATCATAATAATAATAATAATAATAACAATAATTTAATAATAATAAAAATTATAATAACAATAATACTAATAATTATAATAATAACAAAACAATAATAAAATATAAGTAATAATTACAACATTAAATAATATTAATAATAACAATAATTATATATATATATTACATAACAAAATAACAACATTTCAAATAAAAATATAATAAAATAATAAATAATATACTATAACAATTATTACAACAATAATATATTTTTAAAAAATAAAATATATATATATATATATATATATATAATATATATATAATTATAATAATGTATTTAGATATAATAAAATAACAAACATAATAATAATAATAATAATAATAATAATACAATAATTCATTCACTTATACGTAATTGTAATATTAAATATATATTAATCGTCAAATAATCAGTACTAACTATAAAACAACAATACAATACTCTTTCTAAAAAAATAAATAAATAAATAAATAAATAAACAAATAAAATAAAATAAAATAAAATCTTTTCATTTTTTTAAATCCCCAACCCCCCACACAACACACACCCAAATTCCATCTCCTCTCTTAATATGAAACATGAAAATTTCTTTTCATGACATTCCCCCTACCTCTTACCATAACACACACTCTCCCTACTCTTACCATATACACACACACACACACATACACACCACACACACACACACACACACCACACACAACCTTGAGGTTTCACTTCCGCTGTCGTTTATCGCTACAGAAAAAAATTTATACACACACTACCACATACCTAAAAAATGCACAATGTTTCCTTCAATACACACACTAACAGCGCTACATACTCACACCTTAAAATAGAATATTTGATGTCATATTTCAAAACGTCTCCTTTTTTCAAACTTCAGAATTTTTTTTAAACAGACTGAATAAGAAGGATTACCACTCATTTTCTCATCATTCTGTGATATATAATTTCTTATCTTATGCCCTGAAGATGATCTATTTAATAGATCGAAACACTGCAGCGTCCAATAAACTCACCACTTAACCATTTAAACCTGTGTTTTTTCAATTTTCTTGATATATACTACCGTCGGATTTACTTCCTCTCTTCACATATATATTATATATATATTATATATAATATATATATATGCGTGTGTAAGTTCAAACTATACATATATATACAAGGTGTTTCAAATATACCGAGATTATTTGTACTTTTTGACACATCTTCTATTCTGAAAAAAATAACGTTATATTCATTCTTCATTTCTATCTTCGTAAATACAGCTTTAAACTTGGTACTTTTTTGAAACAACTTGTATTCTATAAAAAATTCATGTATGTAACGTTATTCATACAGAATACAAGGTGTGTCAAAAAGTACCAAAAATATTGGCACTTTTTTGACACACCTAGTATTTTTTCAACTTTTTAATTTCAGGTTTTCTTGAATGAATTAAACTACTAAATTCATGTGGTTGTGAGAACGTATTTCCTTAAATACCTGTGGGTAGGACTAGTTAGAAATCAAGAGAAAACTCAAAGTAGACACATTTGTCCAAAAGGCTTTCCAAGTAAACAAACTAGTTTTGAATCAATAATTCTTTAAAGGTGATGAAATGGCTTCTGTTAGTTTTAAGCCAATAGACCAACAACAACAACAACAACAACAACAACTACAACAAAGAAACAACAAGAAACAAACAAAAAAAACAAACAAACAATTCGTTATCAATTTTTCTCTTCATTTGGTACTGATTGGATTTCGTACGATTTTAATTACTTAAAACTCTTGGACGGGTTTGATTCCATTAATGTCTATGAGGCAAAAAAAATATTCCTACCTCCCCCAAGCCACGTCTTCTTTGCTAGTTTTCTGCTGACTTTTACGCAGATTCAGATGGGCGACGCGTTTTTTTTATTTATTTATTTCTTAATCTTTACTGTCATTTATTTTGTTTGTTTAATTTATCTTTAAATTAAGCACTGTTTATTTTTGTCTCTTCAAAGAAGACAATGCCTTCAAGATGACAGCTGCCTTTTCATCATCAAACACGACAAAAACAATTGAAGATGTCTATATAATTAAAAGAGACTTTTCTTTTATAGGCAGTTGTCATTACCAACATATAAAATGTTTAATTGAATATTCACACTGTATGCGTTCTCGTAAGGTCATAGTTTCTACGACATCTGAACGAAAGAGAGTCAGTCTTTTCACTATGTCGTAGTTCTTCTTTCATACCTATTAGTTCGCTGCTTGAGGGTAAAGTTGGTTTATGCCCCCTCCGTGATTTGTCTCAGAGCAATAGAGATCAAATAGTGTTGCCGACTTTCTGTCGAATGAAAATACGACAGTTTGTACTGGCTGTTAACTCAGTCAGTAGAGCATCTCCATGGGAATCGCAAAATGCCGGATATATATATATATATGTATATATATATATGTATATATATATATATATATATATATGTATATATAATATGTATATGCATAATATATATGTATATATTTATATATATATATATATGTATTATATATGATATATATATATATATATTATATGTATATATATGTATATATATTATATATGTATATATATATTATATATATATGTATATTTAATATATATGTATTGTATATATATATATATATGTATATATGATATATATGTGTATATATTATATATATATATATGTATATGTATATATATGTATATATATTATATATATATATATATATATATATATATATAATATATATAAGGTGTGGAAAAAAAGTAAATTGAGATTTTTGTACTTTTTGAGACACTTATATTGTGAAAAAAATAACGTTCCATTCATCATTTTTTTCCAGAATACAAGGTGCTTCAAAAAGTGAAAAAAATATCGATACTTTTTGACACACCTTGTATATATATATATATATATATATATATATATATAAATTTGGTTGAAGGCAGTTACAATGCGTATATCGTATAAAATTCGATAATTGATAAAAATAATCATGACAAGCGAAGTCGGCAAATATCGCTCCATACGTAGAACATCGTACATCAGCTGTTTCAACTTTATTAAGTCTCATCAGCGATATACTTACAATTTCCTCCGACAGAAATTGAAACCGGGAACTATATATATATATATATATTAATATATATATATATATATATATATATATATATATATAAGAAGCAACAATTCTATTGTAGTTTCATTACTAGTAATCCCTCTTTCGGTGTTTATATTTTTCAATATCGTTAAAGTTTTAGATTAACAGATGAAAAATCCCGTTATATATTAAACTCATTACTCAACTAAAATCAATATACGTGTGTCGTTGAAAGGTATTTGATAAATGAATGTAAGGGAAGCGGGAGTCATGTGTTGCTTGAATTAATCAATTTAGATTAAGTAAAACGGATTTCTTTAATTCAAAGTAACCCCCACCCCATTACATTAGGGAAACAAAAAGGAAAAGATTTAAGTTTGACAAAAAACGTGTTTTTCATATCAGACGAAGAGGTAATATTAAGCTAGCAGGACTTGTGAATTTACCACTGTATAATAATTTAGTTATTACAACGTTTGATATGTTTACTTAAGAGCTATTGCAATATAGTTCAATATTTAAAAAGTATGATAATATTGATTTAACCCTCTTGCACCTTTTTCTTTCTTTCCTTCGTGTAACCTTTCCATTATGTTCAATTGAAACAGTTTAGTGTTATCGCTTCCGTGCAGTCACCCACTCTCTCTATTTTCAGCTACTCACTATCTTTTCCCTACTCTCTTTCTTTCTTTCTTATTATATTTTTCTGTGTAGCATGTCCTTTTTCTTCCCTTTCTTTTTATAAAAACGAAATTATCCATTTAGCTGAGATAACGACACTCATGAGAAATAAAAATCTGGGATTAAGCGACACCAGATAATGAGGATTTACATTTTTGCATTTCATCTTGGACGGCCTCATTTTTAACCAGAGGGCTTTGCAAGATAATAACGGTCGGAAGATTAAGGAACAAGCGTATTAATATGTAGATTAAAAAAATGAGAGGGCTAAAGGTCAAGTCCCTTTTCTTTTTCGACTGAAATATTTGTTTAGCTTTTCTCTATGAATGCAGGAATAAAAACTCCAAGAGAAAAAGAGGGGGATCAGACTTCTTGGCTGCAGTTCTGCTGTCTAATTCAGTGCACCAAGCCCACAAGTTCCACGTCACGAACAGGAAAGGATGTGCCGCAGCGCCCTCTGGCGAGAATTTCGGCTCTACTTGAATATTGCACTAAAATATGTCAGAGCTTAGCGAATCGCAACTGATAGAATAATGAAACCCTAATCTGATTAGTTTTGTTTGTTCTTCCGGCAAAGACCGACTCAAAATTGTATTTTTCGAGACTTGAAAATAATTTCGTCTGTTGCTCACTCACTCCATCAACAAAATCGTGAATTAACATTCAGCATTATTTAGATTATTCGGACTATTGTCCTCATCTTTATTGTTATCTGATGGAGGGACTGAGCGATAGACGAATTTACTTTCAAGCCTGGAAAAATAGTGCGAATAATCCAAATAATACTAATTATCAAGCCTCATCTAAAACATTCAGTGAAATAAAGCATTCAACAATTTACTACATTGAACAGATACTTGTAAAATCGTTAATTCAACTTCTTACAATGAAGAATATTTTCCCTTAAATTCTATTCAAATCCATTCTAGATATTACATTCATAACCAGGTACGCACCCAACCCATCCACCCACAAAATTCAAAAAGATACAAGGGTATTTGGATTATTCGGACATCTTTAATGTTCGGCCGACGTGACCTCTCGCCTTTTTCAGGTGTATCTTATCGAACTCAGGAGTCATATTTAAATTATCATACTGTGTTATATCCACAGGTCCTGTTAGTTTATTATTATTATTATTATTATTATTATTATTATTATTATTATTATTATTATTATTATCTCCTTTTGAGTTTTCACATCATTGTTAGCTGATGGTCTTTCACTGGAGTCTGAGTGACAGCAAGTCTCTTCAGGTCTTCAGGACTCTTCTGAGTATTCTGGCAGATTGCAGCAGTGCAGTGTTCTGAATGGTTTCAATTCTTCCTCGGATTTCCAAACTTTCTAAACCCTTTTCCAATCCTTTTGGGACCATTCCAAGTGCACCAACTACAATTGGTATCACTTTCGCTTTCATATTCCATAACTTTTCCAGTTCTCTGGCAAGGTCCAGATATTTGTCCATTTTTTCATTTTCCTTTAGCTTTACCCTGTGATCTGCTGGCACTGCAAAATCCAATAGTTGACAAGTTCTTTCTTTTTTGTTTATCAACACTAGGTCTGGTCTTCTTGCTAGGATAAGGTGATCCATTTTTATTTCAAAGTCCCAGAGAATTTTATGTGTTTCGTTCTCAAGAACAGATTATTATTATTATTATTATTATTATTATTATTATTATTATTATTATTATTATTATTTCACTCTTTTGAGGGTTTTTTTGTCTTTCACTGGAGTCTCATCAGGTCTCCAGTACTCTTCTGAGTATTCTACCGATTTCATCAATGGAGTAATTATTATTATTATTATTATTATTATTATTATTATTATTGTTATTATTAAAGTTAGAAAGCTCTGTTACATTTGTAATTTAATGAGAGGAAAGGGAGAAATTTAGAGGCTGTCCATAAAGTTCGTATGCTCTTTGAAGAATCACAAATCCAAATAAACTGATAAAAATATTAACCGGCACACGGACTTTGTGGACACTGCGTATATATATATATATATATATATATATATATATATATATATATATATATATACCAACTCCTCCGCACGAGCTGGATGTGACACAAAGTCAATTTCTTAAGCGGAGTTCAACTGGTTTGAATTCCGTTTTCCTTCTTCTAGACCAGTTGCCTAACCAAGGTTAAAGAGCCCGGTCTGCCCTACTATTTATCCATAGTTGGAGGGAGATTAGGATGCATACCTTTCCCAAGAGTATTAGCGCTAAGTGAAATGCAGTTACCACATCCAGGATTTGAACTCGGGGCGACGAATCCATTTCCATGACTTTAACCATTACACCACGCACTTCCACTGGACACTGCGTATAGAGAGTGGGTTTTGTAATCCTGTGAGTCATATCAGTTTCGAGAGCGTCAAAGTTGAAATCTTTACCTGTAATCCCGAGTTAGTTGATTACATTCATGTGTCTTCTTACGACCCTTGGGATTCTATTGTGCGGCAGAACAGAAATTTGAAAGCTGAAGACCGACATATTTTAAAGAGTTCTTTGAACGTTTGTGGAGGGGGGACGGATCAAAGTGACTCAAACTGAAATTGGTTAAATCAAACATGATCAAAACATTAATCTATAACAGAAGAGAGATTTGGCTCAGAGATGAGACAAGAGAAGAAGAAGAAGAAGAAGAAGAAGAAGAAGAAGAAGAAGAAGAAGAAGAAGAAGATGGGTGAAGAAGAAGAAGAAGAAGAAGGGTAATGAAGAAGAAGAAGACGAAAAAGAAGAAAAGAAGAAAGAAGAAGAAGAAGAAGAAGAAGAAGAAGAAGAAGAAGAAGAAGAAGAAAGTAATGAAGAAGAAGTAGAAGAAGAGGAAGAAGAAGAATGTATACGTTTTCATCTTCAGGTAATCGAAGGTGTCATCCACCGAGAAGAAAATCGATAATTGAACCGTAATTTAAGGATTCTAAAACGTTCAATTTCCAAAGAAAAAAATTGCTGAAAAAAAAAACGGTTTCATGTGGATTTCCAATCAAAAACCTAATATGAATGGAACGTATATAATTACCCAACCCTTCCGATACGGGCAGCATGTAGCACAAGGCTAATTTTCAAATGGATCACGATTATGAATAGACATTTTCTCAATAATTAGTATATTGACTGGTCGGACCCGTTGAAAGAACTGAATAGCAAACAGGAACAATAAAAAGAATCTCTTCGGCATAAAAACAAAGGGTTGGTAGGTCGCAAAATCCAACCAACCAAACCAACCAGATGAATCCTTATCTATATATTAATACTCGTGTTTTTTAATTGTACAGCCGTTATTATCTTGCAACAACCTTTGGTTAAAAGTGAGACCGCCCAAATCATCCAAGAGTATTTATATCAATGGATAATTCCATGTCAAATTATCACCCACCCGCTTCAATTTTTCTGAAATTTTGTCTAAGTGTGGAATGTAATAAAGTTAGCCAATTCCAAAAAATTGAGCTTCCAATTCTAAAAATTGTCGGAGTTATGTCGATTTTTAGCTCTCCAAATTTGAGGTGGGGTCGCGAAAAATGGCGACTTTTTCAAACCTATTTTTGTCTGTAAAATGAGTTCTAGAGCTTCTCTACTCCGGAAATTTGAGTTATATTGATATAATATTTTCGTCCAAGGAATCCAAAAATGCCATTAGAAATGTTTTAAATTCAACCAATTTTAAGTTATTGATTATTACTGATTTTTCTGGAATTGGAAGCTCAAATTTTGGGGATCGTCTAATGTTAACTCAGTCCACACCTGGAAAAAAATTCACAAAAATTGAAGTGGGTGGGTGATAATTTTAGTTTTTTTCTGGATGATTTGACATGGAATTAACCTAATATTAGAAATAAAAAAAAGAGAGAGCTAAAGGTCAAGTCCTTCTTTTTAGAGTGAAATATTTTTTTTAGGTCCTGCTAGTATTGACTTTAAAGTGTTCAGATTATTCAGACAACTGTAAAGTAAGTAAGTAAAGTCATCGGGGCGGCCTAAAGTTGGTATCGGCCTGTCAACGAGGGAGTCTATCACCTTTTCAATAGCACTAGACCAAGGAGATTGTTTTAGCATCTGAGGTGGAGCGCCACACCTACCATCAGCTCCTCACTTTACCGCACAGATCCCTGTGCTACTCATACGCTGAGTTGGCGAAGACCGGTATCGAACTAGGAACCTTGTGGTTTAGCCGAACGCTCTACCGACTGAACTAACCCGGTCTCTAGGGGGAAACAACTGTAGTCCAGGGAATTCCCGGTAGAGATATAACATTTACTGACCAGTGCCAACCAAAAACCTCCAATGTTGACCAAAGAGCAAAAAGCAAAGTGTTATGAATAAATCAATTCAAAATAAACGAAAAAGTGAAGTCGTTGGGGTGGCCTAAAGTCAGTATCAGCCAGACAGCGATGGAGTATATCCCCTTTTCACTAGCAATAGAGCAAATAGATTGCTTCGGTGCCTTTTTCTGGAGCGCCACGCCTACCATTAGCTCCTCACTTTAACGCACAGATCCCTGTGCTACTCATACGCTAAGTTGGCGAGTGCCGATATCGAACCCGGAATCTTTTAGTTCCAAGTTGAACGTTCTACCTACTGAGCTCCATCATGACGATTAACAAGCTGCTTCCGTTAATGAAGTTGAAGGATTCAGGCAGCGTGTTATTCTCCAATGACAACCGAATACGTCTTTCTAAAAACAATCTCGTCTAGAATAGATAACCTTTTGTTGTAGAGCAGCTAACACCCCTTCAGCACGCTACCATATGGGCTGGCTCATATGGAATACGAATTCATATTTACGGTAAAAAGAGGATTATACTAAGTAGATAAAAGACCCAGGAAACTGATAAAACATTCAATTTATCTGATTATAATGGAGATTCGGTGGGTAACCAAAATTATGATGATTCTATGTGTGACCAAAACTATGTCAATGCTTACGTCATAATACACTCAGACTTGCGTAAGTTTATCAATGAGTATCTAAATTCTAATTTAAATCAGCAATACATATATAGTAAATCTTATTTATCAACGAAGTTATGAAAATCTGGGTTAGATTTCCGTCGAAACAGTCCATGTTATTTATGCGTTTAAAATCCTAATATATATAATATATATATATATATATATATATATATATATATATATATATATCACTTGGAAATAAAGATTTACATAATATATGGTGTGGTTAATTTGCATACTGGTTTTAACAAAACCGGTTTTAATAAATAAATACTTGGTGTTATTGTTCTCTAATTTTATTATTTTATTCTCCAATAATTCTATGAATGAATTTATATAGCCAACGATTAAAGTAGATTAATTAGCTGAATAATATTCAGACTGGCTTTGCTGCGTTGGCTAGACCGAAATGACCCCTCCCTCTTTTAGTGTGAGTTTGTCTTGTTAAATCTTTGTACTTATTTGTTCTGTGTTTGTATGTATCCCTTTAGCATTGGATGCTGTGTATCTTTCCACCTTGCAATACAACACCTTTGCACAACAATGATGAGTTCCTACTTATTTCGCCAGCAGTGTACAACATGACTTGTTCGTCTTACGTGGATGCTTCCTGTGATTACTATAAATAATATACTAACAGGACCTGTGGATATACCACAGTAATCTAATTTAATTATTACAACACTATATATCTTTACTTAAGAGCTATTGCGAAATAGATCAATACGTAAAAAGTAAAATAATATTGATTTACCTCTCTCTCTCTCTCTCTCTCTCTCTCTCTCTCTCTCTCTCTCTCTCTCTCTCTCTCTCTCTCTCTCCTTCTTTCTTTCTTTCTTTCTTTCTTTTCATCGATTGAAACAAATTAGTGTTATCGCTTCCCCTACGCAACCTCTCTCTCTCTCTTCTCTCTCTCTCTCTCTCTCTCTCTCTCTCTCTCTATCTATCTATCTATCTATCTATCTATCTCATTATATTTTTCTGTGTAGCATGTCCGTTTTTCTTCCCTTTTTTCTTTATAATAAAAACGAAATTGGTAGAATGGACAGATATAGCAGCAAGCTAACAGCTCCGGACCTAACGAAGAGATCCTTATCTTGAAATATTAATAATAAAACAAAGGTAAACAAACAATATCATAGTTACCTCATTGTTCTTTACATTTGCATTGTGATAGCCTTCAAAACCAACCACCAAACTAAAATCAAAATGTTTCATTATCTAGCTGAGATGACGACACACATACAAAATAAGAATTCGTCGGATAAACAACACCAGATTATCAGGATTTACATTTTTTCATTCTATCTTGGACGATTTGGACGGTCTCAATTTTTAACCAGAGGGTGTTGCAAGTTTACTTAAAAGCGTTTTGATTGTTCGGCTAACTGTAGTCCAAAGAATTCTCGGTAAAGATATCAGATGTAATGCGCATCTGACCTGGTCCAACAAAAAGCCCTCCAATGCTGAGCAAAGAGCACACATAGCAAAGAGTTTTGAGTAAATCTATTCAAGATAAACGTTCTTATCCATCATAGCGACTAACCAGCTGCTTCTGGTAATGAAGTTGAAGGAGTCAGCCAACGTGCTATTCTCCAATGACAAACGAATATGTCTTTCTAAAGGCCCATTGAATCAATCCCTCAATGCTTCAGGCGCCTATGTGCCTAGAATTTCCTTTTGAAACACTTAAATAACGATGGAATACGAATCCATATTTACGGTAAAGAGAGGATTATACTAAGTAGATAAAAGACCCAGGAAACTGATAAAACATTCAATTTATCTGATTATAATGGAGATTCGGTGTGTAACCAAAATTATGATGATTATATGCGTGACCAAAACTATGTCAATGCTTGCGTCACAATACTCTCAGAATTGCGTAAGTTTATCAATAAGTATCTAAATTCTAGTTTAAATTATCAATACTTATATAAAAAGGTCGACATGGCGGTCTAAAGTCGGTATCAGCTTGTCAGCGAGGGAATCTATCCCCTTTTCAATAGCGCTAGACCAAGGAGATTCTATTTAGCATCTGAGGTGGAGCGCCACACCTACCATCAGCTCCTTACTTTACCGCACAGATCCCTGTGCTACTCATACGCTGAGTTGGCGAGGACCGGTATCGAATTAAGAACCTTGTGGTTTCTAGCCGAACGCTCTACCGACTGAGCTAACCCGGCATTATATAGTAAATCTTATTTATCAACGAAGTTATGAAAATCTGAGTTAGATTTCCCTCGAAACAATCCATGTTATTTGTGCGTTTAAAATCCTAAAATATGTCTTATATATATATATCACTTAGAAATAAAGGTTTACATGATATATGGTGAGGTTACTTTGCATACTGGTTTTAATAAAACTGGTTTTGATAAATAAATACTTGGTGTTATTGTTCTCTGATATTATCATTTTATTCTTCAACTTATCGAAAATAATTCTATGAATGAATTTATATTGAGGCCAATTAAAATATAATTTAAATAAGTTTAATCTTTTTATATGCGTTCTCATTTAATTTCGTTAGTCTTTCTAATTCAATATAATTCATTACATTAAAACTTAAATACTTATGCCTGGAGGGTGCATATGTTTGCTAGCAATAAACAATGTCTGAAATTCTTATGTCAATAGCCTTGTCGGTGGGGATTAGAATACGTGTGTGTGTGTGTGTGTGTGTGTGTGTGTGTGTGTTACAGATGTCTACATTTATTTATCATATGTATGTGTACATTCAATATTTATCACTTTGTGTATGTGGACTTTTGGACGCGTGCTTTCATATAGAAAATTCATACATGCACACACACACACACAGACACACACACACACACATAAATATTATATATATATATATATATATATATATATATATGTGTGTGTGTGTTTGTGTGTGTGTGTGTGTATGATAGATATCTACATTGATTTTCATACCAGAGTCTATATTCAGTATTTATCACTTTGTATATGTGGCCTTTTCGACGCGTGTCTTCGTATAGAATATCCACACACACACACATACGCATACATATATATATATATATATATATAATATATATATATATATATATAATATATGTGTGTGTATGTGTGTGTGTGTGTGTGTGCGCGCGCTCATGGTTCTAATTAGAAATAAATCGAACGTAATACTTTTTTGAATATATTCAAATGAATTTCATGCCGATAAATACAAAACTCTATATACCCTCAGATTTTTTGCACAAAAAAATAAAAAATAAATAAATGAATAAATAAATAAATAAATAAAAATAAAATTACACATTTTGCACGAGAAACGTAATGCAGCCTACTTAACTTAACGAGTTCAAACAAAATATCTACAAAAATGGCAAAATGCATTTTCCACCGCCTGGATCTATCTTTGAATAGCGATACTTATTTATTATTATTCATTATGTTTTATTGTTCGGCTTTCTGTGTGCGTGTTTGTAAGAATAATTGATTTCTGTCTCCACGCCGTATAATATTAACAAAGGGAGACAATCACAGTTTTGTACTATTTCTTTCTCTTATTTTTTCCCCCTATTTCCTTCTGTCTTTTATTTTTTATTGCTTTATGAGCTGTTGAATATCCATAAATGCTCGCTTTAGAACTTATTCAATGGATGAATACATTTAGCAAGTGGAAATCAGTAGATTTCTTTATATTATTTTGTTGTCATTTTATTTATGGCTTATTTAACTGTTATATTGTTTAAAGTTGTTGATTTTTTTTTCATATCTATTTTTCTCTCATCCTCGATTATCTCCTTTATTATCACTTCCTTTACGGAATCTTCTTCTTTTCTTCTTCTTCTTCTTCTTCATTCTTTCTTCTTCTTCTCTTCTTCTTTTCTTCTTCTTCTTCTTCTTCTTTACCCTTCTTCTTCTTCTTCTTCTTCTTCTTATTCTTCTTCTTCTTCTTTCTTTCTTCTTCTTCTTCTTCTTCTTCTTCTTCTTTCTTCTTCTTCTTCTTCTTTACCCTTCTTCTTGTTCTTCTTATTCTTCATTACCCTTCTTCTTCTTCTTCTTCTTCTTCTTCTTCTCTTCTTCTTCTTCTTCTTCTTCTTCTTCTTTCTTCTCTTCTTCTTCTTCTTCTTCTTATTCTTCTTCTTTCTTCTTTTCTTCTTCTTCTTCTTCTTCTTCTTCTTCTTCTTCATTACTTCCTTCTCTTCTTCTTCTTCTTCTTCTTTCTTCTTCTTCTTCTTCTTCTCTTCTTCTTCATTACCCTTCTTCATCTTCTTCCGAAAATATATACATCAGAAAATTACCATTTTCTGTCAAGTCTTAAACTCATTTTCAACACGATGAGTCTTGGGATTAAAATAAAACTCAAATAAAAAAAATAACAAATCCCCATGAGCCTTCACCGGAAGAACCATCCGAACATGTGCGGGGAAAAATGACCCACTTCCGACCCCCAAGAAAAAATCTCGACCATTCGAGTTTAGGCCCTAACTGACGCAAGAGACTACTACTGGCCAGGGAGAACTTTCCTGGTCACATGGTGGCTATGGCCTGCGAATAAAGCCTAAATCCTAAAACTACTTCTGTCTTTGCTTCTTCCCTTTCCCTTCCTGAATTCCCTCCTTTTCAGCTCGACCACCAAATAAGCTGGGATAAAAAGCGAACCGTAGGAATACGCACCAAAATAGCCAGCTACCTTTTTAACCTAAAAGATAAAATTTCTTGCCACCCCACAGAGTCTCGTTGTACTTCTTGATAATACCCCGGACTGTTGATTTATGAACATTAAATCCCTGTATATCCATCAGTTTGCTTGTACAAATAAACTTTTTTCATGCGGAGCTTTTTAGTAAGTTCAGCATTCTTCGCCGTGGTTGTAGTACAAAGAATATTTTTTTGTGTTTCGTTGCACACACATAGTATCTTCTTTCGAAGTCTTCTAAGCATTTAACAGGTATTGTCGATCCTGTTGTTTATATCACAAATATCTATATATTAATACTCCTGTTCCTTAAAAGTACGACCGTTATCCTCTTAAACACCCTCTGACTAAAAATAGTCCAGGATGAAATCCAAGAGCGTACATCCTGATCTGATGCTGCTAATCCACTGAATTCTTATTTCGTATGTGTCGTCACCTCAGCTAAACGATGACCCATTCCGTTTTTATTATAAAGAAAGAACGGAAAGAAAAAGGACATGCTACACAGAAAAATATAATATGAAACAAAGAAAGAAAGGAGGGAAAAGATGGACAGAGGGGGTGAGCATGGAAGTGATAACGCTAATCTGTTTCAATCGAACATAGTGACAATATGAAGAAGAGAGAAAGTAAGAGTGAGTTAAATCAAGATTCTTATACATTTTTTTACATATTAAACTATTTAGAAATACCACTTAAGTAATTTTTAAAACTTTGTAATAATTGAATTATCATATGGTGGTAAGTCCACAGGTCCTGCAACTATAACTGATCCCGCTTAAGAAATTGATCTTGTCTTGCATCTTGCCCGTGCTGCGAGTGGAGGGGGGAGGTCTTAGTAAATACATAAAGTACAGGACAAAAAATCCGAGGGAAATAATAATTAAAACCTCGCAAATTGTCCTGCAGAACGAACTAATAAACACGGTATGAAGGTTAACTTCCTTATGGACGAATACTGTGAATAAAAGATGAGAAAAACTTTTCTTCTGTTTCTTTTTTTAACAGTACTAAAAACGGAAGCAAGTTATTTTCTGAGAGATAGCGTAGTCAGAATCATTAGTGGTTGGTAATTGTCAATTTCCTGCCCATGCGGACTAACGCAGTTGACTCTATATCTACGCTATCCTAACTTATATATATATATATATATATAATATATATATATATGTATAATGAATAAGTAATCCACAGCCACGTGTTTCGAGGTTTCACCTTTCATCGGTGTGGCTATACCGTAACAGCTACCCTTGACCGGGTTTGAGACCCGAATGAACATTCGTTCGCCAAGCCTTTAACCCGTACGGCCAGAAGCAGCTGTCAAATATAGGAGAATATTTAATCGCAACATTTCTAAGCGGAAATGAATTCACTAGAGTCTTCAAACATTTGTAAACAAAGCGATGGTTATATAAATATATATATATATATATATATATATATATATATATAATATATATATATATATTCTTTGTTGGGTATGAAGTTTCTTGATACAAGGTGATTCTAGGCTGGTTCTATTTTCTACCAGTAGTTTGTTGTAGAGTATAAAAAAAATGTTCACCAATCAGAAAGACGCTTGCAAGAAAAAATACACAAATATCGCCCCGGGCGGCGGGGAGAAATGTATATATGCAAACTGAATTTGTCCATTTGTCTGCCTGAATAAAATAAAAACGTGTTCGACGAAGCTCCCATGAGTGGAAATATATATATATATATATATATATATATATATATATATATATATATATTAGATCCCTCCAATCGTATACGGTAGATGAGGGTCAGCAGTGAGTGATCTGTTACTTCCCACGATGTGCATGCTATCAAAAAGACATTTTGTCTTTTCTCCAGTGTGATACCAGCCTAACCTATCTGCGAGCTACAAAGCCACACTGACTGATGAAATTTTCTAAGGCAGGAGTCAGATGTTTTTGCTTTAAAGTTAGAGGAAGCTGTTTAAATTTTCTATTTTCTTCTATGCTCTTTAATTTAGCGAAACATGTCTTACGCCATTCTTATCGATTGATGCTAGATTTTCCCATATATATATATATATATATATATATATATATATTATATATATATATATATATATTCGGCATTTTAAAGCATTTCTATTTCACATGCTTGAATAGCAACATAAGCCGAAACATATCAAAAGTAGAGGCTCGCTGACTTTTGTTCACTAATAATTTATTTTTATTTAAATAAACGAAGGCCCTGACGAAGGTTTGTTAAATAAACCAAAACGCTGCAGCGTCGGCTTATTAAACATCACTCGTCAATTCCAACGTGTGAAAGTGATGCCATTCGAGTGGATTTCATTACTTGGAATGTTATCGAAAAGCCGTGAAATGAAATGTCATTAGTTTGTAGACAAATCAATATTTTTTTCTTTCTTTCTTTGGTTCGTTAAATAGATATTTAAAGGCAATGTGATGTGTATAATTCTGAGAATGTAGTAAGAGGCTTTGGATAAAAAGAAGAAATATCTCGAAGCCGTAAAAAGTAACGATAACACCTATAGAATTACACAGAAACGACTTTTTTTAAATTAAGCATTCATATAAGAACCCACAACATCTCAAGATATATATATATATATTATATATATATATATATACGTTTTAAAAACAATGTCTTAAAATTCTCCGACTGCAGTTTCACGCAATAGCGAATCTTCAGTGAATTGCTTACCCTCCTTTTCCCCTTACGTAATGCCTGAACCTACTTAGGAATGGGTACAACCCAGATATAAATGCAGGTCGATGGTTGGACAAAGCAATTCCCTGACGATTCGCAATTGCGTGAAACTATAGTCGGAGTATTTTAAGCCATTCCTTTTTAAAACGTGTTTTTAGGTCTTTTTATTGAGTACTCTTAAATTGATTTTAATAAATTCTAGAAGTAAATATAATTGTTTGCTTGTGGATTGGCAAGTAACTGTGATTATATATATATATATTATATATATATATATATATATATATATATATATATATATATATATTACACACACATATACATATATGAAAAGGTGTATCAAAAAAGTATCGAGATTTTTTGTTCTTTTTGACACACCTTGTATTCATCATTTCTATCTTGGTAAATACAGCTTTAAACTTGGTACTTTTTTTACACACCTTGTATTCTGAAAAAAATTATTGAATGGAACGTTATTGTTTTTCAGAATAAAAGGTATGTCAAACACTACAAAACATCTCGATACATTTTGACACAGCTTGTATCTCACACAACCACACACACATGCACACACACACGCACCACGCATATATATATATATATATATATATATATATATATATATATATATAGAGAAGAAGAGAGAGAGGAGAGAGAGAGAGAGAGAGAAAATACAGCCGCTATTTCAATCTTTCAACCTTAGGATTCTTTCTTTCATCCTTTCTTTCTTTCTTTCATTTTTTTAAATTTTTCTTTTTTTCTGTCATGCTCAAGATTGTTTGTTTGTTTGTTTGTTTCTATCGTTCGTTCTTTCTTCCTTTCTCTTTTTTCCTTTCTTTCTTTCTTTTTTTCACCCTTAAGATTCTTTCTTTTATCCTTGTGATTTTTCTTTTTTTCTGTCTTTCTTTCTTATTTTTCTTTCACTGATCCTCATGAATCTTTCTTTCCTTCTTTCTTTTGTTCTTCCTCTCTGTCTTTCTTTCTTTCACCCTTAAGATTCTTTCTATCCCTCTTGTGATTTTTGTTTTCCTCTCTTTCTTTTCATCTGTCTTCATCTTATTCTTATGATTATTTGTTTCTTCCTTCTTTACTTTCTTTCTATAACTCTGAACATTATTTCTTTCATTTATTCTTTCATTCAATCCTAATATATTTTATTTGTGCTTTCTTTCTTTCATCCTCATGATTCTTTCTTTTTTCTTTCTTTCTTTCACCCTTAAGATTCTTCCTTTCACTCTTTGTGATTTTTGTCTTCCTCTCTTTCTTTCATCTGTCTTCATCTATTCTTAGATTATTTGTTTCTTCCCTCCTTACTTTCTTTCTATAACTCTGAACATTATTTCTTTTCATTTATTTCTTCATTCAATCCTAATATTATTTTATTTTGCTTTCTTTCTTTCATCCTCATGATTCTTTCTTTCTTTCTTTCACCCTTAAGATTCTTTCTTTCACTCTTGTGATTTTTGTCTTCCTCTCTTTCTTTTTATCTATCTTCATTTCATTCTTATGATTCTTTTTTCTTTCTTCCTTCCTTACTTTTTTCTATATCTCGGAACATTCTTTCATTCATTCATTCTTTCTTTCAATCCAAATATTATTTTATTTGTCCTTTTTTTTCCTTTCATCCTCATCACTCTTTCTTTCTTTCTTTCTATCTTTCTTTCTTTCACCCTTAATATACTTTCTTCTATCCTTCATTCTGTCCACCTTATGATTCCTGTTTCTCTCTTTCTATTTACACTGTATTTCGTTTTCTATTCATATAGAATTTTTCTAATGTATTTCTTTTTATTATATGATAGACAAATTAAATAACGCAATTATATTGTATTACTTAATAAAGCAATTACAAATGAGATGATGTAATACAATATTTAGGAAGTATCTATTACCGATACTCTTACTTTCTAATTAATAAAAGACATGAGACAAAGTAGAGAATAAATAATGACTATTAACTTAACACTACTTTCAATGAATAGGGTATTTATGTGTTTCTGCAACAAGTGAAGTTCGTCAAAATTAAGGAAAGATGCCGACAATATTCCACATCCATAACTCTCAGGTCCATTTCATCAGAGAAAACCATCCTCTGTTTAAATTCTCTTTTTTGGTTAAATATATATATATATATTATATATATATACACACACACACACACACACACACATTATTATATATATATATATATATATATATGTATATATTATATATATATGTGTATATATATATATATATGCAAGGTGTGTCAAAAAAATTTTCTGTTGTAATCTGAAAAAATTAACGTTCTATTTATTGTTCATTTCTATCTAGGTAAATACACTTTCAAACTTGGCTCTTTTATTATACACTTTATATATATATATATACAAGGTGTGTCATAAAAGTATCGAGATTGAAGCTGTATTTACCAAGATACAAATGAACAATGAATGGAAGATTAAACTTTTAAGAATACAAGGTGTGTCAAAAGTGTGCCGAATTTGAAGCTGTATTTAACAAGATAGAAATGAACAATAAATGGAATGTTAAATTTTTCAGAATACAAGGCGTCAAAAAGTACAAAAATCTCGATACTTTTTGACACCCTTGTATATATATATATATATATATATATTTATATATGTATACTAGCAAATATATGCACCCTCGGGTGCAAGATTTAAAGTTTTAATTAATAAATATGTATTAAATTTAGAAAGGCTAATGAAACTAAATAAGAATACAGATAAAAAGATTTGAAACAGAGGAGTATAATAAAAGTTTTGAAACAGAGGAGTATTAATAAAAAAGGAACAACTGAAACTTACTCTTCCATCACTCTCGTCTTTCATCTGTTAATTTTTCGAATTTAAGTATTTAGTTATAAGGAGGAGTTAAAGAAAAGACGGACAGTTATTTTTCTTGTTAATGGATTTCATTTAAGTTCATTGAAGAGATTTTTGCTATTTCATAAAATAAAACCAAACAGTTCGAAATCAATAATACTAAGCATATTTATTAAATTCTATTTTTTAATATTAATATGCAAATTAGCCTTCCCGTTCACACTGGAAACCGCTATTTTGTTGTAATATAAATAAATTGCATGTTTGTCGATGTAGACATACGTTAACAATTAATAATGTTAAGACAATTTTATTATAATTGAGATTAGATAAATAAATCATGGAGAATGTTGATGTCAATACTAAGAAGAATTGGTGACTGAGTAGGAATTATAGTTTCGGTTACAGGACAGAAAAAACACAATCTCCCATTATAATAAGATATATATATATATATATGTGTGTGTGTGTGTGTGTGTCACTATGGAGAAGGCAGCTGACCAATGTTTCTATTAGGTTTGAAAAGCGGTTCGTTTCTAGTTAGATTTATTTATGTACAGGTTAGGGACAACCATATTTATTACCAGGCTGGGCACTTAAGTTTTATATCAAGTCTAAATGGATTATAGCTTTTTATTTTCTTTATCTATTATACATTTGGATTATTGAGGTGGAAAATTGTTGTGGATTAAAAGAAGAATGAAGTAATAGTATACCGACGACGGTTACTGCCCTTTCTTCATGCTTAAGCAGGCATTCTTCTTTTTTTAGGAAGTCATCCACCTTTACAACAGAACATTTCTTCCACCTCTTGTGTTTGATTAAGGCTTTTATCAAACCGAAACTTTATAACATTGTCTTCACCATGAAAAATAAATTCACCCTTTTGGAATACTTCGTGTTTTTCATTATATATATATATATTATATATATATATTATATATGTAAATATAGACACTGTTTCGAGGTTCACCTCCATCAGTATAGTTAAGATTTTAGCATGCCTCAGGGGGTTCGAGACCGAACGAACTTACGCTCGCCAAGCATCTTACCCACACATCCACAGTCAGTCGCCAAGTATAGCAAAATCGCTATTTTCTAAAAATGACCTTCACCTAGAGTTCTCAAACATTTGAAACAAAGTGAGATTTGCTGAGCGAATACGATGAATTTTGCAATTATATACCTCTTAAATAGAGTGCTCAACTAAATTGGGAGCGTATATATTATATATTATATATATATCTAAGATGATGACAGGGTGTTTTTTTGTATATGTGATAATTAGCGTTATTTATATAGAACAAATGTAGTAGATTCAAATACTTAAAAATAAAAAATAAAAAAGAAATAATAAAAAAATAAAAAAATAAATAATTTAATATATATAATAAAATTGATTAATAGTGTTCTTTTGTTTTTGTTGTTTTCTATTGGTCGTTTTAGTTTATGCTAATTTAAGTGATTTTTTTAATCACGGTGTAAGTACTATATTAATGCGATTGCTCCTAGACTCTTTAGTCAGATCTTAGCCATGAAGAGCATTAAGCAAAACTTTTAGTTCGTCTGACTCATTAGATTTTTCTTATATATATATATATATATATATATATATATATTGTTAATTCCTTGTTAGTATTAGAGAAATGATAATAAAGTGCTCAATTACTTCTGTAAGAGCTGTATTTATTTAATTATAGTTTAAAATACATTTAAGAGTCCGTTTTACCAATGGTTTCGGAGCCTCACCTCACAAGTGAATGTTTTTGATGACGACCAATGAAGTTAATCTGATGACGACCAAGTTTCTGATGACGACCAATGAAGTTAATATTAATTAGTCAGATATACCTACTAACTGTTTCGCTTATTAGCTCATCTGCTAGTAGGTATATCTGACTCATTAGGTTTAACTTTATTATTTGCTCTACTTAGGTATTGAGTACATTTTACTTTTTAGCTTTAGATAATCCTAGTGGTTTATATATATATATTTCATATATATATTTTTTTATTTTGGCCAAGTGTTATAGTATTAACCGATTATTTTCGGGTAGTATGACCATCTTGGTCTTTTCTTTCTTCACTTGGTAGTATATTTTTACAATCAAACTATTTCTTGGTTTATTTTTTACCGGAAAGGTTTACCATATATATATACCGTCCCCCGCACGAACAGGATGCGATACTAAGTCAATTCTTTATCGGAACTTAACAGGTTTGAATTCAGAGTTTTCCTACTTCTAAACTGGTTACCTAGTCAAGGTTAAGAGTCAAGTCTGGCCTACTATTTACCCATATTTGGGGGAAGAATACTTATGTTCATACCTTTCTCAAGGGTATTAGTGCTATGAGAAATGCACACAGCCTCGTCTAGGATTTGAACTCTAGTCGACGAGTCCATTTCCTATGACTCTGCCCAATACACGCATATATATATATATATATATATATATATATATAATATATATATATATATTTGATAATTGAATTAAATTACCATAACCAGACAACTTGGCATACACCATGTGCGAATCCGGAGCACTGGACAGTTGTTTCGACTCCTTTGGTCTCATCAGCAGTGCATACCAAATCTCCGCCACTAGAGATTGAACCATATATATATATATATATATATATATATATATATATATATATATATATATAAATGTTGTTCTGGTTCCAACGGGAGAAAATGTAATATTTTATAAAAAAAGAAGAAAGTCCGCAAAATGTATCGTTCTCAGAAAAAATGTTTTATTCTTTTTATTTCACATACGCAACACGTGTTTCAGATATTCTGGTATCTTCTTCAGGCTTTGATCAATAATATATTGATATACACACACACACACACATATATTATATATATATATATATATATATATATATATATATATATATATATATATATACACACACATACATAGGTTATGCGTGTTTCTGTAATTTTTCTGTTATGGTTGTTTAATAACGGTTGAACGCTATATATATATATATATATATATATATATATATATATATATATATATATGTGTGTGTGTGTGTGTGTGTGTGTCTCTCGAAAACAACCCACCAGCCACTGCTAGCTCGGGACGTGCGCATTTTAATAGTTAAGTGTAATGTTATACCTGTTGCGTAACACAAACGTTAATTAGATGATGTATTTCATAAAGGCAGTAAAATCCGACCAACGAAGCCGAATATTTTGCGCTGTTTACGCAGGTGCAGTGATTGTGCTTAAATGCAATCGACGACTTGACAACTTTCCAAAAGGTGACGGTGATGTTTTTGATAAGTCTCTTCCTGAATAATGGACCGGCTTCGATAACGATCTTTTTGAATGTGTCTCTTAAAGCAGCTGTTCTTCAAAAAAAAAAAAACGACGGGGATTTACACCATCTTCATCCGTACACTTAAATACCGCAAGCGGTTTGTTTGTCTTGCTCTGTGACTACAGGATCTTATCAGTGCCGCCTCGTTGAGATATAAGGAAGGTTTCACTGCCGAGTCTTTTTCCTGTCTTTTCTTTTGAATAACACAGGATTCTATTTGTTGTAGAATGGAAATGTTTCTTTAGGCTTTTTTTTTATTTGCTTGAGTTGCCAATTACAGTGATTATATCAATGATTGATAAAAGTTTAGCTGATTACATCTACACGTGGTTTAAACTCTGCTAAATATTCTATTTAAAAGTCGCTTCTTAATTGAATCAGGGCTTACGGTAAAGTCACGTTTAAAGCAATGGTTCTCGCTAGATCACCGAAGTTAAGCAGCAATGAGCTTGGTCAATACTTAGACGGTTGACCATTTAAGCAAAATGATTTGATTAGACATTAAATGACCCAAAAAGTGTTGACATACCGTTAAACAAAAATAATCAACCAACCAACCAACCATTGATTAAGATCAAGAAAATAATTTTCTTTTCAGGTCTGTTTTCGACTGCAATCCAACAGAGGTGTAAACCTTAACTTCAGCAACGGGGATCCTTGTTAGCCGTGGGATGCGGCCCCTAATACCTGAAGGTATCCTGAGCAGTCCGTAATCCGGGTTTTACGAGGTCAAGTAATATGCAACACTCCACTTGATAGCGAGCAAAACCTGTTGATATACCATAATCTACTTATGGCAATAATATTTGATACGTTTACTTAAGAGCTATTTCAAATAGTTCGATATGTAAAAATTATGATAATCTTGATTTAACACTCTTTCTCACTTTTTTCCTTCCTTCTTTTAATCTTTTTATTATGCTCGATTGAAACAGATTAGCGAAATCACTTCCGTGCGTCAACCCCCTCTCTGTATATTTCCCTTTCTCTCTTTCTTACTTTCTTAAATAAGAATTCGGTGGATAAGCAACACCATATTATCAGGATTTACATTTTTGCTTTTCATATTGTACGATTTGGACGGTCTCATTTTTAACCAGCGGGTGTTGCAAGAGGTTAACGGCCATACTTTAAAGGAACATGAATATTGATATATAGATTCAATAGAGTCAAGTCTTCGAAATATTTACCGCTTAGTTTCTTTGTGTGGATTTTTTGGGGCAACTTAGGTACAAAGCCTGGTTAAGTGGAAGTGTCACTCACATATCAACCTTCGTGGATTATCTAATGCCAACGCTATACTTGTCGTACCATTTAACCCATACCTGGAGGATTAGGTGGTTCATAACTGTCAAGTGCATTAGTATATATATATAATATATATATATATATATATATAGATAGATAGATAGATAGATAGATAGATATGTGTGTGTGTGTGTGTGTGTGTGTTTGGTTCAATTCCTGTCGTACAAGTTTCTTTTCAATCCGTTCAAGGTGTCTGGCTATCTTTATGATGTCAGGGTGTAACTGGTGTAGCAATCCACCAAGTGTTCTCTACGAGCGCTTTCGGCATGTCGATCTGCCATCTTCAGGTTGGAAACTGATGGTATGTTTCGTGGTGTCTCGTTTTCAAAGAAAAATAGGAGTGGATTGCTACACCAGTTCCACCCTGACACCAAAAAGATGGCCAGACACCTTGAACTGATTGAACAAACTTATATGACAAGAATTGTCACTCAAGTTCAACCAAACATGTTTAAATGAGAAAATGCTGCCAAAATACACTTATATATATATATATATATATATATATATATATATATATATGACTATTTCTCTGTCTCTGACTGTCAGTCTCTCTCTCTCTCTCCCACCCCTCTCTCTCCCCCCCTCTTCTCTCCTTCTCCTCTCTCTCTCTCTCTCTCTCTCTCTCTCTCTCTCTCTCTCTATATATATATATATATATATATATATATATATATATATGGGTGTTTCTCTCTCCCCATCTCTCTTTCTCATAGCTAATTGAACTCTTGTAAATAGTTTTTAATAAACCTAATAATTTATTTGAATAAAATTATTTTATCAATGTTAATAATTAATTAATATATTAATGATTTACGTCTGCAAATAACTTGAGCATGTGAAAAATATGCTTATTGGTTGCCATTAAACAACCACCTAATTTATGAGGATGGGCTGACACTTTTTATATAATGACATCATATCTGATTTTGATTACTTATTTTTACCAATGGGATCTAAGCATTGCAACACTAATGGATAAAGTGTGGAAAACAATTCATTACAAGTTGTGCCAGTCTTGATGCCTATCTTATTAATAGCGCGACTGAAGTTCAACTTGTTTATGACGATGTCGAAGTAGTGCACCTTAGTTACTGCACTAGAGAGGCACTTCCCAATCAATCGACTGGTGACGTTAATCTCTACCATTATAGGATTTCCCAGCCCTATTGCCCTTAAGGCAAGCCCAAACACGTTTTATCATATATATGCTCCAAGACATTAGCAGAGTGTCTTAATGTCCTAAGTATTACGTTATACTCTATCTGATGGTAGGTGTGGCGCTCCACTTCAGACGCAAAAAACAATCACCTTGGTCTGGCGCTAGTGAAAAGGGTATAGACTCCCTCACTGATTGGCTGATACCGACATTAGGCCACCCTGACGACTTACTATCTGATGGTAAAGTTTAAATTTTGGAACTCTGGGGAATATGGAGTATCCTTTCATCATCATTACTCCTATTTCCACTCTGACCCGGAGTGGTAGTACCTGTTAGTTTCGCATTATGTGTTAAATAGAAAAAATGTGTTTTAATGAATTGATTTTTTTTTAAATTGAGTATACATCATGAATGTATTAAAAAACGCATTCGGCATAGAATAACCAACAAGATTTGGCATGCCATACAATCCAACCAACCAACCATCATAGCTAGTAGATTAGATGTTTCATACCTATCTCAAGGGTATTAGTTTTGAGGCATAGATATTAATGATTTCTTTATCAAATACTCAACCCAGGCAATTGTTGACCTAATCTCCTTTATAATAAAATTCGTGGTAATCTTGAATTTTAAACTTTACCGGATTTAAAATATTATAAGTGTGAAACTTTTAGGAATCTTAAAATGACATTGTTGGCAATCTTGAATTTTCAATTGAATTTTCTAATATGTGATTATTAGTGCGATCTGAGTTCAAACTCATTTACTACAATATCGTTGGTCGTGGGTCTTAGTGTTCTGGGTATGACCTGATAGTGTAGTTCCAGTTCTGGAGATAGAATGTGGAATATTCTTTTATCACCTATAATCCCAGGTCTATTTCAACGGAGTGGTGGTATCGATTAGGGTCCCATCTATTGCGTAAATTAAAAAAATTAATTTTAAGAAATTGAGTGTAAATATAATGAGTACCCATAAAGAATGAATAAAACAAAACATCTTCGGCATAAAAGGGTTAACATGCCGCAAAATCCAACTAACCAAGCATAGTTGATGGATAAGGGGGTTCATGCCTTTTTACAAAGGTATCAGTTCCAAAGTTGACGTAATAGTGCGATTTGAACTCTTACTCGTTTACTACGATTTCACTGTCCAGCACGTTAACCACTACACCACTCACTCTCATATCTTATTATAATGGAGATTGTGGGTTTGTCTGTCTGTAACCGAAACTATATTACTTTACAAGTCACAATTCCTTTCGTTATTTACATCATATTCTCCATGATTTTATTTTTATTTAAACCTCACTTATTAATAAAATTGTTTTACATTACTTACACTGTTGACCATATCTACATACTAATAACATGCAATTGTATTTATATATACAACAAAATAGAGGTTTACAGTGTGAATGGGAAGGCTAATTTGCTTATTGATCTTACAAAATTGCTTTTAATAAATATATGCTTAGTATTATTGATTTCTAATTGTTTGGTCTTATCTTATTGAATATGAGCAAAAATCTCTTCAATAAATCTTAAAAGAAATCACTTAAGAAGAAATAACTGTAATATTATTCTTTACTTCCTATTTTAACTAAACAGTTTAATTAGGAAAATTACCAATGAAAGACGGGAGTAACGGAAAATGATGGAAGTGTTAGTTTCAAAGTTGTTCCATTTTTCAATCATACCTCCTCTGTTCCAAATCTTTTTATCTGCATTCTTATTCAGTTTCATTAGCCTTTCTAATTTAATATGATATTTTATTATAAAAAATTTAACTAAAATACTTGAACCCGGAGGGTGCATATATTTGCTAGTGATTTTAATGTCCCTGTCAAGCAATTTTTTCTCCTTGCTTTGTTTGTTTGTTTATTTATTTGTTTTTGTTTTTTTGTGGCCAAAAAGAAATAAAAGATGAAAATAACACCTTCTGTCAGGAAAGGTTTCCTACTATAACTCCCTCCCCTATATTTTTTTTCTGGCAGTCAGATGTTTTTAGTGCGAGGCAACAAAAAGAAGCCGTTGTTCTTCAGCAAATACAATTGTGTCACTGTGACATGACACTGGGCACTCAGCGTTAAAATTGATTTTTGCTATTTTTTCCAAAATCCGGCGATCCCCCCCTCGTTTCCCAAAGAAGCGAAATTCTTCAGCGCAATTCCCAGCGACGTTTTCAATTTTGGTAGTTAATCCGTTTATTGTAGCACAGCTGAATATTAACACGTTGAAACAAATGAACTCAGTGACCCTGTTCATTTATTTCAATATTGATTTTTATGATATTATTCTGATTTGTGGTAAGGGAAGACAGAGAATGTCGGAAATCTTCCCCCCTCTAACCTGAAGCGGGTCAACCACTTTTCTATGTGGAGAAAATTGCAATACACAGTTATTGTCCTGGACTTCATAACACTTATTTATTACTAGAAGCGTCTATTCGGTGTTGCATTGGTCGAGGGTGGGAATTTTTAAAAACTTAGTCTCGTAGATACAGTGATTGTTTTGGTCTTCCAAATTGATTTGTTTATGTTTTTTATCTGGAACTCACCAATGGCTTTTCTTTTAAATACTATTCAAATTCAAATTGGCGCCTCAACATTAAGCAAGGCACGGATAGGGGTGAGGCAGAGAGGAGAGTAACCTCGACATAAAAGAGAGCCATAAAGAGTGAGAAAAGCCAGCAGACCCAGAAAGCATCACAGTTTGTGTGAATTCAGTGCACCAAAGTGCATCTAAGAATTGGCCTGCAGGTCACTTGCGCAGATTTTTTAAAATACTCTTTATTTTTGACACTACCCCATCGTCCTTGGTGGAGGGAAAGGATCCAATAATAATAACTATTCAAATTCTTATTTCTAAATATCTTTATGAATATAAATAAAATTCTGATTTGTGGGAAGGAAAACAGAGAACGTCTGAAATCTTCCGCTTCTAACCTGAAACGAGTCAAAAACTTTTCTATGTGGAGAAAATTGTAATCATAAACCTTTTCTGTTATGTTTTTAACATTTAGATGAAATTATATGGAGGATAAGAATGATAACGCAAGACCAGGTTGTTATAAAATTAACAAGGATTTATTAAAAACACAGAGTAGAAAAATGCTTCTCCTCTCAAGCGAACTTAACCAGGATCTGAACGCTGCGTTCAAAACGAAAACAAACGAATGTAAACAAAACGCCAAAGCAAAGGGAAGCAACTCTGTTTCTGTTTAAGTCTATTTAGGTCTATCTAAGACTTTTATATTACAATTTTAGATTATGACTAGTTAACATACATCTGTCATTTGCAAATGATGTTTAACATTACAAAAGGTAATGGGTGATGTGTTTGGAAAAAAGAAAAAGAAATTGAATATTGCAGTTTTATAGCTTAATGTAAATTTATCGCTCTGAAATCTTTAAATAGAAGATAACATTTAGAGTTAATTAAGTCTAATGTTTCCCTAAATTATTAACTATCATTGCTAAAGAACATATAGAAATGATGAAAGAAAAAAGCTTTACATTTGAATTTTTATTTCATTTTACAGTTTTGTATTAATCCCTATGAAGTCATAAGTAAACTATTAGACCTCTTAAATCTAAGTCAAATACTTAACCCTAAGTTGTACCAAAGAGAGTTGAATGATATATATATATATATATATATATATATATATATATATATATATATTATATTGACTTGATAATACTTATTTATCATTTGTATTATTTTGATTATTCTGACTATTGTCCTCATATTAATTGTTATCTGAACAACGTTTCGAAGGATGTGCCCTCTGGGGTTTTTTTAGGCATTTTTGTCGGATTCGGGAACCCCCTCCTTGAACCTGGGAACCTTGTCTTCGAACACGGGAACCTTCTTGTCATAATAGGAACTTCAATCCTAACCCTTTATTCAATCCACGGGGTAGACTCTTCTCATTTCTCTAACAACTTCTGGGTACATGTGTTAAGCTGTGTTAGTCATTCTATGTTCCTGTTGCTCTCGACCAGGATTGAACCTGCTGACTAGAGGTAACCGTCACTTAGAACTGTATTAACTCAATGCCTATATATTCTATCCTAAACATCGAGTAATTTAGGACAATTCATCAACGCTTTTAAATAGTAAATTAAATACATATTTGGGCGTTTTTATTGACCGATTCAGCCACCGCTATTTTGGAACAGTTCAGAAATATAAGTCGTGGTTTTTCCGCACATTTTATACCTCAAAATAATCCAACACATATATACATACACACCAACTGTCCTTTATACATAGAGAGATAGATGAAACTATAAGTACATGATTGATGTACCGTAGTACCTGGCTTTCACTATATGTATACCTACCTGATGCAGGTAGTTGAAACGTTATCTGGTTGTCATTGTGTTCGTCTGCAATTTTCTTCTACACTCTCTGGCCGAAGAAATTCCCGTATTGCCCAAGGAAATAATTCTACCGGTTTTATGTGTACCTAAGTCGGTCATGCAAATTTCTTTTAAACCTACATACGAAACGTGTGTATTAATATACAGATGGTATTAATTTGATCTTCTCAACAGCAACGTGTTGCATATTTCATGGGTTGCCTACGAATTATGGCTGTAATGTAGTTAGATTTTTAATTAAAATTCGTTGAAATTCAAAATCAGAGGGGTGGGGAAACGTGAGAACGGAAGTTATGTTTAGTTAGTCAGTAAGTAGTTTAGTGGAAGGCACCATGATGTATACACCGCCTTCTGCTTCACTCCGGTCGCGGTTGAGAAGTTAGGTCGAAAATAAAAAGATTTGGTTTGGTTTGGTTTGATTTTACGGCATATCAACCTCAGTGGGTCATTTAATGCCGATAAAGTTTTGAAACTTAATGGATAATACAATTTTTTTATAAATATGTTTTTCTATTTAACCCATAGATGGGAAAAAGATTTGATCACTCCAAAAAAAAAAAGAAGACTTATGTCTTCTTTGTGGAATAATGGTGAACCAGCTTCTACAGACTAGCATATTTAAGAACAAAGAAAGAAAGTAAGACCATCATCTTTCGAAATGTTCCATCTACACAAGAGAGAGACTAAAGTAGCAGTCAACTACTCAACTATTCTAACTAGTACTAGTCAGTAACAAGAGATAAATATGTGGGAGAGATCATACGAATGCATTTCTCCTGATTCTCATCGTCTATAGGAACTCTCTTCTCTCATTATTTACCCAGTAAAAGGGTTATATAACACAACGGTCATGTTATCATTTTTTCTAATATCTTCATTTTCATTTACTCGTTGAGCTTGTTCAAGTACTTAACCTGTCGTGGATCGAAAATGTTTATTTTTTATTCTTTGACACTTTCTTTGCTAAGTAAAGAAAAACAAGGTTATTTCCCCTGGGATGAGAGACAGAGACCAGGGTTAGAAAGTTAAAAAAAAATTAAGAAAGTGATATATATCAGAAAACAACATTTTTATTTTGTTTTTCTCATAAAAGGTGTTGGAGAATTCAGCAAAGAAAATATCTGCGATTATCTCCACATAAAATATTTGAAGAAACTTAATGCATAAAAAAACAAACAAATAACTGATTGGTTTGGTTTGGTTTGTTTTGTTTTACGGCATATCAACCTCAGTGGGCCATTTAATGCCGATAAAGTTTTGAAATAAATCAATTCTTAATGGATAATACAATTTTTTTATAAATACATTTTTCTATTTAACCATAGATGGGACCCTAACAGGTACTACCACTCCGGGTCAGAGTGGAACAGGGAGCAATGGTGATGAAGGTCTGCTCCACATTCTCCAAACCTCCAAAACTGGAACCTCACCATCAGATAGAGTTTAACGCCATTCCCAGGACATGTAGACCCGCAGCCACCGCCTTCTAGCACATATGGTAAAAAGGGGTTGGGGGTTGCCATAAGGGCAATAGGGTTGGGGCAATCATATAGGTGCTAGGGCTTGACATGACCAGCCGATTGATCGGAGGGGGCCTCTCCGACCGCCCGTCTAGCCCAAGATAGGGCCAAAGTGGAGTATTGCAAGTCATGAACTGCTCATCTACCTGGGCTCTATCCTTAAGCACCACGGGTCGCCACCCACGGCCAACAGGTGGCCCCATTGGGGGAGTCTTACCCCTCTGCAGAGGTGCAGTCGATGCATTCTTACGTCCCAGCCGACAGGGCGGAAAATAACTGATATTGCAAATATTGCAGCTTGGGATTATAAAGAAATCTATATCTAAAGTCGGTGGATTATCTCCCTTGGTCGATATACCCCTTTTCAAACCAACTAATCACTGGCCCGCAATTGTTGGCGCCAGAAATCAAAACATAAGTATCTTCCTCTTTTCAACCGACCCTCGAAGGAGGTGGACGGCAAATTGTTGCTGCTACTATGTAAGCATAAAAAACGTGAAGAGCCGTCCGTAATTACGTTAAACCATTTCCCAAGGACTTAGTTAAGTGGACTAATATCATCATATTTTACATAATACAATATAGCCGCAAACATAAAAATTTGTTTGCAATTGAAAATGTTCCTTGAAATTCAGAGTGGTTTCATGTACTTCCTGTTAGTAACTCAGATTATCCCCGTAACCACTATATTCTGTAGCCTAAATTACCATTATTGGGATATTGGGAAAAAGTCGACTTTCAGTTTTTAGGGGGCTTTAGGCCCAATTTAGCTCAGTCAGTAGACTGTCAGTAGACTGTCCGTCTAGGAGCCACGAGGTTCTTGGTTCGATACCGGCCTTCGCCAACTCACCGTATGAGTAGCACAGAGATCTGTGCGGTAAAGTAAGGAGCTGATGGTAGGCATGGCGCTCCACCTCAGACGCAGAAACAATTTCCTTGGTCTAGCCCTTAGTGAAAAGTGGATATACTCCCTCGCTGTCTGGCTGATACCGACTTTAGGCCACCCCAACGACTTTACTTACTTCACTGCCAGCAAAAAGATTTTCCACTTCTTTTTCTCATGAGATTGTTTTTTACTCCAGGTCACAACAGCCGAGAGGAAAAGCCCATGTCTAGCTCTCTCGGCGCATAATCCCAGACTCAATTCACACTCTGACCTCTCACTCCTCCTCTCTCCCACTTTGCCATGTCTCATGGCTCAATCAATTAAAGCAAATCTATGTGGCAATGATGATTCATCCTTAAACGTTTCCATTCTCTTCTAACATATATTTTTGAAAAAAAAATTCCCGAGCGAGTTTACACGTCTGTGTTACACACATGGGTCCCGCGCACCCCATTTTTTTACATTATAATTGATTTAGTTAATGCCAAAACATAGCGCTAATTTCCTTAGAAAAAACGTACGTTCTTTTACTCCCCACAGCTATGGGTAAATAGTAAGTCAAACTGTGTTTTTTAGCCTTCACATTTCTTAGAGCTCCAAAATGTGAACCTCACCACCAGACGTTGTCTAGTGTCAAACACAGGATATGTATATATTCCGTAGTCTGGAAAGCATATGTTTTCTTTTGTTTTGTTTTGGAGGAGGGGTTGTTCTGTCTTTTTTTTCTTATTCAGTGTGAGTCTTAGGCAGTTTTGGAATGCCAGGAATAGACTTGTATGTCATAAACTTTGTTACGAATTAAATTAAAACCTTCTGATCTTTTATTTTTTCAATGTTAGAAAAGTAGTGAAAAAAAGTATTTTCTGAGTTTTGTAGCAGCTGTCAAGAGCATGTGTTGAAGAAATCTCCCAAATTCACACGTTATTTGAGTTATCGTTTTCATCGTCACACGTTTAGGCAACAAAGTATTAACGACTTTCATAATTAAGAAAGTCAAGCAGGTTCTCGTTATTTTTATAAACTAGCGTGTTACTAGTTCGTCATTTGAAAAAAAATATCCTAAAAGAGTTCACACGAGCAACCGAAAAGGTGTATGAAAAAAAAAAGACGAACACACTTACGCAGAAATCTATCGTCAAAATAGACGCATAACTTAGTGTGACCTGTCGAGGCTTACAATAGGTGTAATAGCTTTTTACGACTTCCTGAGCAGCTGACAAGGTGGGGGTAACATATCGTTAGAAGTGGACAGCCATGAAGTATCGGCTACATAAAGAGATATATCTATATAAATAATGGAGGCGCGTGGCATAATGGTTAGAGTCCTTGGAAATGGACTCGTCGACCCGAGTCCAAATCCTAGACAAAGCTGTTTGCATTTCATATAGCCCTAATACCCTTGGGAAAGGTATGAATCCATATATTCTCCCTCAGCTATGGGTAAAATAGTAGGTCAGACTGTGCTCTTTAATCTTGGATAGGTAACCAGTCTAGGAGAAGGAAACTGTGAATTTGAAAATCCTAAGGTTAGTTGTTGATTGGTTGTGTGGTTTTCCTTGTGCACCAATTCTATCCTATCGACTGTGCCAAAAGTGCGGATGGTCCAACACTTGGAGATGTTCATTGGATGAAGCCTCATACGTCGAAATCGACGAGAGTCTATTTTTAGGGGTATTTCTCACGTCACTACCATAAACCATTAAACCACGCGCCTCCGACGAGGGGGTCACCCACTTAAGTACTATTCAATTTCATTATTGTTTAATTTCGGTAATCTTACGGTTACTGATGCTATCAACACGATTAGACCGTAATACTGTTGCATAGTGCCTTCTTCGCTGGCACTAAATCGTATATATATTATATAGCGGCTTCTTCAAACTCACGTTGCTAAATCGCGTAAGTATCGTAGCGGGTATCGGCCCCTACCCTAGACGATATCTGTAGTGGTCGCTTAAATGAAATCACAAGGCATGCTCTATGTAGTAGTAGATTGACTTTTTATTTAATTCCCTCGTGGTGCGTGTCAGTGACGAGCGTTGACAATGGGAACTACTACTGCTGGGATGGTGGAAGGTGGTGGGCGCGCCTCACCGCCCGCTGGGAGTGATTGACCGCAAGCGTCGGTCACCTCGGTCGCCGTCTACCTGGCTCTTTGCCCCTACTGACTGCAGACTGTTTAACCCTCTAGCTTTTGTATTGACGACACGCCCACGCATTTTTATCTTTCTCTTTGTCCCTCAGCCGGAAGTTCCATCTTCCGGGCGAGGACAATACAACAATACATTGATATTGTTTCTAAATACCTATATTTTTTTACAATGAATTCAATGTTATGTCGTTTTTATCAGTTTTCTTTTACAGTGTTTAAAAAGATGGTTATTCGAATTTGGTCGGTATACGAGTATTATCAGTAAAGTTCGAGGACTGCTGTCACAAATTTTTATTTCAAATCCAAACTACAAGTTATCCCCCTCAATGTAATCTCCTTAGAGTCTAATTTACTTTCCCACCCTTCTCTGCCACGCTTGTATGCACTCCTGGAAGGATTCTTCCAGGATTCTCCGTAGCTCTGACGTCACAGTCTTTTTGATGTCGTGCACATGCTCAAAACGGGTTCCCTTCATGCTTGAGCATGGTAAAAATCACATGGAGCTAGGTCGGGCGAGCACAGGGATGTTCTTCTGCGCCAGGAACTCACGGATACTCAGGGCAATGTGGACAGGTGCGTTGTCATGGTGAAGAACTCACAAGTTGTCCTGCCACATCTAGCGCACTGAATGAAGCAAACGCCATAGCATCTCTTTTTAGACATGCTGGTTGATCGCCTGTCCCGGTGGACGATGCCCCTCACATTGAAGAATGCGATCAACCTGGAACTTTTCTGACATACCTTGTACAAGTTATAACAGAGTTTAATGATACCATACTTTATAACGAATTGACATACAACTATTCCGTTAAGAGGAAACAAATCTATATGTTATAAAAGTGAGACACTTTAGATGTCATTTCCTATCATTAGGTTGGTTGGTTGGATTTTACGGTATGTCAATCCTTGCTGGGTTATTTTATGTGAATATACCATAGTATGATAATTTAATTATCACAATGTTTGATATGTTTAATTAAGAGCTACTGCAATTACTTCAATATGTAAAATCATAATAATATTGATTTAAATCTCTCACACTATTTTATCTCTTTCTTTCTTCTTTTCATCTTTTCATTATTTTCGATTGAAACAGATTGAAATTATCGCTTCCTCGTGCTCACCCCCTCTCTATATTTCCACTATTCTCTCTTTCTTTCTTTCTAGTTTTCTTTCTTTATTTCCTTTTTATTATTATTTTCTGTGTAGTATGCCATTTTTCTTCCATTTCTTTTCTGAGGTGAGGACACTCATAAGAAATAATAATTCGGTGGACAAGCAATACCGGATAATCAGGATTTACATTTTTGCATTTCCTCCTGTAAGATTTGGACGGTCTCATTTTTTACCAGTGTGATGCAGGATGATAACCGTCGTAATTTTAAGGAACACGAGAATTAATATATAGATTAGTTGATATATATGACACAAACATAACCCAATAAATTTTTTGATTGTACAGCATTTCAAGTAGTCCTTTATTAAATTTAGCTCAAAGCCAATGATGTGGAGCACACAGAGAATTGAACTCGCATACTATTAGTCTAGCTCATTAACTAATGTACATAAAGGCTCTCATAAATTATTTTTCTTTAATTGGAATATTAGAAAATAAAGCACTTTTCAGTCCAGTTTGTAAGTAAATGCTAATGTTTTGTGGTCGGTCATCTAATCCCTTTAGCTTATTTGCAGACATGTCGTTCCTAAGTGGTCACCCATCTAAGAACAGCACAAGTTAATTGCTGCTTAACTTTGGTTTTGGTTTGGTTTCTTTTACTGCATATCAACCTAAGTGGGTCACTTAATGCCGACAACGTTTTGAAATAAATTCATTCCTAATGGATACTCAATTTTTTTAATAAACACATTCCTCTATTCAACCCATAGATGGGTACTATCATTCCGCGTCAAAGTGACCCAGGCAGTCATGGTGATGAAGGAGTGCTCCAAATTCTCCAGACTTCCAGAACTGTAACATCACCATCAGAGAGAGTTTAACGTTATTCTCAGGACATGAAATCCCTCAACCACTGCCATTTGCACATAATAAAAATGGTTGGAGTTTGCCATAAAGGCAATACGTTTGGGACAATCATATACGTGCTAGGGCTTGACATGGCCAGCCGATTGGTTGGAGGAGGCCTTTCTGACCGACCCTTTAGCCTAAGTAAGGGCCAAAATTAAGTGTTGCATCTCATGGACTGGTCAGCCACCAGGGTGCCATCCTTAAGCATCACGGATCGCCACTCACGGTCAACAAGTAGCCCCATTGAGCGAGTCTTAACCCTCTGCAGAGGTGCAGTCGTTATTTTCTAACGTCCCAATCGACAGGGCGGGCTTAAATTCGGTAATCCTACGAGAACCGAGACTTTCAACACGATTAGACCGTAATATATTGTTATTATTTCTGAGTACCTATTGTTTACATTGAATTCAACGTTATATCTTTTTTATCAGTTTTCTATTACAGTATTTCAAAAGATAGTCATTCTAATTTGATCGCTATACAAGTTATATCAGAGTTTAAGCCAATATTTGAAAACGTTTCAAAAGACGAACATTATATCACAATGAACCCATTGAATCCGTTCGAACAATTAACAATTCACGACGGCCAAACAATTAGAAGATCTCATCCAGTTCATAGCAATTATCAACAAACATTACGTAGATAACCTATATGAGCGAACAGGCAGTTCCGGTTAAATAGCTTAAGAAATTATATTAATTGCTCTTTAATAAGTTACTAGCACTTAAGATATAACTTTCAATAATTACTTTGCCTTTCAAAATGATGGTATTTTTTTAATGGAAATGAGACGCGTCTAAACAGAGATATATGGGGAAAAATGAGTAAAGAAAAGAAATGTAGATGGATAAAAATGAATTTTATCGATATCACTTTTAATCGATATCACTTACACATGTGTTTCGGTCTGTTTAACAAAATGTATACGTATTTACGTTATCATTATTATTAAAATAATCAGATGGAGTTGAGATGATGATGATAATAATAATAGGAAAAATGCATAAAATGTTCCGTACACAGATTTTGCCGACCTTCATCAGAGTATTATTTTTATTTTTTTAGTTGGAGACGAGAATAGAATTTCAAAAAGTCCGAAAAATAATATTTTTAAAAATGTTTATGAACGCAGACGCCGTTTAGGGACGGTTAAAAACTTGTTTGAATGTACTGGTGGATGGGTATAATTTATATTGCAAAGATTGAAATGTTATTAGTAATCATAAAACTTGTTGAATTTTGAATGAGGTGTGTTTACATGTTATTGTTTGGGGTAAGAAAAAGAGATATATCCATGACTTACATTGCTTTCCTGGTTGTTCGTTGTTTTGTTTCGGATAATATCATGCAACGCTCCATTTTAGTCTTTACGTTGGCGGGCAGGGAGGTCCCCCTCCGATCAATCGGCTGGTCACATCAAGCTTGACATGACCAGCTGATTGATCGGAGATTGAAAGATTTGGACAGGCAGGATTTACATATTTGTCTTTCATCTTGAAAGATTTGGACAGTCTCATTTTTAACCAGAGGGTGTTGCAAGATGATAACTATCGGAAGGTAGCATTAATATATAGATTTTGCTTTATCTAAAACTTGTGTTCACCATTGCATTCTTATCTGAAGATAATTTTCATGTCAATTTCATCAATGTTTCTTTATTTCATTTATACTTTACCATGACCATTTTTTCTGGAATCAACTCCTCTTCTTTGGGGCCATCCATTTCCCATCTGTTTCTTTATTTTGATTTTGATTTTCTTTCTTTCTTTTCCATCTCTGCTCGTTGTTTTTCCTTCTCCATCTCTGCTTTCTTCTGGGCTTTACGGCGTTTATTGCGACATCTCCGACCGAACATCTAGACTAAGTAAGGGTCAAAGTGGAGTGTTGCATGTCTTGGACTGCTCAGCCACCTGGGTTCCATCCTTAAGCATCAAGGGTCGCCATTCATGCCCAATAGGTGGTCCCATTGTGGGATTTTACCCCTCTGCAGAGATGCAGTAGGTGTATTTTAAAGCCAACAGAGTATGTTGTATCATGTGCTTATTGTGAAAATATGTGTGCATTTACTAATAACGCAATAATATTTTTTGAAATTAAGTGAGATGCAATATCAACAGTTATTTCATTAATGCAGGTTGTCCTAATGGACAGAATGATCGATATGGAAATTCATTAAATTTGCATATCTACCGTAGTTATTCCCCTTGGCCAATTCATTTTTCCATATTTTCTCCTATCACAGCCAGTAATCTGGGCCCAAGTGACCCCCAAATGAATTCAGGCGTAAATATTTATACCGCCAGTGGATTTCACGTAAAATTCTACCCAAGAAAAAAATTGTTTGTTCTTGACACATGGCTTTCACGAACAGACAGAGCCATGCAAATATTGTTTAAGATTTTGTAACACACGCACCGAGAAATTCAGTATATATATATATATCCATTGACATTTCAGTCTTGGAAGACTATAATGTAGTTTTTGTGCCCCTGAAACTTACAGCGCCTCCTATGACTGTAAAGTCCAATGCCCGAAAAAACATTCTCGACCACAAATATCGCATGTGAAGTCTGTCCTTGAAGATGATGATGTGCCGGTGCTTTGTTGCCGATGCTTTCTTCTGGATCTCTTGGCTTCATGGTGTTGTACCAGGGTGGCTTTTTTGTATTTCAAAAGCTTATATGTATATATATATATATATATATATATTATATATTTATAATATATATATATATATATAAATATATATATCATACAAACCCGCCAGGAGACTAAAGCTAATAAGTAAAAAGTGCTCAATACTAAGTAGAGCAAATAATAAAGATAAATCTAATGAGTCAGACGAACCTACTAAAAGTTTCATATATGCTCTTCAGGGCTAAAGTCAGATCTTAGCCCTGAAGAGCATTAAGCGAAACTTTTAGTAGGTTCGTCTGACATTTATATATATATAATATATTATATAATATATATATATATATATATATATTAAATCCAATTGCCGCTTTAACTTTTTCGTCGCAGTGGCATCAGTAAAAAATCCAAAAGTGTCCAATATATTAAAAACATATATATATATACATAAAAACCTTAATATATCTTAAAAAAATTATTTTGGTTACATTTGCCTCTCTCTCTGTGATTTTCTAATGAAATGAATTAAAGATATATTTATTTAATATGGATTTTTTTTTCATATTTAGATTCTTAAATTTAATTAATGCTACACTATTTCCATTCATTCATCCATTCTTTCTTTCTTTCTTTCTTTCTTTCTTTCTTTCTTTCTTTCTTTCACTATTCACTTCATTCTTTTACTATTACTTGTCTTTTTTCTTGTGTTTGTTTTTTTCTTTCTTTCTTTCCACGCTTTCACACTTCACTTCCTCCCTATTCCCTTTCTTTCATAATTTAATTTTCTTTCTTTCTCTATTTCTTTCTTTACCCCTTTTCGCTATTTTCTTTTTTTCTTCTTTCTTGTTGTTTCTTTCTTCTTTATTTCCTTTCCTTTCCTTTCCTAATTTTTTCCTTCCACCCTTTCACTGTTCACTTTTTTTTTTTCTTTTCCGTCTTTCTTTCTTTTCCTTCTATTTTTCACTACTTTCTTTATGTTTCCTTCCGTTCTTTTTTCTTTCCTTTCCTTTCTTTCGTTTTACCCTTCATTAAAGACTTTCTTTCTTTCATTTTTCTTTTTTTTCTTTCTTTCACTCTTCGTTCCCATTCTTTTTTGTAAAATTTAAAACAGGAATTACGTTCACAATCGCAAACACAACGGATGAAAACTGTTCATCATCTTTATCTTTCTTATCCATCTACGTCCTGTCAGTGTGGGCTTAAAATATGTCTACTCTACCCACCCTTTCTAGCGACAGATATATTGATAATAATACGTGCAGTTTCAGGCAAAATATTAATTATCCTGGCGTGTTAAAAATTATTTAATCAGCTGTGTATTTTAATATATGATCCTTGTGGTAAAATCCTTTCTTTATAAAAGCCGAATTCAGTCATTTGCATAAAAATAACATTTCGGAAATAGGTGCTTTTTAATGCAATGTCAATTTTTTTAAAGCCTCATATGTCCATCGATTCGTCAAATTGAGGGTTTTCTTTGTTATCATTGTAATCTATGCTTTGAAATCTATCAGGAAAAGACAATAAAATCGACACGTAAAACTTGCACGAAAATAGATGCTTTTTAAGGTACTGTCAAGAAGGTTTAAATCTCATATCTCCGAAAATCCGTCGAATTGACTGCTTTCTTAGATATAATTGTAATCTACGTATTGAAATGTATCAGAGAAGCCAATAAAAAATTGACCCCTAAAATTTGCACGTAATAGGTGCTTTTTTAGGCATAATTAGGGGACCTTTGAACCCTCATAGCTCCGCCAATTCGTCGAATTGGCCAGTTTTCTTGTATCATTTTAATCTCCACGTTGATATCTATCAGAAAATACAATAAAATCGACACTTTTTGTATCTCGATGTAAGATCCTCGGGGGGGATCCTTTCTTATAAAAGCCCAATTAAATTGTCTGCATAAAAATAACATTTTTTTAGATAATCATAGTAAATGAATTCTGGTTTTCCAATTGTTTTGCTAACGTCTGCATTTCTAGCTTCCTTTTTTTTCTTAACGACTACAATGTTTGAAAATTGTGAAAAATCTAAAAAAGAAATTAAAGTTGTGTATCTTTTAAATTTCATTATGAGACAAGTGTAAACAGAATTACATTGGGTTGCGTAACGAAATAACTCAAGTTGATTTTTAGATAACATTGGCTTAGACAGTTTTTCTTCTTTTCTAACAGTTCATATATTTTTACTAATTTTTTTTTTTAAAGCAAGAGTTGCTTTAATCTTATCTGCTTTTAACCATCTCTTTCTACTTTACAAACTTGATTATCGTTGCCACTTTTATATTTTATAAAGCAAAAAAACTCAAACTAACTTGGAAAAGTTCTTGGGACAATAAAAAAAAAAGATTCATAAATGTTTCACCTGATGATATAAAATCAGAAATAGAAGTATTTGCTGATGATGTTAAACTACTTGTCAGACCATTATCGAATGAAATCTATCAATAATGGATATTGTCTGTATTTCTGTCTGTAACAAAAACTACGTCATAGCTCTACGTCACAGCTTACGTCACAATATTCTTATGCTATATACACCCAAAATTTGAGTAAGCAATTTAAAAAATTGTTTTTTTTTTTACTCTCGTCCTTTTTTTTTACAGTAACAAGAAGTTAACTAAAAAGTTTACAGATAAATAAATACCTACGATTTTGTGTAAAATTGATGTGTAAAATATTCAAAATGATTTTTGATTATTACATGCACGCAACATTTTATTTGAGAGGGGCGGGGCTCAGATTTAATTTCAAATCGTTTTTTTTTTACTCCTTAATAAATATGAGGATTTTGCTTACTTATGATACAAACCCTCTGACATTGAATTTATAACTCCCACCCTCTCAGGCAATTTCATTCAAGAATTAATCTTTACGACGCCCGGAGGGTGTTTTCTGTTGCTAGTAACACTAATGGGTCTGGATAATCTATCAATCTAAACATATATAAATGGGGCACTTCACGTGGCGTAATGGTTAGCAATTTCTCCTTTCGGACTGGAGAGATGTGTTAAATACGTTAATTACTTTACCCACTCCTAGTCGGAATAGCCAAGATGATGACGTGTCCACGTTGTTTAACGTTACGTCTCGCACTCATTTCGACTGGGGAGATTTTACGTGTCCACCTTTACTAACGGTTACGGCTCTTACTCTAATGGAGGAATGTATGTGTGTATAGAGAACTATTCAATATACTTATCCCTGAACCAGAGAGGGTGGAATCCCAGTTGTTGCAGCTGTGCAGTTGTTGACAGTTCTGTAATGTCACGGAGTCTAGACTCAACATGGGTTCTGAGGGACATCTTGCCTTGTGCCATTATTTTTTATAATAACAGAAGGCCGCTTCTTTTCACTCATGGGTATATTTTATTTCCTCCAAGTTACAACTGCCGTGAGCAAGAGAGTTAATTTCTTACTCCGTTTACCTATTCTGCCAGATCAATTTTTTCAATGACCTCTCACTCCTCATTTCTCCCCTTCACGACGGACCATTCCTCGTCCAATCAAAACCATGCCACGTGTCTACGCTGACAACATCATTTAAACTTCTCCTTTCTAACCCTCAAATTCTACTTAAAATGTCCAACATTTGTAATTCTCCAATTAAACAAATCAATAGAACACGGTTTTCTCCCTCTCTCTACCCAGTCGAGGCTGAGTATCCACTTTTTTAAATTGTTTTACGATATACCAACACTTTTCGAGTCATTTGCTGCCGAATCAAATAATTTTCATTTCTTAAGCGGAGTTCAACAGATTTGAATTCAGAGTTTTCCTTCTCCTAGATCGGTTGCCTAACCAAGTTTAAAGAGCCCATTCTACCCTACTATTTACCCATGGCTAGAGGGAGAGTAGGATTCATACCTTTCCCAAGAGTATTAGCGCAAAGTGAAATGCAATTATCATATCCAGAATTTGAACTCGGGGCTACGAGTCCATTTCACATGACTTTAACCATTACACCACGCGCGAATATTTTTATATATAAGGTGTGATGACGTCCACCACTTAAACTTACAGACTCTGTGAGGGCGCATGGATTGAAGCCAGCCAATCAACAGCTCGAATACGTGATTAGTTAACAATTTAATCACTGATCTTGAAAACCGGGCATTTGTACGTATTCGACATTGATGAATGGTTCGAAACCAAGAACTTTGCTCAACAAAAGAATTCTACCCAATACTAAAGGACACCAAGGGACACCAAGGAAGAACCAAAGGAGTCTACCCAACACTAAGGGATACAGAGGAACAACCAAAGGATTCTTCACAAAAGATCAGCTTCTGCTTTACACAAGGATCTCCAATTTAATGTGCTCTCACTTGAAGCCTGAAAATGGCCACAAAAACTTTGACAAAAGGTGCGAACGACCATCTGAATAACTTTGTTAACATTTCAAGTTATTTCATTATTGGACCAGAATGCAAATTATTTCAATGAACTTTGATAAAATTTACCTATTTCCAGAAAATGATAGCGCAACTTATACCAAAGACTTCAGAGACTTCTAAATGAATTCCAATAATTTCCAGTAACTTTTGGGTAGGTGTCCGCTACTCTAAACTGGCTGTTCCAGCAACTTAACACGTTGCCTACGTTTGCTCAAATGTCAATTACTCCGCACTGACGTTATTACATTTCTTTTGTTGCATCAGTCTTGAAAGTATTGCTGGTACACGTCGTGGGCCAATAATGAAACATGCTACTTTTGTATGATATAATAGCAACAAGTGTACAGCAATGATAGTTTTTCTGCATTACACGATGGTACACATTTGGCGCACAATATAAAAAATAATTTGTAATATATATATATATATATATATATATATATATATATATATCAAATTATCGACCCGAGTTCAAATCACAGACAAGGCTGTTTGCATTTCACATAACGCTAGTACCCTTGGTAAAGGTATGAATCCATATATTCTCCCTCCAGATATGGGTAAAATAGTAGGGCAGACTGGTCTCTTTAACCTTTGGTAGGTAACCAGTCGAGGAAAGGGAAAACTCTAAATTTCAAATTCCTGAGGTCAGTCTTTGATTGGGTTTGTGGCATTCATGCACCAATTCTTTTCTATCGACTGTGCCAAAAAAAACACAAGCCTTCACCACTATAAATAAATCACTGTGTGGGTTGTTCATTGTATGAACCCTCATACGTCGGAATCGACGAGAGAGTCCATAATATATATATAAAGATATATATATATATATATATATATATATATTATATATATATATATATAAGATTTTTGGATGTTTGTTTATTTTAGAAGCATTGTTAAATAAAAGTATATTAATATTTATATCTTTGCTTGAAGGCAATTACAATGCGCATATCGCATAAAATTCGAATTTTATGCGATATGCGCATTGTAATTGCCTTCAAGCAAAATATAAATATTAATTATATATATATATATATATATATATATATATATATTATATATATATATATATAATATATATACGTGCCATACAAGAATCGAGATTGGAGATGTATTCACCAAGATAGAAAGGAACAATGTATGGAACGTTAATTTTTTAAGAATACAAGGTGTGTCATAAAAGTCCCGAGTTTGAAGCTGTATCTATCAAGATATAGAGGAACAATGAATGGAACGTAATTATTTTCAGAATACAAGGTGTGTCAAAAACTACGAAAAATACCGATATTTTTTACAGACCTTGATATATATATATATATATATATATATATATATATATATATATGAAGTGGGTGACTTAACGTGAAATATAAAATATTGAGTTAACCGCATTTCGATGGTCGATAGAATAATTAACCGAATAAGCCCGCGTTATAAAGAATATGAGTGCGTAATACGTTTATTTAATACACACACACACACACACACACACACATATATATATATTATATTATATATATATATATGGCTGCCAATGACTATTATATGTTTTATTTTGATATCATTTCTTTCAATAAAAGTTCTCGTGATAACATAATTTTTCATTGTTTTCTGCTTCTTTAAGTAGTACTATGTAGTTACTGCTACGTTATCATAAATGTATAGATTTTAGATATTGTTTTTAAAAAAAGGAAGTGAAATATTCTAACGGTACATATATGTACCACAACTTACATCAGTAAAACATATAGTGGTACATATGTGTACCAATATGTAGCCATCATGTTAACCTCACCAAAAAGGTACTCATTATGTAGTGGCCTCTTCTAAAAGTACCTTATACCAATTCCACCAGCCCAATATAACTGGCTAAAACTTATCTCGTGATTTGCCAAGGGAGGTCCCTTCGATTCTCGTCTTATTACATCAGTCAATATCAATGATCACACACACACACACACACACACACACACACAGAGTGACAGACACCACGTATCTTTTAATTTTCCCGAAAGATTCAATATTTTCCCATAGTCACAGCTGGCTGACCCTTGGGTTGTCTATCTCACCTTTTCGTTTTCCGGCTTTTGATCGGCCAAAGAGACACACTGGATTGTTCGATATATCAAATCATAGCTTCTTAAGACGTTCCTATAACTTATGTTCGTTTAATAATTGTTTAGATTCTTTCCACTGTCCACTAAATGTATTTAAGCAACGCTAACATATATTATATATATATATATATATATATATATATATATATATATTGCGCTAGACCAAGGAGATTATTTTAGCGTCTGAGGTGAAGCGCCACACCTACCGTCAGCCCCTTACTTTACCGCACAGACCCCTGTGCTACTCATACGCTGAGTTGGCGGGGACCTGTATCGAACTAGGAACCTTGTGGTTTCTAGCCGAACGCTCTACCGACTGAGCTAACCCGGCCCATTACGCTAAAATAATCTCTTTTGTCTTGCCCAAGTGAAATGGGGATAGACTCCCTCGCTGATTGGCTGATACCGACTTTAGGCCGCCCCGAAGACTTTACTTACTTATATATATATATATATATATATATATATATATATATATATATATAACATTACTTATCATTTTCATTTGAAACACGTTATACATGCATAGAGGTGCGTGTGTAATGGTTATCGTCGTAGCAAATGGACGCGACGAGACGATTTCAAATCCTGGACGAAGCTGTTTGCATTTCACATAGCAGTAATACCTTTTTAAGACGTATGTATGTAAATGTTCTCCCTCCAGCTATGGGTAAATAGTAGGTTATACTGGACTCTGTTTAGGCAACCAGAGTATATTATAATATATATATATATATATATATATATATATATATAATAATTATTATATATATATATATATATTATATATATATATATATATTAATTATATTTATGTATATTTACATTATATTTAGTTATATAGATATATATTATATATATATTATTATATTTATATATATATATATATATATATATATATATATATATATATACATATACATTATATTTATATTATATATATACATATATAATGTATATATAATATATAATATATATATATATATTATAATATTACATTATATTTTTTATATATAATATTATATATATATATTATATAATTAATTATATTTTATGTATTATATATATTATATATGTATATATATATATATATATACATATATATTATATATGTACATTATATATATAATACATATTATATATATCATATTACATTATATTATATGTATATCTATATATATATATATACATTATACATTATTAATTATATGCAAATATATATACATATATTTGTATTATATATGCATATATATATTATCTTTATGTGTTTATATTATATATAATATATATTACATTATATTATATGTGTGTATATATATATACATATTTATATATATTATATCATATGTATATGTATTTATATATTATTATATATAATATATATATATATATATATATATATTAAGTTGGTTTGGTTGAATCTCTTTCTGTCTGTCTGTCTCTATGCTTGTCTGTCTATCTGCCTGTCTTTTTCTTTCTTACTATCTCTCTCTCCCTCTTCCCCTCGCACTTATCTATCTCCATCTCTGTCTCTTTGTTTGTCTGTCTGCACACACACACACACACACACACACACACACACATATATATATATATATATATATATCATATAATTTATGTGGAAGAGTAGGTCTCTCCAGGGCTGGCCTGTTGTGTCATATGCGAAAACACAAGAATAGAGTGTCAAATGCTTCTGGCACTCAAGTATGTTTACTATGTAGTAGATATTTCCGGGGTCTTTGCCGACTGAAGAGACATCTTCGTTTTCACACCGTATCGGGTGCTTGCAAATGAAAAAAAAAAAGAACAGGAAATGGTCTTACACGTACACAGTTGACAATCAACACACACACACACACACACACACACACACATATATATATATATATATATATATATATATATATATATATATTATCCAATTGCCGATTTAACTTTTCATTGCAATGGCATTAGTAAATTATCTAAAAGGAATATTTTTTTAAATCATGGAGCAATAATATTATTAGTAATTGTAATAGTAAAAGATCTCATCGGGACTCGACCTTATACTTAACTAAGTCGATGTCATCCCTTAGTTTCATTAAGGAATGACATCGATTTAGTTTAACTAAAGACTGACGTAGTTAAACATTAGGTAGGATCCTGGTGAGATCATTGACATCACAACCATGTAGACCCTTAACTCTTTTCCACTATTACTAATCTCAAATATTATACATATATATATAAATTTGCGCCACATACATACGGAAACCGAAATAAAAAATACCCTACACAAACATAACAATCCATCCGCCACACCTAACATGCGATAGTGCTAACATCATATATTATATATACTGCACACAATGCAGAAATAGCGGATATGTGGGAGAAACATCAACATCCTTTAGACTAAGACTAAATAACCATAAATCCACTATAAATCTCAAATCCCCGCATAGTAAAATAGCACTTCATTTTAACACCCTATCACACAACCTTACACACCTCAAATGCATTTTAATAGAACACGCATTTCCAACAACGCAATCTAGAAAACAATCAGAAACTAAATGGATTCTAAAATTACAAACACACGTGAAGGGATTGAACGCAGAGATCGGAATTCTCCGTTATTATAAATATTTCACAGACGCTGCCGCTGTCGATAACAACAGAGACAAAAAAAAACGTTAAATAGGAATAACATTCATTTGATAAAGGGTATCTAACGAAACTGAAAATTTATGACAAAAAATAATAAAAAAAATAAGTGAAATACTCCATAATATCGAGTTCAATTTATATATAATGCTTCGTAATAACGATTTGGTAATCAGTCTTCACGCATTTCCATGCAAACGCGCATGTATTCATTTTTACAGTTACATTTGCAATTTCTGTCATTTTTACTTTTCGTATTATATAATACTTAAATAAATAAAAGCAAAAACATTTCTATACTATATATATATATATATATATATATATATATATATGAGAAAGAGAGAGAGATTAAATGATAATTAGCTATAATAACCTAATGATAAACGTTTAATAATGTATTTATACTCTAATATCTGATGGGTGAAAATTATAATCAATTGTAGATTCTAATTTTACCAACAGAATTAAAGAGATTAAATTTCATGGAGCATCTTAAATGACTCTTGTGTGATTTCGTCATCCATCAATATTTACACATACTCAGCGCAAACAACTGTGAGATTATATCAAATTGATATTTTTGCTCGATAACAATGCATCAAGATGACGTCTAAAATATTAGCGACACCTTTTATCAATGTTTTATATAAAACTTACAGAAAAGGTCGTGACGCTATTTTGACTTTTCTCACTCTTTTTTTCTGTTTCTTTTTCTACTTCTCTGACAATGATGAATGAACTTCCGTTTTCATGACAATGACGTCATTTCAGGCAGAATGGCTTGTGTAGACTGAAACGCATAAAATGGCGGATTTTGTCAGAAGAATAGATAAATGAATAAAAACAATCTCAAACAAAATGGATATTTAAGTTCATCAACAAATAAATCCGTGATTATCGGAAGGAATATTTTTTTTTATCATAAATGTTTTTGTTTTCGTTTTGTTTTTGTTGTTTTTGTTTTGTTTTTGCTGTTTTTTTATTTTGTCTTTTTTTTCTACTTCACTTTAATCAAAATAGATAATCAACCTCAACTGTAGGCCAGTATACTTTGTTAGCGTCATAAAACAAAATTTGATTATCTTTTGCTCCCAGTCAACCTGCGAGAATTTCATGCTGGCGATCAGTCCACGATCAGTCCCTGGCATGAGACACTCCACTACGGCTAGATGTGTTATATATTGTACAAACGGAAATATGAATTTCCGGTTTTATTAAACAAAGAAGTTTAACAACTGCCCGTTATCAGATCAAGAGATAAAAATACGTGGGAGTAGCTATGAATATAAAAGAACCAAGGGCTCGAGACAGGTCAGTCGTCAGTTAGCCCCGGAGGCAGTCAGCCGGAGAGAGAGTGAGGTGATCGGGGTCAGTAGTCGTTAGAGTCGATGCAATTAGTTGGCCGTGCGGGACCTCGTGTAGTTGGTGTCGGAAAAGCTAGCCTTAATATTTACCAACTGAAAAAGCTTGTCACCAGAAATTTAATCGAAGGACCGAAAGTCTAAAGACTGAATATATTAATGAAACTGACCCTCTCTCTCGAAGTTAAGAAGCTTGAATTTATTTCAATAAACTTCTGGAGGATAACTTTGGTGTTATTGTCATCCCTTACAATGAAGATAAAACTATTGCAATTTAGTACAGTGACGACGCGCTATGCAACAGATGGGCTACATTAATTAATTCTGATTATCGGAAATAATTTTTTCATCACAATTGTTTATTTTTATTTTTTATTTTATTTTTTTTTTTTTTTGTACCGGCCGTTCCTACAGTGTAGAATATACACCGGTTCTCACTATAAATAGTGAGACACCGAGTGAAAAGGTTGTACTGTTACCGTTTAACGGCAAGCGAGCCGTTCCTGTACCATTATTGTAAATACACTTGTCTTATTTTACCCTACCTCGACTTGACTTCTTTTTTACTGTTGGATTAACATCACAACACTTTTTGTGTTTTGTGTTTTTGTTATTCGTCTTCATTTCAATCAAAAGACATACCCAACCTCAACAATATGCAAGCATACCTTGTTAAAAAAAATAAAATTTTAAAATAGATCACTAATTAGTGAAATAGATCACTAATTAGGTTTGAATTTAGAGTTTTCCTTCTCCTTAACTGGTTGCCTAACAAAGGTTAAAGAGCTCAGTTTGCCCTACTATTTACCCATAGCCGGAGGGAGAGTAGTTATATTCATACCTTTACCAAGGGTATTAGCGCTATGTGAACTGTAGCTTCGTGCAAGATTTGAACTTGAGTCGACGAGTCCATTTCTTGCGACTCTAACCATTACACCACGCACCTCCAACACGAGTCATCAAAAAAGATTTGATTATTATTTGTACTCTGTTGACTGCAAGAATTTCCTAGCACAATTGCATGAATTCTGTCTCTTGACTCTCTTTGAGTCACCGCCCTGTCGACTGGAACTGTTGAATACGCCGACTACAGCTCTGCATATGGGGATACTTGTTGGCCGTTGATGGTGACCCATATTGCTTAAAGATGAAATCCTGGTGGTTGAGCAGATCATGAAATAAAACATTCCACTTCGACTCTTACTTCGGCTAGACTGCTATATTAATATTCTTCTTTAATCTATATATTAATACACGTTTCCTTAATCACCCGTCCGTTATCATCCTACAAACCTTCTGGTTAAATATGGGACCGTCCACATCGTCCAAAGGAAAAGTAAAAATGTATGTCCTGATTATCTGACATCGCTTAATCGTAGATTTTTATTTCTAGATTGTTGTCACCTCAGCTAAAAATGGACTATTCCGTTTTATTATAAAGAGTGAAAAATAAGAAAATTAACCTGCTATACAGAAAAAAATATTAGAAAGAAATAAAGAAAGTAAAAGGGTATAGGAAAGATAGTGAAAGTGGGTAACGCGCTGAAGCGATAACGCTAATCATTTTTTTACAAAGTGGGAAGTGCAATCTCCCTCTCACTTTCTCCAATCTCTCTCTTTACACAAACTTAGAAACTAACATATATAAGGAGTAGTTAAACAAGATATATATAGTGAGGGGAAAGGGACAGGCAGAATCTAAAGAAAGAGATGGGCCAGCTTTTAACTTAATTTTAGCATGTATTTTGTGTCATTAAACAAGAAATAACAAATAAGAAAAAAGCCTTTAGGAAAGAATAATTGATTCACTCAGCTTTATAATAATAATAATAATAATAATAATAATAATAATAATAATACTATATATATATATGTATATATATAATAGAGAGAGAGAGAGAGAGAGAGAGAGAGAGAGAGAGAGAGAGAGAGAGAAAGAGAGCAACTTATTATAATGATACAAAGAAATATGCATTATTAAAATCAATAACATTAATAAAAGCAACAATTGAATTTATAACATAAAAAAGACTCTATAATTTTATACTACAAAGAAACAAAGGCAAAACGAAGAAATGATTGAAAATGCGAACAAAAATTAATAAGTTTTTGATTAATTGTTCCGGTCCATGAGGACATTAATTAAGGAAACGTCGTTGAGTTTGATTAAAATTTTACATCACGCGAATTAAGTGGGAGAGACAAAAGTGAAACGTTACGTTCAACCAACAAATATTGTCAGCGTCAGAGAGGTACATTAAAAGAAAGCGTGAAAGGTATTCAAGTTTACAAAAGGGAGATAACTCCTGAATTTAAATTGATGGAACTCTTAAATACAATTGACAGGTCTGAGGTGATATAGTTGAGCGGGTGGATTTGTAATGATTAAATTAACACATTTTGAATGATAATTTTGACATGTGATATTTAGAAATATGCTATGATTATTCTCTTAGTAATATATTCGTGAATATGATATGTTTACACTCTTAGTAATATCTATTTCCTGAACAATATTACTTACTTTCATCTAATTTTCACAATTCCCCAGTTGGTGGAGCTTAGAATATGCTTGTTAGATAGCCTTCTTCTTCTTCTTCTTCTCTTCTTCTTCTTCTTCTTCTTCATCATCATCATCATCATCATCATATTATTATTATTATTATTATTATTATTATTATTATTATATTATTATTATTATCTCCTTTTGAGTTTTCACACCAGCATTAGCTGATGGTCTTTCACTGGAGTCTGAGTGACAGCAAGTCTCCTCAGGTCTCCAGGACTCTTCTCAGTATTCTGGCAGATTGCAGCAGTGCAGTGTTTTGAATGGTTTCAATACTTCCTCTGATTTCCAAAATTTCCAAACCCTTTTCCAATCCTTTTGGGACTGTTCCAAATGCACCAACTACAATTGGTATCACTTTGACCTTCATATTCCATAACTTTTTCAGTTCTCTGGCAAGGTCCAGGTATTATCCATTTTTTCATTTTCCTTTAGCTTCACCCTGTGATCTGCTGGAACTGCAAAATCCACCAGTTCTTTCTTTTTTTTATCAACACTAGGTCTGGTCTTCTTGCTGGGATGAGGTGATCCGTTTTTAGTTCAAAGTCCCAGAGAATTTTATGTGTTTCGTTCTCAAGAACAGATTCTGGTTTATGCATATACCATTTTGTTGTATGGACAAAATTAATTTTTTTTGCATAATTCCCAGTGGATCACCTTCCCAACCCAGTCGTGTCTAGTTTTGTATTCCCGTTGTTCTAGTTTTCTACATTCGCATAGTACATGGTTTAGAGTCTCATCTCTATTACCGCAAAGTCTACATTTACTATTTTGTTGGGTCTTATCAATTTTCGCTTTGATATACTTTGTCCTTATGGCATTATTTTGTGCAGCAATTATTAATGATTCAGTTTCTCTTTTGAGGTTTATTTTTCTTAACCATGTCCAAATCTTTTCATGTGCAACCTCTTCGATTTATCGTTTGTAGTGTCCATATAATTTTTTTCTTCCCATCTTTGTTTTCTAGTCTTTGTGGTTTTTCTGTTTGTCCATCTGTCACTTCTACTATTGTTGGTCGCCATAAGTAATTTGTCTTTGCTGTTTCTTGTGTAATATTCAAGTTGTCGGATTGTGGTTTCTACGCAGTCCTCTATCTTAGCAAGACCTCTTCCCCCCATCTTTTCTTGACACATATAATCTATCTCTATCGTCTCTAGGGTGGAGAGCCTTGTGCATGGTCATTAACTTTCTCGTCCTTTGGTCAATCTGTCTGAGTTCTTCTTTTGTCCATTTTAAGAATGGTCCTGAGTATCTTATAATGGGGACAGCCCATGTATTGATCCCTTTGATTAGATTTCTGCTGTTAAGTTTGGTTTCTAGAAGTTTTCTAGTTCTCCTGAGATATTATTTTTTAACTTTTCTTTCATTTCTGCTTGCATAATATTGTCCGCTTCTAAAATTCCTAAGTATTTGTAGCTTCCATTTTCATCAAGTGATTTTATAGTTTCTTGATTTGGCAGTTGTATTCCATCCATTAATTTTCTTTCACCCCGTTTTATTACAAGCATAGCACACTTTTCAATTCCAAATTCCATCCTGGCTATATATTTTAATAGTTTATATTAGGCTCTCCAATTCTTTTTCATTTTTTGCAAATTTTTTTATGTCATCCATGTACATAAGGTGGTTTATCTTTTCTTGTGAGTTAGAGAATTTGTATCTCCCTGTACATTTAGTATATGATTGAGCGGCATCATTGCTATAATAAATAGTAGTGGTGATAATGAGTCTCCTTGGAAAATACCTCTTTGGATTTTTACTTCTGTCAGGATTGTTTTGCAGTTTTAATTGAACTCCCAATTTTCCATGGCTTTTTTTAATGAAGATTATGATGTTGTTGAAAATTTATACATTTGTTGTTTATTATTATCATCATTATTATTATTATTATTATTATTATTATTATTATTATTATTATTATTATTTTATTCCGTGAGAGTTTTTCACACCAGCATAATCTGATAGTCTTTTACTGGAATTTGAGTGACATCAAGTCTCCTCAAATCTCCAGGACTCTTCGGAGTATTCTAGCAGATCTTAAAAAGATCTAATCTGGATGATCCCTATTCTTCTTCTCATTTCCAATTCCGCCAGCATATTTTCTAAGTTTTGGTGACTGTCATATAGCTCCAGTTGTGGAGGTCTGGAGAGTTTTATAACCCCTTCTTTGCCATTTCTCCCAGGTCCACTGTAACGCAGAGTGGAAGTAGCGTTTACGGCCTATCTATTGGTCAAATGCATCTGTTTAATAATTATTCGTATTCATATTCGATATGATCTTGTTAAAAAAAAAAGTAAAAAAAAAGAAAACATAATTTGCAATCACACAAAAAATGTATGTTCAATGAATGTGATTCTCTAACTTCTATGCCGCCCTGTCAGTTGGGGCGTTTGAATGTACCTCTGCAGAAGGGTAAGACTCCCCCAATGGGGCCACCTGTTGGCCGTGGGTGGCGACCCGTCATGGTTAAGGATAGAACCCAGGTGGATGAGCAGTTCATGACTTGCAATACTCCACTTTGGCCCTATCTTGGGCTAGACGAGCGGTCGGAGAGGCCCCCTCCGATCAATCGGCTGGTCACGTCAAGCTCTAGCACCTATATGATTTCCCCAACCCTATTGCCCTTATGGCAAGCCCCAACCCCTTTTTATCATGTGGGTGCTAGAAGGCGGTGGCTGCGGGTCTACATGTCCTGGGAATGACGTTAAACTCTATCTGATGGTGAGGTTCTAGTTTTGGAGGTTTGGGGAATGTGGAGCACCCCTTCATCACCATTGCTCCCTGGTCCACTCTGACCCGGAGTGGTAGTACCTGTTAGGGTCCCATCTATGGGTTAAATAGAAAAATGTATTTATAAAAAAATTGTATTATCCATTAAGAATTGATTTATTTCAAAACTTTATCGGCATTAAATGACCCACTGAGGTTGATATGCCGTAAAACAAAACAAACCAAACCAAACTAACTCTATGCATATAATGACCCTAGACGGGTTAGCATAACGTTAAGATCGAATGGAATGACCAGAAGTATTCAGAGTGTTGTAATTTTATTTCATGTGTTAGTATATACGTCTAAATTCAGAAAAGAAAATATGTTATATCAGAATTATATTAAATCACCTGGGAAATCATACAAATACATTCATAGTTATATAAAGCAGGTGATATTAAATTATATATACACAGAATGGCGTGCAAAAGTTCGAGTAATGACTGTGAAAAGATCTAACTTATCCTAATTCCAAGTTTCTATAGTCTGCTTCGGAGAAGTTTCTTTGTTATTACAGTCTGGTTCAGAAAAGATACCACAAATAATACACGTTGTTCTTGTTTTTTGGTATGACGTCAAATAAATTGAATTGTGGTTTAGACATAACATACATACATACATATATACATACATACATTTCTCTTCTAAATATCTTCTTCTTCTTCTTCTTCTTCTTCTTCTTTTCTTCTTCTTCTTCTTCTTCTCTCTTTCTCTTCTTCTTCTTTTCTTTTCTATTTCTACCTCTCTTCTCTTTTATTTATGTCTTCCCCCCTCTCTCTCTCTTCTCTCTTTCTCTTCTACGATATTCCAATGATACATTTATAAATGAATCCGATTTCAACATTGAATAGTCCATAAAGATTTGATATGTCATTAAATACATAAATTTCAATCCTCTTCTCTCTCTCTCTCTCTCTCTCTCTCATCTTTATATCTCTTTCTCTTCTTCTCTTCTTCTCCTCTCTCTTCTTATCTTCTAATTCTCTCTCTCTCTCTCTCTCTCTCTCTCTCTCTATTCTATCTATCTATCTATCTATCTATCTATCATATCTTTTTCTTTTCTTCTCTCTCTTCTACTTTTCTCTTCTTCAATATTTGAATCATACATTTATAGATATCTAAAATTTCAGCATTAAATAACCCACAAGTTGTTGATATATCATTAAATAAATCAAACAACAACTTTCAAGTCTTCTCTCTCTCTCTCTCTCTCTCTCTCTCTCTCTCTCTCTCTCTCTCTCTCTCTCTCTCTCTCTCTTTATATCTCTTTCTCTTCTCTCTCTTTTTCTTTCTCTCCTCTCTCTCTTATCGTCTAATTCTCTCTCTGCTTCTCTTCTATTTATATTTGTTGTTGTTGTTGTTGTTGTTGTTGTTTGTTGTGTTGTTGTTGTTCTTCTTCTTCTTCTTCTTCTTCTTCTTCTTCTTCTTCTTCTAATCAAGTATTTATAATATACATATATCTTCTCTCTCCTAATCAAATATTTATAATATACATTCTTACATGATAATTGCTCCATCTTTACTGATGTTTACCGTCTCTTGATACACCAGCATTCGTCTGGGGTGACGCCTTCTCTTCGAGTGAGTCCATTCATATGACATTTCAATTCAGCAGTAATCTCTCAAATCTTGTGGAAGAGATGACAGAAAAACGGAATGATGACTGAAGATGTTACTTGATTCGGCATTTGAGGAACGTTTTTGTGCACCACTCTGTGCCTTTGTAATCCAGACAAAGAACTGTACATTTTACAGAAAATTATCCAAGTGGTTACACGTAGCCTGAAAATGTTACATAAGCCTATTTATTTTGTAATGTAGTGTAAAAGAATTAAAATTTAACTGATATCATCAAACCATGAACAATTAGTTGCAACGTTACAGCTCTCATGTCGGAATGGAGTGATAACGTGATGATATAGAGATAATAGTTGTATACTTATCTCATTTTCTGTGGTACGTGGAGAGGATCGAATCCGGTTGCTGGGTCGATGTTGAGTTGGCTGAAAATTATTTGATGTTTGAAGTCTGGAAATCAACCTGGAGTGCTGGGGAAAATCTTGCCTTGTGCCACTTATAGTTTTTAGTAATAACACAAGGCCACTTCTTTTTCTCGTGAGATTTTTATTTCCCCCAAATCACAACTGCCAAGAGCAAGAGCCCACGTCTCCCTCCGTCAACGCATAGTTCCAAACTCCCCGTACATTCTCGCCTCTCACTCTTCCTCTCTCACGCACTTCACCAGTTGACATTTCTCGACCAGTAGAAAAAATGCCGTTGCATTATGATGGTTCATTCTTAAAAACTTTCAATACTAAACTACTGGCTTTTTCCATCCCCCTCTCTCTCTCTCTCTCTCTCTCTCTCTCTCTCTCTCTCTCTCTCTCTCTCTCTCTCACACACACACACACACACACACACACACACACACACATACATACACACGTTACATAGTGTAAGAGTGATTCAGTATGACAGGCAGGCTTTAAACCCTAGCTGATCCATGGCGGTTGATAAAATCATATTACGGCACAATCCTAGCGTAGGTTAGCAGATCGCTGATAGAGCACTTTGGAGCTGGACGCATAAAGATGTCTATGCTGAATTCCTCTTCATGCTCATGTTGAAACATGTGTTTTGTTTTTAGTTCGTTTCCAAGGGTATTAGTCTGAATTTGAACGTAATTGCGAGACTGCAGTTCGAACTCGCTTACTATCATATCGCAGTCAAGCAGGTTAGCATCTACGTTCACCGTGCATCACGTCGTGGTGTCCTGTCATGGTGTCATAATTAGCAAGCTATTCTCGCAGATCCATTACTACTGAATAGCAAATTCGAGCCTTGATGGGTGTTCCATAAAAATCCCAACATAAACAAAGACATTCTGTTAATCAGGTGTGCTATAAGGTCTCAGGAAAAAATAAACACACACACCACACACACACACACACACACACACATATATATATATATATATATATATATGTGTGTGTGTGTGGTGTGTGTGTGTGTGTGTGTGTGTATACACCCACTATGCCAACAGGCACTGGTTGAATACTGAAATTACTCAAAATAAATGCAGAATATGTGGTCATTATTTTAATTTGTATTTTTATTTTTTAAATAAATATCGCCAAATATTATTGTTTATAATTTGAACATTCATCTCATCTTGCTACACACATTTTGTAATTTGGATATTTAAATCAACAAGTAATTTCAGGTCAACATTGACTGATAATAACGTGACTTAATTAAATTATGGACCTTTTAACATATTGGGGTTATTTTGTTTTTACATTTTCCAAAACTATTATTAACCATAGAATTTGTGTAATAAAATCACTTAAGGATATTTGCCTCTCATCCCACTCATGAGCGCTGGACACAAGGTCTCGTTTTAACGTGGGTCCACTCATAAACCGAAGCTCATGGGTGGTAAACAAAATCACTTAAGCGATCTTGAAAGTTGTCGAAACATTATGAATTCATTAAGTGTTCAAATGGTATTCAAACCGAATGCTTTTATGATTTCACAATATCTTTTTATTGGTTTCAAAGGTATTAGTCCGAATGGGAACGTAGTTGCGAGACTGTAGGTTGAACTCGCTTATGATGATGTCACAGTCGAGTACATCAGCCACTACGTACATCACGTCGTGGTCTAAGCTGTCTAGTTCTTTTAGTCACTAACCCCACCAATATTTTACATTTACTCACAATACTCAAAAGAGAGTACTGAATCTGTGGTCATTATTTTTATTTCTAGTTTTCTACTTTTATTTTTATCTTTTATGGTAAATATCGCAAAATATTATTTTTGGTTATTTGAATTTTCGTAATTTGGATGTTTAAATCAACAAGTAATTTCAGATCAACATTGAGTGATAATAACGTCACTTAATTAAATTATGGACCTTTTAGCATAGTTGTTTGTTTCTTTGTTTATTTTTATTCTTATTTTTCAAACTATTATTTACCATAGAATTTGTGTAACAAAATCACTTAAGCGCTCTTGAAAGTTGTCGAAACATTATGAATTGATTAATTGTTCAAATGGCATTCAGACCGAATGCTTTTAGTATTTCAAAATTGTATTTTTCTTTTGTGTTTGTTTTCTAATCCATTAATGTTACTTGGCTTTGTCTTTTGTTTTAAAGTTTTCTAAATAGTTTGTCAATCAGTTGGCGTCGCTGTAACATTTTATTTGTCAATTTCTTTAATTCTAGTTATCGCTTCTTTATTATGTATTAGCGATTGAAAGAGAAAGATGAGGAAGAAGAAGAGGACATTTGCAAAGTGGGGTAACGTCAAATTGTTAGAAATGTGAAAATAAAAAAAAAACAAAACCAGAAAATAAAACAAAACAATACAATTTAAGTGAAAATGGTATAGAAAACAGAATAGATTAAAGCGAGTGAATTTTTTTTAAGTATAAAAATGCAAATATAGAGAGATAAACCGATATGAACATACTGAGATTGGTATTTATCAAGAGATAAAGGTAAGAAGAGGATGGCATAGATAGATGGATAGATAGATAGATAAGTAGATAGACGGTAGATTTACTATTCAGCCAAGTAGAAATATTAATGGAGCTGTCAGCGAGTGAGGAAGTAAGGGTCTGACGATTAATGTCTTTCGAGATTGTCACACGAGAAATCACTGTACGGCTTTTTCTTTCACTCTTCTTTTCTTTCTTTCTTTTTTCTTTCACTCCTCTCTTTCTGTCTTTCTTTCTTTTTTTTCTCACTCTTCTCTTTCTGTTTTTCTTTCTTTTTTTTCTCACTCTACTCGTTCTTTCTTTATTTTTTCACCCTTTCTTTCCTTCGTTCTCTCTTCTGTTTCTTTCTTTCTTTCACTCATCTCATCTCTTTCATTCTTTCTTTCTTTCATTCTTTCTTTCACTCATCTCATCTCTTTCATTCTTTCTTTCTTTCATTCTTTCTTTCACTCATCTCGTTCTTTCTTTTTTCATTCTTCTCGTTCTTTCTTTTTTCATTCTTCTCGTTCTTTCTTTATTTCTTTTTTCTTTTACTCTTGTCTTTCTTCCTTCCTTTCGTTCACTCATCTCTTCCTTCCTTTGTTTCTTTCGTCCACTCATCACTTTCTTTCTTTCACTTTTCTCTTTCTTTTTTACTCTTCTTTTCCTTTTATTCTTTCTTCTTTCACTTTTCTCTTTCTTTCTTTCTTTTTCTAGGTAGATTGGTGATACATAGATAGATGAGACAAGGGTAGGACATATATAGATAGATAGGTAGATTGACACACAGAAAAATAGACGAGCTGCCACTAGAGAGATTGATAGATTGATAGATAGATGTACTGCCATTAGATGCAATAGCAATAGCATAATCTGTACAGATCATTGCCGTCCCTCACAATCCCACAACTCCACCACCAGAACCCTTCATTGCATGAGCCCTCAAATGACTCATCAAACCTACTGCAGATCCACAAAGTTTGATGCAAATATGACATTGAAAAAACTTTCTTCCCGTTGAATGATTCAGATGAATCAGATGATAAAATTTGATGTTTATGCACCACCATATCTCTTAAGTCAGAAGCCGACTTACAGACCTTGCTACAGATAGCACAAGACACATTGTTTACTCCTGGAATCTGCATGGATTGACTCAGGTGAGACTTCCTGTAATTGACAGATTAGCCTTAGAAAGCAAAACTCGACCACATTTCAGACATTTCCAACCCTCCATGTTCTCTCCAATATGACATGTGTAACCCTTTCGAAGTTGACGCTTTAGGTTTTCATACACGATTCTTTCACTTTCATTCTTTCACTAGATAGATAGATAAATACATGCATACACACATACAAAAACATATATACCTACATATATACTGGGTTGGACTGCTGAGTGGAACAAGCATTTTCGTACTAAATGGTATCAGAGGCCCAAGTTCAAACACTGAACGACTCTATTTCCGTTTCACTTCCCGCTAATACCTGTGGGAAAAGTATGAATTCACCTTTCTCCCCTCAGCTATGGTTCAATGGGAGGGCCAACTTATTTTGTCAACCAGTCTAGGAGAAGTAGGGGACTGTATTCAAATCAACGGTACTCCACTTAATAATTGACATTTTGTCACATCCAATCCGTGGGAATATACATGCATGCCTATATATGGTTAGCAGGCTAGTCTTGCAGATCAATTATTAATAAATAGCGAGTTTGATCCTCGCTTAATACACTATACTAGTGACTTGTCCCGTATTACCCGTGGGGAAGGGTTAGGTAAATTCCTACATACATACATACATACATACATACATAACACTAATGCTGTTAGGAAGGATATACATTCAACAATTTTCCTACGGTTTTCTAGAGCAGACTGGGCTCAATACACTTGGTATGGCATTGGTTCGAGATACGTAGAGAGGAGGAATGCAATAGGCAGAATAAGAAGTGAGAGACATGTCAGTGTTTGATTTAATTGCAAGGCCGGGTTAGCTCAGTCGGTAGAGCGTTCGGCTAGAAACCACGTGGTTCCTAGTTCGATTCCGGTCCTCGTCAACTCAGCGTATGAGTAGCACAGGGATTTGTGCGGTAAAGTAAGGAGCTGATGGTAGGTGTGCCGCTCCACCTCAGATGCCAAAATAATCTCCTTGGTCTAGCGCTCGTGAAAAGGGGATAGACTCACGACTTTTTTTTAGAACCAATTAAAATGGAATTTTTCAAACATAACTCAATCCTAGAATTAATAATTTAGTTTAATTTTGTTGTCTTTAAACTAAATAGTAAAAACGCCTCTAGGACAAATAATTGATTCCATCAGCTTTATTACAATAATAATAATATAATAATAATAATAATAATAATAATATACACATATATATAAATGAGTGTATATATATAATATATATATATATATGTATATATATATATATATATATATATATATATATATATGAATATAATGAAATTAGGCATCCCTTGAGTTATGTCTGAGATGAATAAAGGTGATTATCTGTGCTTCTTGATGACGACTTTATCTGTATTGAGCAAAATCTATGAAAACCTTGAGAAAACCATTATTGTCTGTAAATACTACAATAGAAAGTTTCTTATTGGGTAAAAATAGATATCTTCTTTAGCAAAACACTAAACAGATTTGCCGGACTTTCTGTGACCTTAATTTTTTACAAAACTTTATCTCGTCGTCGTGTATTGGATAGACATTTTGCTTTCTATATCAATTACTAGTGAATACTGACATTGGTGCCACTCTTCCAAATTTCCGGCATATATATATATATATATATATATATATATATATATATATATAATATATATTATATGAGGTAGGTAAAAGGATGGTGAACAAGAAATGATAACTCAAAACAAATCTAAGAGTTGAAACGTTTCGTCCGATTCTTAGATTTGTTTTGAGCTATCATTTCTTGTTTACCATCCTTTTACCTACCTCATACTGTCGGTTTCTACTACATCCATCCTATCTCCATATATATATACTAGCAAATATATGCACCCTATGGGTGCACGTATTTAAGTTTTAATGTAATAAAATATTGTATTAAATTAGAAAGGCTAATGAAACTAAATAAGAATACAGATCAACAGATTTGAAACAAAGGGGAGGGGTATAATCGAAAAAATGGAACAACTGAAACTTACTCTTCCATCACTCTCGTCTTTCATTGTTATTTTTTCTAATTTAAGTATTTAGTTAAAACAGGAAGTAAAGAATAACATGACAGTTATTTTTTCTTGTTAATGGATTTCATTTAAGATTTATTGAAGAGATTTTTGCTTATATTCATCAGAATAAAACCAAACATTTAGAAATCAATAACACTAAGCACATATTTATTAAATTCGATTTTTTTTAATAACAATATGCAAATTAGCCTTCCCGTTCACACTGTAAGCCAATACTTTGTTGTATATATAAATATAATTGCATGTTGTTAGTATTTAGATATGGCTAACAGTATTAATAATGTAAAACAATTTTATTAATAATTGAGGTTAAAATAAAAATAAAATCATTGACAATGTGATGTCAATAACTAAGGGAATTGTGACTTGAGTAGTAATATAGTTTCGGTTACAGACAGAAAAACACACAATCTCCATTATAATAAGATATATATGGTTAGTCTATATCATTTGTATATATCATATTTATGTCTCTCTCTCTCTCTATATATATATATATATATATATATATATATTTCATTTTCCTTATTTTTACATGCTTCTAATTACAACCATATAATTATTTTCATATATATATATATATATATATATATATATTATATATATATATATAATATATACATATATACGTAAAAATAGACTCAACAGATATACCAACAAAGAAGTAAACGTTGACTCCACAACACACGCACAGAAATTGACCTTGTGTTGCATCCTGCTCGTACGGAGGGGTTCGTAAAAACACACACACACACACACAAATATATATATATATATATATGTGTGTGTGTGTGTGTGTGTGTGTGTGTGTGTGTCTGTGTTTACTAACCACTCCGTACAAGCAGGATGCGACACAAAGTTAATTTCTCAAGCGGGGTTTAACAGTTTTCCTTCTCCTAGACTGGCTACTTTGCCAAAATTAAATAAGCTAGTCTGCTTTGATATTTACCCATAGCTGGAGCGAGAGTCGTTGGATTCATACCTTTTCCAAGGGTATTAGCGCTATGTGAAATGCAAACTACCTCGTCCAGGATTTGAACTCGAGTTGACAAGTCGGTTTCCCACGCGTCTCCATCTAGTTTCCCTCTAAGCTGAGATTAGTAAATGTAAACTTTCAGATGAATCGTATAATCATTTCCTTTGTTTTGAACCGTTTTCAAGCCGATGTCGGTGTCTATGTAGAAAAATAGTGATTTCGTAGCTGAAAACTTGCTCTATATAATTGCATTACCCTGCTTCCTGTACCAGTTCTATTTTCTGGGGAAATAAACAGGAGGCATTACTTCTCTGAACTAGCCTAATATATTGTGACAATTAATCAAGTGCTGCGATAAGCTAGATACTTTTAAGAGACCACTCAAAGTCTATGACTATTGTCTGCTGACTCTGCAAATGAAAAGCTTTTTCATTAACTTTATCTTCTCCAGATGCAATTCATTACACTCTATCACTGAGAGGTGTATTTTCCCTACGTCTCGAACTGAACTATAATCAAAATAGGTTACTTAATAATCATACCCTCTATACATATATATATAATATTAGTAGAGGAAAAAGTTAAAGGTCTACCCTGTTTTCAATCCAAATGATTTCATCAGGATCCTACCCTACATCGATGTAATTCCTTATCTGAGTTTAACTAAGGAATTACATCAACTTAGTTAAGCGTAGGGTAGCGTCCTGATGAAATCATTTGGATTGAAATCATGGTAGACCCTTGAATGTTTCCTCTACTAAGATTATTGTTACTGTTCTGTGTTTTTAATAGAGTGAGCACTTTTGGATTATTTACTGATGCCACTGCAATGGAAACATTAAAGCGGTAATTGGATACTATATATATATAATATATATATATATATATATATATATTATATATATTAATGAAGAAAAAAACTCTAAACTTGCTTCATTACAATAATTTATTTCAACCGTATTAATACGACATCTTCAGGTTATCACAAGAACATGACTCTTACTGAGAATTTCCCAAAGTAACATCAGTAATTCTCAGTAAGAGTCATGTTCTTGTGATTACCTGAAGATGCCGTATTAATACGGTTGAAATAAATTATTGTAATGAAGCAAGTTTAGACGTTTTTTTTTTTATTTACTAAATATCTTGCTCTGTGCTTCTACTCACTGGTATAGGCACATTGAGCTCTACTTATGGTCTACCTGCATCAGCTTGGTTAAACCACACGTGGAAAGATCCTAACTACGGAAAAAAAAAATATATATATATTATATATATATATATATATATATATATTGGTTAGGAGGTTGATTTAGAAGGCCATCACAATGCAGTTTGGAATAAATAAAAATAATAATACGGTAACAATGGTGTTGTGTGTTGACCTGTATTTTTTTATTATTTTTATTAATAATAAAAAAAATACAGGTCAACACACAACACCATTGTTACCGTATTATTATTTTTTATTTATTCCAAACTGCATTGTGATGGCCTTCTAAATCAACCTCCTAACCAATACATACACAATGCTTCAAGCAAATTATGAAACTCTCTTATATATATATATATATATATATATATATATATATATATGACTCTTTTTAAGTCTCTATATATTAATACTCGTGTTCCTTAATTGTACGACCATTATCATCTTGCAACACACTCTGGCTAAAAATGAGTAGGTCCAAATCGTCCAAGAGGAAATACAAAAATGCAAATCCCGATTATCTGGTGTTGCGTATCCGCCGAATTCCTATTCATTATGATTGTTGTCACCTCGGCTAAATAATGGGCTATTCTGCTTTTATTATAGATAAAGAAAGGGAAGAAACGGGAAATACTACTGAGAAAAATATAAGAAAGAAAGTGAGTAGGGGATAGATAGAGAGAGTGAGTGGGCCTGAGGACGCGATAACGCTAATTTGTTTCAATTGAACATAATGAAAAGATGAAAAGAAGGAAAGAAAGAAAGTAGAGTGTGTGAGAGAGGGTAAAATCAAGATTGTTATACGTTTTACATATTGAACTATTTAGCAATAGCTCTTAAGGAAACGTATCAAACGTTGTAATAATTAAATTACTATACTGCGGTATATCAAAGGTCCTGCTAGTAAATATACATATTGATTCTTTTCATGCATATATATATATATATATATATATATATATATATATATATATTATTTTATATTTTGCTTGAAGGCAGTTACAATGCGTATATCGTATTAAATTCGATAATTATAGAAAATAATCATGACAAGCGAACTCGGCAAACAATTGTGCGATGCGTAGAACATCATACAGTCTGTTTTGACTTTAAATTCAAGCAACATATAAATAATAATATATAGTTTATTCAACAATGCTTCTAAAATAAACATCCAAAAATCGTATATATATATATATTATATATATATATATTATATATATATGTGTGTGTGTGTGTGTGTGTGTGTGTGTGTGTGTGTGTGTGTGTAGAACTAGGCAGGTTGCAATCATAAACCAGGAACTAGTCTGAGACAATAACTTTTCGGGGAAAAAGTTGCCTCGCTACGATCTACAATGTCTTTGAGAGTAACTGAAACAAGTTAAAAATATAATTATGTTGATTAGGATCTAGAAGAAACCGGCAGAAACAAAGCACCGGCACATCAACATCGACAGGGGCAGCCTTCACACCCGACATCTGTGGTCGAGAATGTTTTTCGAACATTGGACTTCACAGTCACTTGAGGCACTGTAACTTCACGGGCACAAGAACTATATACTCTTCCGTGATTGTAATGCCGATGATGTATGTTGATTTTCATGGGAGATAGGTTTTGCTCAGTTCGTAATTGGCGCAACATTATCTTCAAAACTCTGATGATGAGCCAGCATAGTATTGTTTGATTAATTTGCTGGTTGATTTTAACCGCAAGTCAGAGGGTAAATAAATTGTGTTCATTCTACATCCATATTTACATTTTTGTGTAGTTTTGTCTTAATTTTTTTTCTTTTTTGCGCGCTCTACGTAATGGTTATCGTCGAAGGAAATGAACTCAGCAACACGAGTTCAAATCCTGGAAGGAGCTGTTTGCATTTTATTCATCTAATTATTTTAATTATTTTATTTAATTCTAATAAGATTGAATGAATAATTAATGTAAATGGCATGACAGCCCATATAGGGTTATTTTATACGTAGAGGTTATGAAATTACATTCATTGTATATTCCCATTCATATTTTTGTGTAGTTATTTTTTCAGACTTTTTTTTTTATTGTTGCAAGACCGTTAAAAAGGTTTAAGGTTAAAAAGGAGACTGTCTAAATTGTCCAAGATTAAATGTAAAAATGAAAATCCTGATTATCTAGTGTTGCATAACCGCCGAATTTTTATTTCGTAGGAGTGTTGCACCTTAACTAGATAATAAACTATTCCATTTTTATTATAAAGAAAGAAAGAGAAGAAAAGGGACATGCTACACAAGAATATAATAAGGTCCTGCTAGTTATTATTATTATTATTATTATTATTATTATTATTATTATTATTATTATGTTTTCTCGCCTGTCGTAGCTGGCGGTTCACAAGAGGCTGAGTGACAGCAAGTCTCCTCAGGTCTCCAGAACTCTTCTGAGTATTCTACCTGATTTCACCAATGCTGTCTCAATTGATGGTCTCAATTCTTCCTCTAATATCCAGTTCCTTCAGTGTTTTCCACAAGCTTTTTCGGACCGTTCCAAGTGAACCATCTACAATTGGTATTACTTTCACACTCATTTTCCACGGCTTTTTCAATTTTCTGGCAAATTCCAGTTATTTTTTTATCTTTTCGTTTTCTTTCATCTCCACCCAGTGATCTGCCGGAACTGCAAAGTCTACCAGTTGAAAAGTTCTCTGTTTTTTGTTCATCAATACTAGGGTTGGTCTCCTGGCTGGGATAAGGTGATCTGTATTTATCTCAAAATTACAGAGAATTTTATGCGTTTCAATCTCAAGAAAAGATTCTGCTTTATGCACATATCATTTTGCTGTATGGTAAGAATTTAGTTTTTTGCATAATTCCCAGTGGATTATTATTCCCAACCCAGTCGTGCCTAGTTTTGTATTCTGGTTGTGCTAGTTTGCTACATTCGTTTAATACATCGTTTACGGTTTCATCTCTGTCACCACACAGTCTTCATTTACTGTTTTGTTGTGTATTATCAATTTTTTGCTTTTCTATAATTTATTATTATTATTATTATTATTATTATTATTATTATTATTATTATTATTTACTCCTTTTGAGTTTTCACATCAGTGTTAGCTGATGGTCTTTCACTGGAGTCTGAGTGACAGCAAGTCTCCTCAGGTCTCCAGGACTCTTCTGAGTATTCTGGCAGATTGCAGCAGTGCAGTGTTCTGAATGGTTTCAATCCTTCCTCTGATATCCAAACTTTCCAAGCCCTTTTCTAATCCTTTTGGGACTGTTCCAAGTGCAACAACTACAATTGCTATCACTTTCACTTTCATATTCCATAACTTTTTCAGTTCTCTGGCAAGGTCCAGATATTTGTCAATTTTTTCATTTTCTTTTAACTTCACCCTGTGATCTGCTGGCACTGCAAAATCCACCAGTTGACAAGTTCTTTCTTTTTTGTTAATCAACACTAGGTCTGGCCTTCTTGCTGGGATAAGGTGATCCGTTTTAATTTCAAAGTCCCAGAGAATTTTGTACGTTTCGTTCTCAAGAACAGATTCTGGTTTATGCATATACCATTTTGTTGTGTGGTAGTTTGTCACACCTACCGTAGCAGGTGGTCTACTATGGTGTAAATGACAGCAGGTCTCCAGAACTCTTCTGAGTATTCTAGCCGATACCAACAGTGGTGTAGTTTGGATAGTCTCGATTTCCAATTATTATTATTATTATTATTATTATTATTATTATTATATTATTATTACCTTTTCGAACCACAGCCCAGACATGTTTTGGCCTTTTCATAGTTCCATGTATTCTCATCTAGTCAGTGATGCAATGACCAACCTCTTGAACGAAACGACGGATTGCGATCGACGGAATAAGATAAAGTTTTCACTAATGAGTTTTTCCTGCAATTTCTTTACCTCCCTATTCTCATCAAAGGCATATTAAGGAGTTGCAAGAAAGGCAAGTCGATAAAAGCTTAAATTGGATTGCGAGGAGACAGCTGCTCTTGCAAGGATGATGTACGGTTCAAAATACGAGACACCGAAAGGTCGAATCCTTTCAGAGCGTCATTCATGTTTAATAAAAATCTACATGGGTGGACGTTTTTGCAGTAAACATTAGTGATCTTGCCTAGGTAACAATTATTAATATGTTTGGTCTTTATTGGGTAGCTATAATTTCAGCCTTCTTCCAAATATGATATATACTTTGATTACATTCCACTTACAAAAAAGCATATATATTGAGAAGATAAATGGAAGAATATAGATATATTTGTATGGCTGAAATTTATTATATGTTGATACAGGTTTCGAAAAGAATTTGTTTACATATAAGATATTCTGATTAAAAAGTATTTTAAAAGTAAAGTAAAATTCCATTCATACAAATATA
>CM042145.1:125510013-125512513 GCA_023376005.1 Doryteuthis pealeii
CAGATTCAGTCTAATTTACCTTCCACGGATTCCGCTTGTGGTAGGTGTGCCCTCTTCGATGAACTTAATTGATTCTATCTATTCTAACTCAACACCTTCTTTGCTCTTACTAACATGATCACCAACAAGTACGCAGTAATTTAGAAAGGGCATGAAAAAAAAAACAGCTGTGTCATTTTAACTACAAACGTTACCGACATATCATTCTAATTTTTTTCATTAATTTACTTTTATAAGTAGACCCTCTGATTTGGTAGTACCTATATAGTATTCACTCTTCGGTTTTTTATTACCTTATTATAATGTAGATTCGATCTCTGTCTGTAACTTAGACTACATCTCTGCTTACGTCACAATACCCACAGAAATTTCGTAAGTTTATAAATGTGTATTGAATTTATAGTCAAAATCATTCATTCATTTCCCTGAAATAGACTATAATGCCAAATCTCTAAGTCTTTTGTTATTTCTTTACTTATATATATATATATATATATATAACCTGTGCTGGGGCACCGCCTCACTGTATGTATGTTATGTATGAGAACGATGCTCCGGCTCAGTATTACAGTCGTCGAAACTGCCCGTTCCAACGTCTCCTGGCAATGACGTAGTTGATTACTTTATTTTTCTTGGTTTCGTGCTGAATATTTTCAGTTCCTTATTTGGGTTATGGTTTAGTTTGTTTTTGTTTGTTTGTTTTGGTCGTGGTAATCGTCAGGGTCGAATCCTTAAAACGACTGGTGGCCTAGGACGCTTCGTTGTGTCGTGGTATTTTTTTCCTTTGGGTCTATCCTGCGTCTTAGGCACCAATATAATAACCTGTGCTGGGGCACCGTCTCAATGTATGTATGTTATGTATGTATGTTATGTAGGTATGTATGTATGTTATAGAGAACAATGCCCCGGCACAGTATTACAGTCGTCGAAACTGCCCGTTCCAACCTCCCGTTTTTATGTTGTCTGTTGATTTACAGGAAGGCTGAAAAAGAGCTTGTTTCGTTTCTTTTAACAACTCGGCTGAAATAAGATTGAATAACCAAAAGCTGTCAACGGATCAACAAAACAATTGAACACAACGCCTTTTTTATGCTTATGTACAACTTATATACATTTATTTTACAAAGGAGCGAGGTGATTTCTTGTCAGCTGATTGGCGATCTACGGCTAGTTTTTGGCTAAGTTATCAATTTTGTACCAAGTGGCAAGGCATCAGAGTGTATCGGTAAAGTTTTATCAAGGGCCCAGAGCCATGGCAAGCTCTCTTTCCGGTCTCTCCCGCTGTCTCTTCTTTCGCTTCTGACGCTTTGTCGGTCTGTTATTTATGGGATCCAGACCTCCCCACCCCTAACATATGTCTCTGATTGGCCAGCCACCAATAACATTGCCTACGTGTCTAAATTGCCTTGTGCCAGCCTAGCTTGTATCTTTCCATTTGGAGTCAAGGCCAACCATTGTTTTATGCATCTAAGTTTTTGAAATTGTTGCCGAACTTTTCAAAAACTGGAATCTCATTTATTAAATTTATTATTTCATTTTGTGAAATTTAAAATTCCGATGATGTATATCAAATTCCATAATTTAAGGAATCTCTTTGTCTAGGTAAAAATTCTTGCTTAGATGAATTTATATTTTTAATATAAACAATTATTATTATTATTAGTTTTCTCTATTTTTACTTTACTTTTAACAAACCACCATAATTAATAATTAGGGTAGTTTTAATTCATTAGTACTTAATTAATAGGTCGCCAATCAACCCATAACACAATAGTGTTACATATATTACGATGCTATTTTTAAAAAATTAAGATCGAAGGATAAAAGTTTGATTTTTTTATTAAACCTGGACTTATTAAAATGTGTTATCCAAGCATCTTTCTTCTCAAAATGGCGGTGCAAAAAACATCACGTGATCTATCACGTCATTTTTTGCTCATCTAAATCCACTTAATAATTCCCCTTGGAGCATAATAATTGAAACTAACAGAATAATCAATAATACGGATAATCCCTTGTTACGGATTGACGTCTCATTTCGGGGCCATGATCTTTTTTATATAGAGACATTCCTGGGAATCGTAAATTTATCTTAGGGAATAGGATGTTGTTCAAATTACGTGTAGGTATCAGAGCAGATGAGTCTCGTATAAGAGAATCCTAAAGAAGATTATTCTAGATAGTGTGACATGTCAATAAGAGAATTTAAAAAAAAAACATAAAAACAAACAGTATAAAAGAAATGAGTAACGGTTGAATTTTCAACAGGATTCCAAGTTTTTTCGGCTATAAATCTTATTAGCGCATAAGGTCGACAAACCAAAGGTTCTAAAAACAGTGACATTGTTAAATTAATTGGATCAACAAGATAAATAGAATTCTAAATATATAATATATATATATATATATATATATATATATATATATATATATATATATGTGTGTGTGTGTGTGTGTGTGTGTGTGGAAAGAAGATTTGAATGAATCCGACATAATGTGG
>CM042145.1:125515013-125532513 GCA_023376005.1 Doryteuthis pealeii
AGCGCGAAGTAACAATTATAACAGTTTGTGAACGTGGACAATGGCCAGCCAGTTCCGTCTACCGACAATGTTTTAAAAGTCCTCTTCCAATTCATTTACTCGAAATAGAACAAAAATAGTAACGTTCTAAGATAAAAATGTTTTCTTTTTTCTTCTTTTTTTTGTTGCTTTTTTATTCCTTCTTTTGTTGTTTTTTCTTTTCTTTTTTTTTTTCAAAAGTTTCTTCCAGATTCCTGGAATAGCTGAGTAATTCAGAAAAAAAAATCTGTCAGTAGAAATTATCGATTATTATTCACATAATAGTCCTACTCTATCAAATTAATTCCTGACCACTAACAAAACTTTTCTTCTTATTTGCAATGCGTTTCTGTAAAAAAAAAAATCACTGGCAATTCATTTACATTAAAACGCAATAATAAAAAAAGCGAATTTTGTGAGTAATGTTTGCTTTCAGTTCTGACCAGTAACAATCATTGACAAATAATTTATATTGTAGTAATATAGGAAGCTTAACTTAGTCAGGTCTGGCACAAGGCATATACATGGAGCACTCATCGAGAACCGAATTTTTAAAAAAACAACGTGTTCTAGTTATGACACTATTTGATTGAGAGGCTGCAGTTCTAGACATCTGAGCAATGTAGAATAGTTTTCATTGTCATTACTAACAGAGTTCACTTTGACAAAGTAGTAGTATCTGTTAGTGTTCCATCTATAGGTCAGATAGATCTGTTTAAAGGTTATTCGTATTCGATACGATCTTGTCCACAAAAAAATATCTCAAGAAACATCAATACAGAAAATGTAAATATGGACGTACAATGATTGCAATTCCCTAACCTCTAGGCATATAATTATTTTGAGTTGAAATGTCGTTACAATCAATCAATCAATCAATCTTCTTTGAAATAAATTTTTCGAAGTAGGTTTAGCGTTATAAAAGTTTTGAAAACGAACGATTCGCGGAGAGGGGCTTATGACAGATAAGTGAAACCACGATTACTGACTGAAACTTAATATCAAGGTTGGTTGGTTGGTTGGCTGGTTGGTTGGATTTTACGGCATGCCAAACCTTGTTGGGTTATTTTATGCCGAACAGATATTGTTTTATTCCTTCTTATTAATTATTCAAATTATTTTTATTTAAAATCAATGTTTGTTTAACACATTTTTAAACTCATATTTTCTATTTAACTCATAGCTGGGACCCTAACAGGTTCAGGGAGTAATAACGATGAAGGGCTACTCTTCAGAACTGCAGATTTGGGAAATCACCATTAGATGCAGATAAATAGTAAAGTCACATGAACTGCATATTGACGTATTGCTGCAATTGTAAAAACAAATCATAAATCATCATATACATTGTAGCAGAGGCGCTCATGTGTAATGGTTATCGTCATAAGTATACGACACAACGGACAACCATCTCATAGAGATAGCAGAGAGTAGAAGCGCGTGGTGTAGTGGTTAAAGTCACGGAACATGGACTCGTTGCCCCGAGTTCAAATCCTGGATGTGATAATTGCATTTCACTTAACGCTAATACTCTTAGGAAAGGTATGAATCCTATTCTCCCTCCAGCTATGGATAAATAGTAGAGCAGACGGGGCTCTTTAACCTTGGTTAGTGTTGTACCGGCCGTTCCTACAGTGGAGAACATGCACCGGTTCTCACTATAAATAGTGAGACACCGAGTGAAAAGGGAGAACTGTTCCCGTTAACGACAAGCTAGTCGTACATGTACCATTGATTGTAAATACACTTGTCTTATTTTACCCTATCTCGACTTGACTTCTTTTTACTGTTGGGACTAACATCACAACAGTTAGACAACCGGTCTAGGAGGAGGCAAAATTATAAATCCAATTATTATCCCTGCAGCTATGGCAAATAGTTGAATATATTTGGGCTCTGTAACCTTGGTATGGCCACCGGTCTAGGAGAATGAAACTTTAAATTCAAACTCGTTAAACTCCAGTTTTAAAAAAAATACCTTCTGTCACATCCTGCTTATATAGAGGAGTTGGTAGAAAAATATACCATTTAATCTAGTGCAACAGCATTTTTAGCAGACAGAACATCATGATTACGGTCAAGTAACGTCGAAAGCACCGGTTTTCACTAGATTACCGAAGTTAAACCTAGGTAGATAGTGTCTGACACGTGTAGGACTTTATAATCATGCTCTACTTAATGTATTGAGCACTTTCTACAGATAAAACTTAGAAAAGTTCCCCGGATGTGCCGATCTTTTCTTTTTTTTTAAATATTTTTTCCCAGTTTTTGTCAGTTTGAAATTTTTATTTCATTTTGAAAAGCTGAATTATCTGTTGTTTTGTTCTTGTGTTCCTCATATCTGCAGGTACTGTAAGAAACCTATTAGGAAAATGACTTGAGTCGGGATTAAATGACCCGAAAAGGTTTAATATGCCGTAAAACATAAACAACCAACGAAACATCATCATCATTATCAAGGCATTCTGGCAGCACAGATTACTTTGTCTCTCTCCTCATCTCCGTCTCTCTCTCCATCTGTGTCTCAGTCCCCTCTCCCTCTCCCCCCTCTCTCTCTCTCTCTCTCTCTCTCTCTCTCTCTCTCTCTCTCTCTCTCTCTCTCCATCCTCCCCTATAGGCTATTGTTCTTGGTATGTTCTCTTAACGGCAACCAGAACCTACAATGAGCTAATGAATAAATATATATTTACCAAACCCTCTGTAACGTTATGGCACCAATTCGTAATATGTAACGTTATGTTGTGGGGCTCACCGCGTCTTCAAAACACACGGTACTGTTAAGACTCGTACAGCCGTGTATTAGGGGTTGGCACGTTGATCAGCACACACAGAATTACAGCAGTCCCCAAAATTCTTCCACACTCCTTTCGCTTATGGTCAAGCGAAAGTTATCACTTACGCAGGCCGCGTGCTCCTCGTTACGGCCAATTGACTTGTTGACAAGTTTGTTGGTTTAATGGTTTTCATTCATGAGTTCCCTGCGTGTAGTAAATAAAGATGTGGACAGTATTTCCCACTTTTCATGAATTTATTTTCTCAATGAAAGTTATTGAAGAGAGAGAGATAGTCGGTTTCCTTAAATATGTTTTTAATGATGCTCTTAACTTCGTTCCAACGGTCAGTACCAATTATCAGGCTTCACACTTAAGATATGTTTTCAACTTCGTCCAGTGTAAAATATTAAATCTCAAGTTTCACACATCAGCGACACCATATCTCCATTCCAGGACCCCAGTCGCTCGCCTCTCACCAGCTCGGTCAAACCAAACTCAACTGACCTTTCTCCCTCGGTCTCCAGGACTTAACTCCCCCTCGGTCCCCCGGAACTCAACTGATTCAAAATCTAAGGTTCCCTCATTAAATAGAAATCGAAGTCGAGGTTTCTAGAATCTTTTCGAGCCTTTCGAACGTTCTAACTGTTTTACCAAATTACACGTGTCACTTAAGAGGTCGACGGGTCAATCATCCTTTCTTCTGACAAACCGATTAAACTAAATTTTACTAGCATAATCCCAGACTTAATGGCTCCGAATAGACTCAAATGATAATTAGAATTTCATATTGTTCTTGCTCTCCCACTCCCGTAAGGTCTGAGAATCATGCTACAATCTCTTAAGTTTCTCCGTGTCTGGCACAAGGCCACAAATATGGTGTCCTAGGTCCAGTATGCTACACCTCTGCACGAGCAGGATGTGAAACAAGGTCAATTTCTTAAGCGAAGAGTTTCCTTTCTCCAAGACTGGTTACCTAGCCAAGGTTAAAGAGCCCAGTCTGTCCTACTATTTATCCATAACTGGGGGAGAGTAGCTGGATGCATACATTTACCAAGGGTATTAGCGCTATGCGAAATACAACCTTGTCCAGGATTTGAACTCAGATCGATGAGTGCATTTTCAACGACTCAAACCACCCACCTCAAAAGAGCAAATGAATATGTATTTGCTTGTCGGCCATGTGCATGAGTCAACCAGATAATGTCACTTAAGAGTCTGTCCTTACTTCTCCATTAGTATCCAGCATGTCTTCCTGATCTTAGTTGGATGGTTAGTGAGATGGGAGATAAGTGGCCGTACAGTTATTTCTTTGAAGGGTGCTGCTTCCATGATGTGTTCAAAAGAGCACGAGGCAGCTTTGGGTAGTTTCCATCTAGCTTTTTCTCCAAACGTTTCGTTAAAGTTCAAGTGGTGCAACCATATAATATTACTGACACGACTACAGCTTGGAAGAAACCCCGTTATATTTTATCATTGTGGTTCAAAACATTTTTAGATTTCTTTTGCGTTTTTATCGATTTGTATTTACCATTCATATTTTTCTCATTCTCTTTCGCGCTTTTTACCCATAATGCAACTTTTTAAATTCATTCCTTCTTTTCATCATTTCAAAGCGAGGATCTCACTATTTCTATTAAGAAAAAATCGTTTACTAAGTCAATGAAACAGAATTAATGTTGATTTAAGGAAATTATTTCGAAAGTAATTATTTCGATAGCAATTATTTCGCCCTTAAGCAGCTTCATCTAATCTATATCCCCGTTTGCACTAAACGCCCTTCTGATCTAGAAATTCATTCAACATTCAATTAATATTTTATTCCTTGCTTATTCGGTTCTTTGTGTCTGTTCTTGAATAATATTAAATAACATTGAATCAAATAAGATACGATACTATCGTTAGATTCTCGTTAGGGTGACCGGAAACTACAGATGATTTTATGTCCGCTATTATCTTCCATATATTGGCAAGTTCTCCTTTTGAATTGAGCGGATTATTGATCTCCTTCCAACCTGATCATTAATATTTGATGAATAAAGTACAAGAAGTAATTCAATGATATTATTGATACTAATACGATTAGGATGATAATCATAAAAAAATTAATTGAAGATATAGGAACGACAAAGTGAGAACGTGGATTTATCGTAAAACGTTCTGTATATGAGAGAACAGTCAATGTTGTTCATTGTTATGTAGCTCACAAATCATTACGGGTTGGGGATTCTATCCGTGTTAACCCTTTTCAATAAAAGAAAACAAAAAGAATAAACGTCAGTCACGTGAGAGAAGTGGATAATGATACCAGACATTCATGCCCAACAACGGCTTCTTAAACACTGGATCCTTGTCGTTTCTCTCTTTAATATATATATATATATATATATATATATAATATATATATATATATATATATATAATATATATATAGAGAATGAATGAGAAAATGAGAAAGTATTGGCATGAAAAGGTGCTCAATGCTAATAAAGTAGAGTGTTGCTTCTCTCTTTTTCTTTTTTTTTTTTTTAATCTCAACCATTTGACTACTGGTTTTTAAGATCTCAACTATTTACTCATCTGATGATTGCATAACCATGAAACTTTAAGTTATGAGTCCAAATCCATAATATACAATTGATTATATATATATATATATATATGTGTGTGTGTGTGTGTGTGTGTGTGTGTGTTGTGTGTAGTATATTAAGAAAGATTGGAAAAACACAGGTTTAAATGAGTTAAGTGGTGAGTTTATTGGCCGACGCTGCAGTGTTTCGATTTCGATCTATTAATTAGATCATCTTCAGGGCATTGTTGGTATATGGAAGTAATAAGAAATTTTTATCACAGAATAGCGAGAAAAGCGACTATAGTCCTTGTTTATCAGTCTGTTTAAAATTTGAAGTTTGAAAAACAGACTGATAAACAAGGATTATCACTCGCTTTTCTCGCTATTCTGTGAAAAATTATTATTACCTTCCATATACCAACAAATGCCCTGAAGATGATCTAATTAATAGATCGAAACACTGCAGCGTCGGCCAAAAAAACTCACCACTTAACTCATTTAAACCTGTGTTTTTTTCAATATTTCTTAATATACTACAAAGCGTCGGATTCACTTCCTTTTTCACACACACACAACACACACACACACACATATATATATTATATATATATATAATAATATATATATAATACATAGTATTACAGAAGTAATCTACTCGAGTTTCACCATAAGGATCTTCAGTGAAACTCAAATAGGTTATTTATGTACACATTGTAATACTAAATCCGCTCTACTAACATATTGGGCACTTTATATTTGTTATTACACTGACTTATCCGATTGATACTTGTATCAACAAAATATTGGGATTAACTTAATATTTTTTACCAGTAATCCACTCCCTTTATCATATATATATATCACCGCTCGCATGAGCAGGATGTGACGACACAAGGTCAATTTCTCAATTTGAACAATTTTCAATTCAAAGTTTTAATTCTCCGAGACTGGTTACTGAGCCAATATTAAAGAGCCCAGTCTGTCGTACTATTTACCCATAGCTGGAAGGAGTGTAATTGAGAAACTAACATATATAACGAGGAGGTAATCAAGATATACATAGAGTGGTTAAGTCACAGGCAGGATATGAGTAAGAGATGGGTCAGTTTTTTTACGTAATTGCAAATAACGAATATTTTTTCAAACATATCTCAATCCTAAAAGTAAGAAATAATTTAGTATAACTTTCGTATCATTAAACTAAACGAATAAGAACCCTTTAGGAGACAAACATTGATTCGCTCAGCTTTAGTATAATGATAGATATTTAGGATTTGTTTGAGGCATGATTTTCATTGACTTCATGTGTATTAATGAATTGTTAGAAATATTTGTATTAAGTTCAAGTATATTAACAAATTAATAGAAATGATTTTCATGAACTTCATGTGCATTAACAAGTACTGGATCCTGACTCTCAGCCACCTGTTCTAGTATATATGTGATAAAAATTGCTGGGTACTTACCATAATAGCAATTTAAAAAATACGGCCAAGACAATGATATGGTTATAGGTTTAACATGACCAGTCGATTGATCGGATGGGGTCTCTCCGACCGCCCGTCTTAAATAATTAAATGCCGAAGTGAAGTGGTACAGGTCACTGGACCACTTAGCAGTCTGGTCAGTCATCACAATTCTGTCCTGAGATATTGAGAGGGGGGGTTATACCGCCCAGCAGAGTTGTAGACGGCGTATTCTAGTGCCGAAAGCGTGGCGAGATAAAAGAGCGTATTATTCACAAATAATTACTGTATAATGAAAATCTATATTGATACTCATATTCCTTAATTGTACGACCGTTATCATCTTGCATCACACTCTGATTAAAAATGAGACCGTCCAAATCGTCCAGTATGAAATGCAAAAATGTAAATCCTCTTTATCTGGTGCTGATTATCCGCACCATCAGGTAAATAATGGACCATTCCGCTTTTATCATAAGGAAAGAAAGGGAAGAAAAATTATATGCTACACAGAAAAAATATAATAAGTAAGTAAGAAAGAAAGAGAGTGTGGGAAAGATAGATTAAGGAGGTGAGCGCGCGTAAGCGATAACGCTAATCCGTTTCAATCGAACATAATGAAAAGATGAAAAGAAGGAAAGAAAGAGAAAAGAGTGAAAGACAGTTAAATGAAAGTTACACAGGACAACACATGTTTTGAAAGTCTCAGTTGCATGATTTAAAAAAAAATGTTTTTTACTATTTTTGATCAGCTTATTTCAGATATGGAAACACTTTTGTTCTGTATGCTTTACTTTTCATGCAATTTGAGGTATTACATTTAACCATTTTGCGACTAAATAAATGTTTCAAGTATCATTGGGAACATCTCATTTTTTCTGTAAAATTTTATCATGACTACAAGGAGACATCAATGTGTAAACAACCTAATCGCGTTCTGCTATATTTGTGAATAATTCACGCTTATTCGTCAGAGGCACAATATAACATTGTTTGTAAAGCCATCCCGTAAAGTATACTTTGGACTTACTCTTGGTGACCAAGATAAGGAATGGGTCCCTCATACTGTATGTCATAACTGTAAATAAATGTTTTGTGACTGGACAAAAGGGAAACGTCAGGGTTTATGTTTAAGACCACAAAACTGATTTCTATTTTTGTCTGGCCAATTCAAAATATGTTGGTAAGAAAACAGACATAAAACCCCTTATCCTAGTATCCCATTACCAATTTGACCTACTCTGCACTCTGATGAGCTAACAGTTCCAGTTTCTACTGTCTTCATCTGAAGAAAAGAGTATCGATGAAATGCAAGAGACTGAAGATGTTACTCGAGAAATACTGACAGATTCCAACAGTCCTTTGCTACATCAAAGTCATCAACTCCTCAGCAGTTTAACCAGTCAAAGCTGAATGATCTTGCAAGTGATTTGGGTATTTCTAAAAATGCAGTAGAAATTTCAGCTTCTAGATTACAAAAGAAGGCTCTACTGAACAAAACACAAAAGTTTCAAACTTCCGAAATCAGGAAGAGGTTTTTGTGGAATTTATTATTATAAACTCTAAGTTTGTTTATCGTTATAATATTTCGGGTCTTCTCCAGGAATTAGGAATTCCATTGTATAATCCAAATGATTGGAGATTATTTCCTGATAGTTCTAAGCACAGCCCAATACCTGTTCTACTACCTAATGGCAATGTATATACAGAGGGTCATTCTGTGGGTTTACGAGAGGAGCATAATGACATTAAAACTGTGATAGACCTACTAAAATACCACGAGCACAACTGGAAAATTTGTGTGGACTTCAAAATGGTCAACTTCCTCTTTGGTCGACTAAGAGGATTTACAAATTATCTCAGCTTTATTTGCATGTAGGACAGCCGAGCAAGAGACACGCATTGGAACCAGAAAGAGTGGCCCTTATGTGAGACTCTGGAAGTTCGTATGCCAAATATTGTTAATGATCCAATTGTCAGTCGGAAAAAAATCATATTCCCTCCTTTGCACATCAAGCTGGGTCCCTGAAACAATTTGGCAAAGCATTTAGTTCTGATTGTGGGATTTGTATTCATGGCAACCATGTACTTACAAAACAATGAGTTTCATATAAATTCTATCCTTTGTATTGATGAATATTTTTCAAATAGTATTTGCAAATAATGTTAGACTATCTAATTTTTTTTTAATTCTCCAGCTACTTTAATAAGAGTTCAATCGCATCGTTCTTTTGATAGACGACGATAACTGTGAGACAAAGATAAAAGAATTATATTTTGAAATACCTTAATAGCAAAACAATGAGAGCATTCAAGAAAAAAAAACTTCATATTTGAAATCAGTACATCAAAAATATATGATAACGGTGGTTGATATTAATGCAACAAACATTTGTTGACCAGTGTCATTATGCTTTTTATATATTGAACTATTGTTCAATAACTCTTAAGCAAACATATATATATAAAACGTTCTAATAATCATACTAGCATACTGTGGTATATCCGCAGGTCCTGCTAGTATTTAATTATCTATTGAAAATTCAATATTGAAATAAAAACGTATTTGAAAATGTCTGCCAATTTAATTATTATTTTCACTTTTAATTTCATAGATAAAACTAACTTTTGCCTTACTTTATATTTTTCAGGCTCCACACCGTAGTCATTCACAAGATTCAGAAAAAAACTGTTGCCATGGCACACTGGGTTATGCATGGGACCAGCCACGCATGCCTTGTTCGGCCATGCGGTGTTGTAATCAAAGCGAGACTGTAGCAGTAATACCAGTGGATTACGCATTAGGTTTCTGCTTTCGATGTATGGTAAGTAGTCGACCCAGTAAATACCAACCTGTCAAATGGTTGGTGAATACGTTATTCACCAAATATGTGTATTCATTGAAAAAATGAAACGTAATAGCCACAGGATTTCTAAGAATGAATTTGATAATTTTTATTTTATTTTATTTTATTTTTTAATTTTTATTTTTTTTTTACTCTCAACTATCAACAAGAATCCACTAATATTTGCATAAGATGTATGTTAATTTCTTGGAACACAGCCAAGAAATTAAATATTCAAAATGGCGGTCACATGAGATTGCTGGATTTTAAAGTCTGAAAACGATTCTTTCTATTTTACTTATAACACAAAATTAATTTTCAGGTTTTTGAGAAGTAACCGTTTTGTTTTAAGGGTTCATGATGGAAAATACATGATTTTGATAAAGATAAACGTAGAAAGCAATTACTGTGTCTACATTATTCACGTCAGAATTTAAAATTTCTTTATATTCATAAACTATCTTAACATCTTCAATGAGAAAGGGATTCATTTATTTTTACGAAAATGTTTAGGTAAAGCTAAAAAATATTTTTAAAAAGATTACAATTATCACCAAGTAATTTTTTTACACATTTCCTCTTTCGTTAAAAATTAACAAACACCAACAAAAAAACCACGTCGTGTCAAAACTCAAAATATCAGATAATGAATTTTTATACACTCTTTGTCAATGATTTTTGCGAAAAAAAGAATATTCTTGGCGCATTACCTTCTTCTTACGTTCATGATCCTTTGAGAACTGTTTTCAGAAATGGGAACAATATCAGGGAAAAATTTTCAAGGAAATTGTTGATTGATTGATTGATTTTAATGGGATTTAAATTTGTATTGTGCTATTTATAGCTAAATGTTAGGGAATTGCGTTCATTGTACATTTATATTTACATTATTATGTAGCTGTTCCTTAGGAGTTTTTGCACACATTTGTTAGATATCAAGTATTTTGATCTAATACAAATAATTAGCAAATAGTTATATGGTTTCAAGTATCCCTATCTAATACAATATATATATATATATATATATATATATATTATATGTGTGTGTGTGTGTGTGTGTGTGTGTGTGTGTGTAATATGGTCATGAACATTTTCTCTAAATACATGTCCTAACCCCCGTCACTTTACAAAAAATTATTTATCATTGTTCATACAATATTTTTCCATTCTTTTGTATTTCCCTGATGAAGGTTTGATATAAACTGAAACGTTTAAAGGTCAACTTCACCATCAAACATAAATTCATCTTTTTTCGGAATATTTTGTTTTTGTATTTTCTACATATATATATATATATATATATATATATATATATATATGTGTGTGTGTGTGTGTGTGTGTGTGTGTGAGAGAGAGAGAGAGAGAGAGAGAGTGGAATTTTAATATAATGTATAAATATAATTCTATTTGATATTAGTGATTTTTAGCACCGTAATATGGTTTTATATGAGTAAAAATAATGCTCAGGTAACAATGATATGGCGTCAAGTTTTCCTTTCAAACACGAATACAATTCAAAAATATTTCTTTATCCAATGAATGGAATCGGTTCAGAGTGGACATGGGATTAATGGCAATGAAGCGTTACAAAAGGATAAACATTTGCTTTTACTTTAAATTGTAGCAAAGTACAAAGTGTCTAGACTCTGTACAGGATGGAAACAATTTAAAGAAAAAAAAAACAGTCAGCTAAAGGGCGGTTGTACCCTTATTATAAGGCCAATGGTAGTCCTGTATAAACGTCCACCATTGAGACCACTCCCAGAACGGTAGAATTAAGATGGGCCATCATCAATCGTGTCAGGCTGGATATCCATTCAATCTCTTACCAATCGTCCCTGTCATACTTTGCTCTCTGGAGTCATCGTATCAGAATTCAGTATCTGAGCGGATCAATGTAGATCCTTGTTGGTTTCCATAGAAGAACGTCACTTATCAGTTGGTCCTTGCTTCTCCACAGTGTCCAGTATGCCTTGTTCGTCTCACTTGCATGGTTGTAAGATGGGCGGTAAGTGGTCATACAGCTGTTTCATTGTGGGTTGTTGTTTCCATGGTTTATTTAAGATTGCACGATGCATTCTTGTGCAGCTAATATTTAGCTTATTATGAAGGCGATTCATTAACGTCCAAGTGGTGCAGCCATACAGTAGCAATGATTCAACTACGGCTTCGAAATATTGTCGCTTCAACTTGTCAGTAAGATTTGATTTCCATATTACATTTAATCTGTTTGAAGCAGACCATTCCTTTTCTATGCGTGTATTAACGTAATTTTCTGTGGATGAAATATTACTAGCTAGGTACGTGAATTGTTCTACTGGATTTCGAGGCTTACCGTCGAGTGTGGGTATGCCTCCTTTCTTTCTAAAACATATTAACTCAGTTTTATCGGGGTTCATAGTTGCCTATTTCAGGCTGTGTAGCAAGTATTCGGCTTGTTTAGCTGTATTTGTAAGAAGTGTCAGATCATCTGCATAGTCCGCATCTGTAATAGTCCCTGTGGAATATCACCTGCTTCTTGCCTTTTTGTGTGTGGGGCCTTTTTCTTTTATGGAATTAATGCTCTTTGAAGTGCATAGTTTATATATATATATATATATATATATATATATATATATATATATATATATATATATACCAGCCCCTCCGCACGAGGAGGATGCGACGCAAGGTCAATTTCTTAAGCGGAGTTTAACAGGTTTGAATTCAGAATTTTCTTTCTCCTAGACTAGTTACCTAGCCATGGTTAAAGAGTCCAGTATAACCTGCTATTTACCCATAGCTGGAGGGAGAACTGGATTCATACCTTTCCCAAGAGTATTAGCGCCATGTAAAATGCTAACAGCTTTGTCCAGGAATTGAACTTGGGTTGACGAGTCCATTTCCTACGACTCTAACCATTAGGCCATATGTATATAGGGTGCTAATGTATCACGTTGTAGGACTCCAGCATCAAAGAAGTCTGTGTCATCATCAGGTGAGCGTACTATAAAAGCCATACTGTGGCTACATCTGAATATGGCTTTATCGAAATGCAGCTCAGTCGATAGCCAATCTGGTTGAAGTTGGTCGGGGTCTAGACAGCACCAAGCCACTTAAAACTTTCTGAATATTCATTGAAGTATTACCAACCAAAGCAAAGTCGTAGTAATCGTATAAACACTACAACGCCTCTGATACATCTCAATATAAGAATGCTGCGACCAGCTATAGTAACTCTTGCAAGATGCTTGCATTGTGGCTGTTCGTGACAGGCTTTCTGATTTCGGAAAACGCAGCCAGAGGCTTGTTCATTCTCTCTAGTAATTTAATATCTGTATTCAAGTAGGTTTCCTTATTTCCGCGACATATCATGTAATGATGTCATCAGCCTGTTTTGTAAACGTGAGCATATGGCACAAGATAGACGCCAAAAGGACATTATAAAAGAATATCAGAACTTTGAATTGGAATATATCCTATTGATTTTTAGATGAAGCTCTGTTAATAATTATTATTAATATAGTGGTACCTGACCTACGTGTTTAATTCATTCTGCTCGTAACTAAATTTTCTCGTATATCAAATCAATTTTCCTCATTGAATTTAACTGAAATGACATTAATCCATCCCAGCTACCTCCAAAAAAGTACCCTATTTTTTTGTTACGTTTTTAATTCTAAAAAAATGTAGCACTCCAATATAGTGTTACCTTGATTTACGTGTTTAATTCCTTCCGCTCATAACTCAATTTCCTCGTATATAAAATCAATTTTCCCATTGAAATTAATTGAAATGACATTAATCCATCCCAGCTACTTCCAAAAAAGTACCCTAATTTTTTGTTACGTTTTTAATAAGAAATATAGCACTACAATGTAGTGGTACATTTATTTACGTGTTTAATTCGTTCCGCTCTTAACTCAATATCCTCGTATATCAAATCAATTTTCCACATTGAGATAAACTAAAATAACATTAATCTGTCCCAGCCAAACCATAAAAAGTAACCTAATTTTTTGTTACGTTTTTAATTTAAAAAATAACACACCAATATAGTGTTACCTTGATTTACGTATTTAATTCGTTCCGATCGTAACTCAATTTCCTCGTATATCAAATTAAGTTTCCTTATTGAAATAAACTGAAATGACATTACTCCATCCCAGCCACCCTCGAAAACGTACTCTAATTTTTTGTTACGTTTTTAATTTTAAAAAATAGCACTCCAATATAGTTTTACCTTGATTTACGTGTTTAATTTGTTCCGCTCGTAACTCAATTTCCTCGTATATCAAATTAAGTTTCCCCATTGAAATAACGGAAATGACATTAATCTATCCCAGTCAAACCACAAAAAATAACCTTATTTTTGTTACGTTTTTAATAAGAAAAATAGCACTACATTATATTAAAAATTATAAAATACGATGTAATGAATTATGTGTTGTAATATGTTTTACTAGTGGTACCTGATGATAATCTAATTATTACCATGTTTGATATGTTTACTTAAGAGCTATTGCAAATAGTTCAATATGTAAAAAGTATAATAATCATGATTTAACACCCACTCGCACTTTTTTTATTTCCTTCCTTCTTTTCACCTTTTAATTATGTTTGATTGAAACAGATTAGCTTTATCGCTTCCATGTGCTCACACCCTCTCTATATATTCCCCTATTCTCTTTCTTTCCCTGTTTCTTATATTTTTCTGTTTCGCATGAATTTTTTCTTCCATTTCTTTCTTTATAATAAAAACAGAATGGTCCATTATTTAGCTGAGGTGACGACAAAATAAGAAATAAGAATTCGACAGATAAGCAACGCCAAATAATCATGATTTTCATTTTTGCGTTTCATCTTGGACGATTTGGACGGTCTCATTTTAATCAGTGTGAGTTGCAACATGATATCGGTCAGATGATTAAGGAACAAGACTATTGATATATATATATATATATATATATATATATATATATATAAAGGTACTTTGACGTGTTTAATTCGTTCAGCTCGTAACTCAATTTCCTCGTATATCAAACCAATTCCCCCCTTAAAATAAAGTAAAATAACATTAATTCGTTCCAGCCACCCCAAAAAACACCCTATTTTTTATGTTTTCAATAAGAAATATAGCATTGCATTGTATAACAAATAATAAAATAGAATGTCATGAATAATGTCCTGTAATATGGTTTTATGCTTATTTTTTCTGAAAAATATTTTTCTTGGTGTCATAAATTTGGAAACTCTAATGTTTTGAGTGAACTTATTAACATAAGCGTATGTGAGGCTCGCTAGTACCTGAATTTTAGCTTTCAGCAGAAGGAAAAAATTGAACGTGTGCCAGCTCGTAACTAAAAAAAATTCGTACTTGGGGCAGTCGGAAGTCAGGGCACTATTGTAATTTTAACTGGGACTATTTTCCATTTTTCTAATGCGTCAGTCGTATTCCGCGAATATTTGACTCTCGGTGGTGTGAGATGTGCGACAAATCACCACTTTTATTTATTGACGGTCTCAATTTTAACCAGATGGTGTTGCGTGATAACAGACGGAAGATTAAGTAAAAGCATATTATCAGTATATATATATATATATATATATATATATATATATATATATATATATATAAGACTAAGGGTCGGTTCAGCTCAGCAGGTAGAGCGTTCACCTGAGAACGGTTCGTGTTTCGTTACCAGTCTTGCCACCTCAGCGTATGAGTAGCGCAGGGTTGTTGCAATAATGTGATGAGCTGATGGTAGGTGCGGCGCGCCACCTCAGACGCTAAAAAAATGATATTCTTGATCTATTGCTAGTGAAAAGAGTATATATTCCCTCGCTCTCCGGCTGATACCCACTTTACACAATCCGACGACTTCTACTTTTTTATACATAGGACAAGGACATTCTAATTGTCCGGGCAAACTGTCAACATCCTGTTTGACTGACCACTCATCTAAAACAAGTCACACATCATGATTAAACCCCAGAGAACTCTCATATCTGAACCATCGCTGACCCTAATGTGATGTTTTCTAGACGTGATAGCTCTCTGGGGAGTCATTACAATACAATTACGACAAACAAGCTGGAATTATACAACCAAAAACAATATGCATAGAATACGTGCGTAAAACATTAAAAATGTGTGTTGGTAATAATTATGCGTTGAGAAAAGAAATGTTGGTTTTATCTTGTTTTAAATAAATCATTATGTATCACCTTGTTTAAAATAATACTAATTTTTATCTGACAGATTTCTACATAATTTCACTATTTTCCTGTGTTATTTACCATTTTATTGAGAATTTAATCAAAAATAATTTGAATATAATTTAACTTCTTTAACTCTACATTGTCTTTAAAGTTGCGACTGTTCTTACATCAAAAGGGGAAAAATGACAAGGATTTAATCCATTATGTGTTCTCGTAGCATAGTTACCGACTACGACTATATTGGTGATACCTAAGGCACCTTGTGTGAGTAATAGTTAGCAAGCTAGATTTGCAGACCATTGATAGCGAGTTCGATTCTCAATCGCTGCCCCATACTTTTGGCCTTGTGCCACTGCTAAACTAAACTTAGTATAAAGGGCACCTCATGTAGTGTAATGGTTAGCAAGCTAGATTCGCACCCCATTGTTAGTGAGTTCGATTCTCATTGGGCGACACATACTTCTGGTCTTGTGCCACATCTAAGCTAACCTTAGTAAATAACTATATTGGTGATGCTAATAGTCGGATGTGGGAGGAGAAATAGAAAAAATGTTTAAGCACAATTCCTCTCAAACGTTAGGTTTGTTGGTTGAATTTTAAAGCACCTAAACCCATGTTGGATTATTTTAGACCGAAGAAGTTTTTGTTTTATTTATTCTGGATTGGTACTAATTTTTTAACTCAGTTTTTTCAAACACATTTTTGAGAACTAATTTTTTCTATTTAACCCATAGATGGTATCCTAACTGGTACTACCACTCTGGGTCAGAATGTACCTGGGAGGCAAGGTGATGAAGAGATACTCCACATTCCTCAGAGCTCCAGAATTGGAACTTTACCATCAGATAGAGTTTAACGTCATACCCGGGACATTAAGATCACCCACTTCTTGCAAATATATAATAAAAAGGTTTGGGGCTTACCATAAGGGCAATAAGGTTTGGACAATATATAAATGCTAGGGCTTGACATGAACAGCCGATTGACCGGAGGGGCCTCTCCGACCACTCGTTCAGACTAAATATGACCAAAGAGGATTTTTGCAAGTCATAAACTGCTCAGTCTCCAGGCTGCCAGTAAGCATCGCCACCCACGGCCAACAGGTGGCCCATTGGGGTGGGGATCAAAGATTAGGAGCGTTTGTTGCTTATATTTTATCTGTTAAGTTTCTGAGGTACTGGTAGTAATCTCTAAATGGATAAGGGACACAACGTGCGGACTAGTTTATTCGTTCAAGTTAGAACCAACCCTTTCTGTATCCTTGAATGGTGAAGTCATTCTCCGTACACACGAAAGCACTTCTCCTCGTACCCCAGCCACCAAAAGTCAGCGAATCGAAAAGTCCATCCTCTTTTTTGAATTTCACGGAAGACCCAATTCCCACTTCTGTCTTACATCATCCGGTCACCCGTACAGCAATGGAATTGATATTATCCGCAAGCTATCGGTATTCATAATTCTAACTTATGTAATTTCTTTCGTCTCTCGACAGTCAAAATTGTGTCTATCCCCTTTTCACTAGCGCTAGACCAAGGAGATTATCTTAGCATCTGAGGTGGAGCGCCACACCTACCATCAGCTCCTTACTTTACCGCACAGATCCCTGTGCTACTTATACGCTGAGTT
>CM042145.1:125540013-125567513 GCA_023376005.1 Doryteuthis pealeii
TATATATATATATATGTATATATATATATATATATATATGTTATATATATTATATGTATATGTATATGTATTATATATGTATATGTATATGTATATATATGTATATGTAATATATATATTATATATATGCTAATATATTATATATGTATATATATATATATATATATATATATATGTTTATACTATATATAATGTATATGTGTGGAGCTTAGACCGTACATGATATAGAAAAATTGATACATAGATAGATGGGCACTTGAAAACAGATCGATATACTGTAAACCGTACTTGAGATACATAGATAGATAAATAGATAGATAGATTGGTACTCGAAACAGATCAATATACTCAGACATCATCGTGGTTAAGTGTTAGCAATGTTTAACCAGATATTCTGGCGGCCTAATACTTTAGATTCGTTGCTAACTACGATGAATCCCCAACATTTCGTTACGTTATACATCTTATCAAAGTGTCCTTCCAACCACTACAACCAGGGATCAGATTGAAGTATATGTTTCATTCCCTTAGCCGCGTTCTCTTCTTTGGACAGTATGATGCGCCATGTTTGTGTATTGGAATTCAAAAATTAACGATTCAACCCTGATGATTTCAAACTTCTCTTCATTTACTTCTATACACACACACACACACACACACACACATATATATATATATATATATATATATATATATATATATATATATATATATATATATATACACACTGCGTTTCAAATTATTAAAGAAGTGACATTTTTCCCTCCTATCCACAAACTACTACAAACGAAAAATTTTCGTCTCCGCTATTGATAAGTCTAGAGTTTAAACAACCTCTGAAGATGATGTTTTATAAATCGAAATATTGTTCAATATTAGCTATGAATATGATATAAAATCTTTTCACTTTAGCAGCATATAGTGTTGTTTTCATATCATTTTATCTACACTCATACCGTCGGATTCATTTCCTTTCTCTTAATATATATATATATATATATATATATATATATATATATATATATATAATTACTATCCTCGTCCTACCGGTGGCCCCATTGTGGAGATTTTATACCTCTACAGAGGTGCAATCGGTGTATTCTTCTGCCCAAGCTGACAAGGCAATAAATTTGTCTGGCGTAAGATCATTTTTATAAGAGTTTAATGAACATTTTATAGAAGAGATTCTATCAATGGAATGACCAGACTAAACGACATTTTCAGGAAGACGCCGAAGTGAAAGTAAAAGGTTAATTGACTCTAATCAGAACATTTAATCTTTATGTCAGTGATTAATTATCTCTCAAAAATATAGACATTAACAAATTGCATGATCTATTTTAAAGCCACACACACACACACACACACACACACACACACACACACACACACACACACATTCACTCACTCACTCACTTACTGAGATACACCCGCCCTGTCAATCTGGAGCTCTAGAAAACGCAGAATGCACCTTTTTGCTTTTGGTAATCGGTTGAACAGTCTATGACATGCAACACTCCAATTTTTCCCTTATTTAAGCTAGACAGACGGTCTAGGAGGTGCCCTCCTATCGATCGGCTGGTCACATCAAGCCATAGCATGTACATCATTATCGTGACCCATAAACCCTTATGGCAAACCCCAACCATTTTTAGCATATATATGGAGATGTGTGGTATAATGGTTAGAGGCTTAGGGGATTTCAAATTCTGGATAAGGCTGTTTGCATTTCACATAGCGCTAAAAATGCTTGGAAAATGTATAAATCACTGCACTCTCCCTTCAGTTACGGGTAAATAGTAGGACAGACTGGGCTTTTTAACCTGGGTTGGCAACCAGTGTCGGGAAAAGAATACACTGTTTCAAACCTGTTAAACTCCGCTTAAAAATTGACCTTGTGTACATCCTGCTACTGCGGAGCGGTTGGTATATATATATATATATATATATGTGTGTGTGTGTGTGTGTGTGTGTGTGTGTGTGTGTGTGTGCTAGAAATCGGTGACTGCGTGTCTTAGTGTCTTTGGTATGACGTTAAATTGCATATATGTTCCGATTTTGGAGCTCTGTAATGTACTCCTTCCTCTCCAATACTCACAACTCCAATCTAACCCAGAGTGCTAGTATTTTGTTAGGTTTCCATCTATGAGTTAAATACTTTTTTATGTGGGCTCCCGCCCTGTCGGCTGGGGCGTTAGAATTCACCGACTGCACCTCTGCAGAGGGGTAAGACTCCCCCAATGGGGCCACCTGATGGCCGTGGGTGGCGACCCGTGATGCTTAAGGATAGAGCCCAGGTGGATGAGTAGTTCATGACATGCAATACTCCACTTTGACCCTATCTTGGGCTAGATGGGCGGTCGGAGAGGCCCACTCCGATCAATCGGCTGGTCACGTCAAGCCCTAGCACCTATATGATTTTCCCAACCCTATTGCCCTTATGGCAAGCCCCAACCACTTTTTATCATATGGGTGCTAGAAGCGGTCGCTGCGTACATGTCCTGTGAATGACGTTAAACTCTATCTGATGGTAAGCTTCCAGTTTTGGAGGTTTGGGGAATGTGGAGCACCCCTTCATCACCATTGCTCCCTGGTCCACTCTGACCCGGAGTGGTAGTACCTGTTAGGGTCCCATCTATGTGTTAAATAGAAAAATGTATTTATAAAAAATTGTATTATCCATTAAGAATTGATTTATTTCAAATCTTTATCGGCATTAAATGACCCACTGAGGTTGATATGCCGTAAAACAAAACAAAACAAATTTATATGGGCTCATACAGTTGAGATAATTTTCATTGGGGATATTTTCTCTATTCAATTTTTTTCAGTCCTTTTGTAAATACTATCTGATTTGTTAAGACTAATCTCATATTGAGTCTCTGGTCGAAATAAATTTATTATAGTCAAATGACGGTTTGTTAAGTTTTTCTTTCTTTGAAAGTTAAATATTGCACTGTATATAATTAATTTATTAGTTATTATAAATTGAGCACTCTTGGGAATTCATAAAAACCCTTGTAAGATTCTATACGTTTGCACCTACGTGAGCTTACAGTGTGTATGAGCAGTAAGATTCTGATGATCCCAAATAGAATCATCCCTTACTTACCTATCAATTGGATTATTTTACCTTTGTATATATATATATATATATATATATATATATATATATATATATATGTGTGTGTGTGTGTGTGTGTGTGTGTGTGTCTGTGTGTGTGTCTGTGAGTCTGTGTGTGGAAAGATGGAGTATAAATTAAATCTGAAGAGCTTGTAAGTTAGAAAGAGATTGATTTTATATTCTGAATATTTGTTCCTGTTTTCGAATTAAGTATATAATTGGATGAAGACTCATCTAAAAATTGAAACTACATGATTATCGGTCGTTGTCATTAGATGCGACACAAAACATATAATAAAACAAATTTTATTTTTTTCAAATCATATAACAAGATAAAATAAATGTCTAGTCCTTATCTGAATTTTATTAGATTTCGTTTTCATCACACTTTTAGCCTCTGATGTTTTTGTAATAAGTTTTCTTGACTTGAACTCATACTAATCTGTTCAATGTACAGGTAACCCACGTTAATACACAGTTAAAGACATAAGTTAAGGGTGACAAAAAAAAACAGAATTTGGGTTCTGTCTTTTTTGTGTTTGTGTGTTGGGCAGTTGGACCAGTAATATATATATAATATTACTAGAGAGAGAGAGAAGAGAGAGAGAGAAAGATTCAAGTTTGAGAGAGAGAGAGAGAGAGAGAGAGAGAGAGAGAAGAGAAAGATTCAAGTTTGAGAGAGAGAGAAAGAAAGATTCAAGTTTGAGAGAGAGAGAGAGGGGGAGAAAGATTCAAGTTTGAGAGAGAGAAAGACAGACAGAAAGAGTCAAGTTTAAGAAAGACAGAAAGAAAGAGTCAAGTTTGAGTAAAAGAGAAAGAAAGGGAGAGTAAATTTTGAAAGAGAGAAAGAAAGGAAGACTCAAGTTTAAGAGAGAGAGAGAGAGAGAGAAAAACATGTTGATTAATGGCACATTGTTCTCCAGCCGGGTTAGGGGCACCTGAAAAAACAATTCCTTATTTTATTATACTGTTTTCCTTTGAGATATTAAGGAATGAAAACTTGAGAAAATATGCTCCAATTGCTGAACCCAAAATAGGCTTAGTGAGATTAAAGAACACATGAAAGCCTTTCTAGGTCACCAATGAACAAAAAAAAAAAAATAGAATTTGGGTCCTATTTTTTAAAAAATAAATGGCTGTACTTCAGGAGTCCATTCCCTTCATTGTATCTCCCCGTTTCTTTGGTTAATTCCTAATGCCAGTATCATACCAACGAATATGAGTAATTCATGTCCCTATCCACTGTGTACTTAAGCATCACGGGTCGCTACCCACGGCCAACAGGTGGTCCCGTTGGAAGGGGAACTTACCCTTCTGCAGAGATGCAGTCGGTGTATTCTAAAGCCCCAGTGACAGGGCTGCACTTTAAATGAAGATGTTCCATCGCGATGCAAGGGTTAGCAAGATAGTTTCGTATATCCATTATCACTGAATAGCGAGTTAGATACTCGATGGATGCTTCATTCTTGTGGACTTGTGTCACATCCTACCCGGCTGAACGTGTTGGTTAAATAATTACTATTTATCTAAGATAGGTTGTTTAAGGAACATTGTATGAAGCCAAAGTCTTCAGCTAATAGATAAACATAGTTTTCGTCTAATCTATATATTAATATAATACTCGTGCTCCGTTATCATCTTGCAAAACCATCTAGTTAAAACTGAGACGGTCCAAATAGTCAAAGATAAGATGCAAATATAAATCCTGGTTATCTGGTGTTGCTTATCCGGCGAATTCTTTTTTTCACAGGAATGTTGTCACGTTAGCTAAATAATGAAGCATTCTGTTTTTATTGTAAAGAAAGAAAAGGGGAAAAAGGACATTCTACACAGAAGAAATATAAAAAAGAGAGAAAGAGTGTAAAGGAAATACAGAGAGATGGAGTGAGCACAAGGAAGCGATAACACTAATCAGTTTCAATCAAACGTAATGAAAAGAATGAGCATGAACGTGAGTGGTGATACATGATGCTTAAAGACGGAATCCTGGTCGGTGAGCAATCCATAATAGGCAACACCCCACTTTGGCCTTTAATTAAGCTAGACGGTCGGTCGGAGAGGCCCCCTTGGATCAATTGGCAGGTCACGTCAATTTTCCTGAATGTATTGCCCATACGGCAAGTGTCTACCTTTTATCATATGTGCTAGACGGCGGTGGCCGAAGGACTTAATTTCCTAGGTTAAGTTAAACTTCGTCTAGTGGTGAAGTTCCAATTCTGAAGCTGTATAGAGTATGGAGTACTCCTTCATCACATTTGCTCCAAGATCCACTCTGACACGGAGTGGTAATACCTGTTAGGGTACCATCTATGGGTTAAATAGAAAAATGAGTTTTTAAAAATGTGTTTAAAAAATTAAGTTTAAAAAAGATGAATACCTAACGAGAATGAATCAAACAAATCTTTTTCGGCATAAAATACCCCAAGTGTTGACATGCCATAAAATCCGACCACACAAGTATTCGATAAGTTGAAGCAATGGCAAATAAGAGGGCTGAGACACTCTAATCGCATACTTAGCTCTGGTAACTCAATCAAAAGAACAGGTAGCCTGGGAGAAGTATTAATTACGGGGTAACAGGTGATGAAACTTTGGGTCCCATCGGTATGATTCGAGCTAAGTGAACGCTTCCGAATTCCAACAGAAAGTCACGGGGGCAATCTTAACGGTTGAAAGGAGGTTGTCCCAGGAATACAGAAATGCAAAAATCGACAGTGATGTGTATATTTGGGGATGCAGATGCTACGTCGTCACAAGGTTTCACAACATTTCAAAATACAGCAGACACTAGGAGTTCTTGGCAGAATCGTTGTAAAAAAAAACAAAGAAAACGACTAGATCGTAGAATAATAATCTGCACAAAATGTAAAATCTAAAAAAATTACACCATGCACAGATCAAACAAAATAAGACAAAATGTCTAATAAATTAATCTTTTTTGGAATACTTTGTTCATTTTTCCCGATCCACGAAGAAATATTAGAGGACTTGAACATCGACAACTGAAAATCATGAAAAATAAATATTCCATGGTATTTAACAAAACCTGCCTAAATAATAACTTGCTGACAAAATACATAATATATATATATATATATATATATATATATATATTATATATATATATTAATTATAAAATATTAAAATTCGAAGGCAATACAATGCGTATAAAAAATAAAGACAAAAAGATGTTTTTTATGTCTTATCGATTTCGAAGCATAAACTTCATCATCAGAGTTTATTTTCAGAAATGACGTGCTTATGTTTTTATTTGTGTGGTTATAATTTCTCTTCTTATTTCCTTTTCCTCTCCTTTTTTCCTCTCTTTCTTCTTCTCCTCCTTTATGAATGAAATGGGCGAATAACTGTAATTTCTTATTTCTCTTTTTTTTCTTTTTTTTAAGTTTGTGGAGAACAAATATTCTTAATATTCTTAATAATATATATATATATATATATATATATATATATATATATATATATATATACTATAGTGTTGGATTGTCACTGTTTCAGCTTTTACTGAAACCGTGTGTCAAACGCAGTATTATTGGGAGAGTGCTCAATATAAAATAGAGCTGTTATATAATATAATAAAATAAATATATAAAGGTTTTACATATCTATTTATTTGGTGACAAAGAACAGTCACAACCATTTTGGTTTCATGCATCAGCAATCATCAGGTGAACTTGTTTCAAATGCCTTTGTCACCAAATAAATAGATATGTAAACCTTTATATATGTATTTTTATTATATTATATATATATATATATATATATATATATATATATATATAATATATAGTGCCAATGACACTAACTTTATTAGTAATAATCGGATATATATATATATATATATTATATAATATATAATATATATATCAATCAAAAGCGAGACAACTGAAACATTCCATCAGTTTCACACCAGAAGATGGCACAAAGACTGGCTGAAACGCACGTGAAGAAACCTTTGGTGGATTGCTACACCGATTCCACCCTGACATTAAAAGATCGCCAGACAGTTATAAAGGATGGAACAAAACATTTCCGACAAGAATCGTTAGTAGAGTTTAACAAAACATATATATATATATATATATATATATTATATATATATATATATATATATAAATCGGATTATTTTTATTTGTGTTGAATGGTACCGTCTTTATCAAGAAACATATTCTTTTCAAAGAGACCATTAGGCAGGTGTTAGTCTTTCGGTAAATGGAAATGGAATCAGACATTCACGAAGATAAAATTGACCGACATTCTACAGATTGAACATCAATATTAATACATTCACCTTTAAAACATAATTTCATTTTGGAAATAATTAATTCTCATGCGCAAAAGAAAGAAGAAATATATCAGAACCAAAATTATTTCCGAGAGAATGGCGAAAGCTGTGAAAGACTTTGAAATTCTTTACCGAATATTTCTCGAATTTTGACAGAAAGTGTGATGTATCTCACGTTAGGGAACAAGTGACAGCAAGTCAAAGACAGTAGTGAAATATCACCGTCATTCTTATCGATGTTTTAAAACTATTTTGCAAGAGAGAGAGAGAGAGAGAGAGAGAGAGAGAGAAAGAGAGAGAGAGAGAGTCCATGCTGCTAATGCTGATGATGCTGATGCTGCATAAATAAAGTAAGTGAAGTCGGCGGGGTGGCCTATTGACGGTATCAGCCGAACAGCGATGGAGTCTATCCCCTTTTCACTAGCGCTAAACCAGGAAGATCTTTTTTATGTCTGAGTTGAAGTGCGACACTTACCATTATCCCCCCACTTTACCACACAGATACAAACAGTGCTACTCATACGCTGAGTTGATGAGGGCCGGTATTGTTCACATAACTTTGTCTTTCCAAGGTGGATGAACTACCGACTGAGCTAACACGGCTACTTAATAAATATTTAATACCAGCTAACGGCTGTTTTGTCGCATTGTTGACGTCCCTTGTGGACTTCATTCACACAAATATTTGTAAACGTTATTCAACTACGTTAAGCTTTAAAGCCAACACTCATTAATCTTTATTGGTCATATAAAATCTATGAAACTTTTACCAAGGGTATAAGATTTCATGTGTGGTCATCAATTTACTCCTGCTAAGATCCACAATATTCAGTCAGAGCCCAGGTGGATGAACAGTTCATGACATGCAATACTCCACTTTGGCCCTATCTTGGGCTAGACGGGCGATCGGAGAGGCTCCCTCCGACCAATCGGCTGATCACGTCAAGCCCTAGCACCTATATGATTTTCCCAACCCTATTACCCTTATGGCAAGTCCCAACCCCTTTTTATCATATGGGTGTTAGAAGGCGGTGGCTGCAGGTCTACATGTCCTGGGAATGACGTTAAACTCTATCTGATGGTGAGGTTCCAGTTTTGGAGGTTTGGGGAATGTGGAGCACCCCTTCATCACCATTGTTCCCTGGTCCACTCTGACCCGGAGTGGTAGTACCTGTTAGGTTCCCATCTATGGGTTAAATAGAAAAATGTATTTATAAATAATTGTATTATCCATTAAGAATTGATTTATTTCAAAACTTTATCGGCATTAAATGACCCGCTGAGGTTGATATGCCGTAAAACAAAACAAACCAAACCAAATATTCAGTCATACTCCAGTCCAATTTAACAAAGGTCTCCAAATTATATCATCCAGATACAGTGTACTCAAATCTAAGACATATTTCTCTTTACTAGCACGACCTGTGGATGTAACAGAGCAGGGGTCACCAAACTACGGATCCGGCCCGCGAAGGCATTTTATCAGGCCCACCGACGGTATTTGAATGTTGCGTTCTTTGATAATGTTTTGAAAATAAATATGTTGGTTAAATTTGTTTTTGTGCATCTTACGCCATTCATCCATGAATATAACATGGAAAGAGAGATTTTATTTTACACCTTTTTCTCAGAGCTTTCGTTCTGGTTAGCAAGTATTGAACACAATAATAATGCGGCCTGCACTCATTATTTATTCAATTATTTTATTTTTTCAATTATCAGGCCCACCGTGAAAAAAGTTTGGTTATCCCTGTACCAGAGTATGATAATTCAATTATAGCTTGCAGACGAGATAAACAAATATGTGTTACATGTAGAGGAAAGCAGTGACCAGAAACAGCTGAAGAAGGCTGGAGGGTATATCAGCCGAAAGGTTGTGTATATAATAACGGACAATAGTCCGAAAAATCTAAATAATACAAATAATAATATCCTTGTATTAGTATCACTGTTAGTAGTTACTAGCGGGACCTGTAGATATACCACAGTATGATAATTTAATATACCACAGTATGATAATTTAATTATTACAACGTTTATATATTTACTTAAGAGCTATTGCAAAATAGCTTGCAGACGAGATAAACAATATGTTACCCGCAGAGGAAAGCAGTAATCAGAAACAGCAGAAGGCTGGAGAGTATATCGACCGAAACGATGTGTATATAATAACTCAAGTGGGGGAAAAAAACTAAATAATCCAAATTATCAACGATTTTCTCAAAAATTCAAACAAATATTATTCCTTGTATTTGTGATCTTTTTAACTGGCCTTGTTCCATACTAAACAAATTTTTAGTAAATATCAAATGGAAAGCGATTGAGATAGATTCTTTGTTGTTAAGCAGAACCAGTTGAGATAGGAGTCATTTTTACTTTCTTTTGGTCTGTGCCAACTCTTGTCCGGCCTTTATATTACAGCTCATACAAAAAGGTCAGCGGTTTCTTCCCCGACATCATCAGTTCTTTCCCCAACTAAAAAAAGAAATGAGAAGAAAAAAATATTACACAATCTTTTCGACAAGAAAAGAAACGTCAGCGTCAAATCTTTGTATAGAATGATATTTTTATAGACTCCATTGAATATTGTATATGCATTGTCAGTTCGAGGCTGTCAAACCTTAAAAATGGAGGAAATTGATTGCATAGATAGAAGGCTAATCGAAGGGAAAGAAATGTAGAATTGAGGGTTATGGGTGCAAAGAATATTTTTGAGATAGAAAGATAAAAAAAGTAACCCAAAAGTATTCAAAAACTGTATTGTATTCATACAATTTAATAATCTTAGATGTGGAAAGAGAGAGAGAGAGAGAGAGAGAGAGAGAGAGAGAGAGAGGGGGGGGGGAGAGATGAATAGACAGATAGATAGATATGAACCGACTGAGATTGAGAGATGGATATTAATAGAGATAGATAGATAGATAGATATAGATAGATAGATAGGTAGATATGAATAGACTGAGAGAGATAGAGAGATATGAATAGACCGAGAGAAATATATAAATAGACTGATATAGATAGATAGATATGAATAGACTAAGATAGATAGATAGATAGATAGATATGAATAGACTGAGAAAGATAGAGAGATATGAATGTACTAAGAGAGATAGATAGATATGAATAGACTGAGAGAGAGATATGAATAGACTGATATAGATATATAGATATGAATAGACTAATATAGATAGATAGATAGAGAGGTAGATAGGAATAGACTGGGAGAGATAGATAGATAGATATGAATAGACTGAGAGAGAGATATGAATAGACTGGTATAGATATATAGATATGAATAGACTAAGATAGATAGATAGATAGATAGGTAGATAGGAATAGACTGGGAGAGATAGATAGATATGAATAGACTGAGAGAGAGATATAAATAGACTGATATAGATATATAGATATGAATAGACTAAGATAGATAGATAGATAGATAGGTAGATAGGAATAGACTGGGAGAGATAGATAGATAGATATGAATATACCGAAAGAGAGAAATATATAAATAGACTGATATAGATAGATAGATATGAATATACTAAGATAGATAGATAGATAGATAAATAGATAGATATGAATAGACTGAGAGAGATAGATAGATATGAATACACTGAGAGAGATAGAGAGATATGAATATACTAAGAGAGATAGATAGATAGATATGAATAGACTGAGAGAGATATATAGAGAGACAGTGTGTGTTTTTTAAAGATAGAAAGATAGATATATAGAAGTGAATAGACAGATAGATGGAATGAATAGTTTGAGATAGACAGTGTGTTTTGGAGAGATAGGAATACAGATAAATATTAGATAGATAGATAAATTGATAGATACAGACAGACAGACAGGTGAGATCAATAATTAAAAAGATAATTAGTAAATAAGGTTTCAGTCTTGATAGATTTAGATCATATCTCGTATTTCAAGAATAGAAACACTTAAGGTATTCTTAATTTCTGTGTACATAAGTTCAATTTCAGTTAGGAAATTTCTTAACACATCTAATATTTAGAAGAGAATTTACGTTTCTTTTATCTTTCATTTCAGTCTTGGTAAATATTGTTTTATTTTCGATAGTTTTTCAGTAAGCCTCATATATTTAAACCAAAACCACGTGTTTTATTCATGGTTCATTTCTGTGATGGTAAATACGGCTTCAGTCTCGTTACTTTTTGAACACACCTCGTGTTTTGAAGAAAATTAACGTTTCATTCATTATTCATTTCTGCTTGGTAAATACTGCTTCAGACGCGTTAACTTTTTAACACAAGCCATATTTTGAATAAGATTAAAATCTAATTAATTTCTTATTTCTGTGTTGATAAATATAGATTGAGTTTCAACCTTGATATATTCTTATATATAACGTCCATATATATATATATATATATATATATATATATATATATATATATATATATATATATATATTATATATTATATATGAATTAAGGTAGCGGGGACATGAAATCATCGGCACTTGATTCCGTATCCACGCTACCTTTAATTAGATGTAAATTCTCTATCAATGATATTGAGCACTGTTTACTTAGAAATATAGCACCCATATTATATATATATATATATATATATATATATATATATATATATATATATATATATATATATATATATCAACCCCCTCCACACGACGAAAATTTGCCACGGGGTGAATTTCTTCAATAGAGTTAAACAGGTTTGAATTCAGAGTTGTCCTTCTCCGAGACCGGTTCCGTAACACAGTTTAAATATCCCAGTCACCCCAACTATTTGCACAATTGAAACCTCACCACACGATGAAGTTTAATGTATACCAGGATAATAAGACCCTCGGCCACCCCCTTTTTAGCACATATGAATGGATGGGGCGTATCACATAAAAGCAATAGGGTCGGTACAATGAAATAGGTGCTACGACTTAACGGGACTAGCTGATTGATAGGAGGATCTCCCGGAACGCCCGTATAGTTCGATTAAAGACCAAAGTGGAGTGTTGCATGTCATGGATAGCTTAGCCATCAGGACTCCGTCCTGAAGCATCACGGTTCGTCACTCAGGGCCAAAAGAAAGCCCCTTTGAAGAGGGTTCTACCCCTTTGCAGGTATGCAATCGGTGTATTTTACAGCTCCAGCCAACTGAGCTAAATAAATAAACACTGTTTTAATTCTTAGCTTCTGTTAATAAAATAAATATATTAAGATAAATATATTAAAATAAATTAAACGAAGATATTTTTAAATATATTAAAATGAATATAGTAAAATAAATATATTTAAATGAATTAAACGAATATATTTTTATCACTTTAATGCAAAAACAGTTAAGAACACCAAGTAATTACGAACTGAATTTATTTTTTTTTCATATGAACAAAAACAATTTTTAGAAAAATGAACTTATGTTTCAAAACTCTCCCGTGTTTAGGGTCTCTTTTTTAAAATGATATTTTGAATGTAAAAATGGTCATTGTAGTAGGGCTCTATTGGCGAGGGGGTATTTTAACCCCTCTGTCGTGTTGCAATCGGTGCATTCTACCACACCAGCCGACAGAGCGTTATAAAGTCTGAACAACGGTTCTAATACATGTGTGTTTTTTTACCTAGACGATTGGCCTTGGTGAACAATACAATGAATTGATTTTTTGAAAAGAATTCAATAAAACTATTAAATGCTCTAGCAAATAAATACGAGGGAAATTGATCATTTAGAGAAGAACGTACTTAATTAATGAAGCGTCAATAAGTCACACAATGCAATCATTTGAACTAATTATTTTGAAAAGTATATCTTAATCACCGAATGTTAATTGACTTTGTATTGACAACTAAAATGCTTATGCGTTCATTAGCCTCTATCTAATTAAAATATAACATATATACATACACACACACATACGTATATATATATGACGTGCATATATATATATTGAGATATAGATATATGTGTGTTTCGGTTTCAGTTTGTACGCGAGTATATATATATATATATATATATATATATATATATATATATATATATATATATATACTCGCGTACAAACTGAAACTGAAACATATACTTTTTTTACTCGCGTACAAACTGAAACTAAACACACATACTTTTTCCTTAATTTTCCACACACACGCACACTCACACACACATACTTATATATATATATATTATATATATATATGTGTGTGTGTGTGTGTGTGTGTGTGTGTGTGCTTGTGTGTGTGTGTATGTGTGTGTGTGGGATTGTGTGTGTGTATGAAAATTAAGAAAAAGTAAATAAAAAAAGGCAAATAATTATAAACAATTAGTATTTCGCCTCAGTTGATTTCCGAAGCTTTATCAGAATGATAAAGCTTATAAAACCAACACAAGTGAAATATTAATCGAATGTAACTGCTTATGAGTCTCTCTCTCTCTCTCTCTCTCTCTCTCTCTCTCTCTCTCTCTCTCTCTCTCTCTCTCTCTCTCTCTCTCTGTATGTGTGTGTGTCTGTATGTCTGTAATAGGTATATTTGGGTAGAATTTTTTGATTCAAACAAATTTGTTTAGATGACAAATAATAACATACACCGTCTTGATAATATTTCAGAAGTGAACTTGAAGTACTTGGTTAAACAAATGAAAACTCTTTCGGGCAATTTAATTTAATTTAATCAAACGAATCCACAATAGATGTAGTGAAGATAAAGATATAATTACACACACAGCACACTTTATGAACACCCTCAGAAACAATGGATACCCAACGTCATACATACGCCATTTAAATAATAGAAAATCACCGACATTACACACACACACACACACACACACTAACACATGTTTCCTGAAACTACTATATTTCAGCGAGACAATCACCAAAGAAAACGCAGGGCTATTTATAAAGATGGGCTAGATATCCAACTAGCCCATTCTGGACCCTCACTACGCCAACACCTAACGAAAAACTTGCTCTAAATGTCTTAATTTTTATATAGTAAGTACAATCAGACCCCTCCACATTAGAATTAAAGAACATATCCACACACACGCATCCTCATTCCATAAACATTTAATCAAATCCAAATATAAGGACAATAATTTCTCCATTAAAATAAGACAATAATACGCAATGTTGGTAAACTCAGAATTAGAGAAAGTTTATTAATAGCTAAGTTACACCCTCGCATAAACAGTAGGTTAGAATTAAACACTGAATATATAATTAATTAACATACACATTCCATAAATACACACATAAAAATATTTTTTTTAAATAAAGAAAGAAATTGAAATTGATTGAACAACAGAAATCACGGCTCCTCCGCGTGGCGTTCTAACAACCCACGCGACGCACGTTTATAACGTCCAAAACAAGAAACACACAAGTCCGCGTCCATTTCAAAAACAGTTTCGTAAGATGACGATACTTCGAAATTGATCAGACATTGGACATTATTTCATTTTATTTTATACGCATTGTAATTGTCTTCAAAATATAAATATTAATATACTATTCTTAACAATGCTTCAAGCAAATCATCAAATACTATTATTGTTACGTTGTAATATTCACGGCACTAAAACGATACATGTACCGTAGTCCTTTTTTCTTTCTTGGTACTAAAACTCCAAAAGTCACCGTGCTGAAATAGTGCCGATAAAAAATCATAACACGAGAAACATGTCGTCACAACTGCCAGCCTTTATTTTCGTGCTCGTATAGTGGGCTCTCAGAGAGAAAGAGAGAGAGAGAGAACACTACTAGATTACTGGGCTCTCATGAGGTCCGTACCATACCACCGCTGCCGGCAAAAAGAGAGCGAACCCTTTCTTTTTTTCCCCACGTCACCACGTGACTTCCGGTCAAACCCCGACTTCCGCTTGCCACTCAATTCTTCGTTCGGGGTCACGCTACGGTCAAACCATCGCTCTCCTCTTTTGGGTCATCACTATTTTTTAAGCCTTTGTTATTTACTCCTCCTCCTTCCATTAGTAGTCCTAGCTCACAAAAGTCAGGAATATACCCATCTTGCAACATTATCTGTATATATGTTTATGTATATATGTCTATATATATACATGTGCGTATATGTTTATGCATATATGTATATGTTTATGCATATATGTTATGTTTATGTATATATATATATGTGTGTATATATATATATATATATATATATATATATTATAAAATGGGTACAAGAGATAACCTACTCGAGTTTCACCATAAGTATCTTCAGTGTTAAATCCACTGATTTAATCGAGACACCGATTAATAGCAGTCGATTTAACGTGTGTGGTTATTGTATTCCTTACTAACAATCGTGACCAAATTCACCGGTAAGTCAACTTTTCCTTTATATATATATATATATATATATATATATATATATATATATATATATATATATGAAAGAAATTGAATTGTTAAGTTAATTAAAAGATTTTCTAAGGTGTGATATCGAATTATTTTTACAAATATACCAATGTAATGACTTTATTGGAGAGAGATATTTTCCAACATCAATTGATAAGAACACCGTTATAACGTTCATATTCATTTTCAATCCATGTCCGATACCTGGTATTTTCATAGTTTCAGCTATCATATTACGAGGTGATATCTCTTAAGCTTTTCATAAAAAAATATCCATGTCTATATCAATAATTAGGAACGGTTTGTCTCTTAATTGCGTACATTGTACGAGGAGTAATCACAAAAGCAATGTCTCCAACATATTCAGAAATCACAGAAAAATGTTTTTTGTTTATTGTCAATGATGTTTACATCATTTTAATGTGTCCACGTGTATCTATCTTTGCCATTTCAGTTTCTGCATATTATTATTATTATTATTATTATTATTATTATTATTATTTCATATCTAAAATAATAATGAATAGAATACTATGTGTACATGGACAAACTCTCGACCGAAGCACGTTTTGGCATTTCGTTAAACCATTTTTATCCTTTCAACATTTTATTTCCTTTATACAATTATACTTTTCAACATATTGTCGGATTCATTTCCATTTTTTCAAAATTTTTAACAATATATATTGCGTCAGTTTATATATAGACAGACACACACACACACACGCACACACACACACACACCACATATATATATATGTGTGTGTGTGTGTGTGTGTGCGTGTGTGTGTCTGTGTGTGTCTGTCTGTCTATCTGTCTGTCTGTGTGTCTGTCTGCCTGTGTTTACCAACCCCTTAGCACGAGAAGGATGTGACACAAGGTCAATTTTTTAGCGGAGTTTAACAGGTTTTAATTCAGTTCTCCTTCTCCTAGACTGGTTACCTATCAAAGGTTAACGAGCCCAGTCTACCCTACTATTTACCCATAGCTGGAGGGAGAGCAGTTGGATACTTACCATTACCAATGGTATTAGAGTAATGTGAAATGCAAACACCCTTATCCAGGATTTGAATTCGGATCGACGAGTCCATTTACTACGATTTAAACAATTACACCACGCGCCTCCATGTTTATGTCTATTTACCAGCTAACCGCTATGTCGTTGAGGAAGCGCTGGACCTCGTCGTCTTGCAAACTCCCTAAGTCACTTTTGCAACCTTTTGACGCCCATGTACAACTTGCCATGCTTTCTGTCCTCGTTTCTCATTAGCCAATTTTTAACGGAAACGGGTGCTAATGTTGGAATGGTTCATAGATGTAAGTGACGATTCTGTGTACATCTTATACCATAGATAAATCCAACAATATGTACATTCATTTATTTATATAATATAATATCTCTCTCTCTCTCTCTCTATATATATATATATATATATATATATATATATATATATATATGAGGTAGATAAAAGGATAAGTGAGCAAGAAATGAATAACTCAAAACAAATCAAGGGTTGAAATGATTTCGTCCGTGTTACCCGGACATCGTCAGTCGATATCCGGGTAACACGGACGAAATCATTTCAACCCTTGATTTGTTTTGAGTTATTCATTTCTTGCTCACTTATCCTTTTATCTACCCCATATTGTCGGATTCTAAACCCATCCATCCTATCTTCATATATATATATATATATATATATATATATATATATATATATATAAAGGACAGTTGTGTGTAAATGTATGACCGGAGGAACCATCGAAAATAAAACAGTTAACGACAAAGTAAATATATATATACACATTAAATATCACAAGGGCTTGGTTTTTAAGCAAAAATGATAGAAATTTGATTTATATTCGTGAAGATAATTAAATAATAAAATCTAAATGATAACAGCGTAGAATTTTCTTTATTTATTTTTTTAGATAGATATTAACATTTCTTTTTAGAGTTGCTGGATCAATGCAAGGTCTATTTTTTTACATAGGGATTTAATTGGGGCATCCCACGAGGATTCAACTCACGATTAAGTAATAATGGATCTGCGGGACTAAATTTTTTTTTGAAATACCCTTCTAACCAGGCGACGCTGGGTAGCCGCTGCTAGTTTGATAAATAATTATTGGTTTTTTTTTCATGCTGTTTATATCTAATATTTACCCGCGAGAAATATTTTTCAGTTTCCTGATTTTGTGAATTCTGTCTTCTGATAAATGGTATTCTTCCAACAAACAAAATTTGCCCTTTAGTCCTCACAACTATTCAGGGAAACTTAAGCATCTCAATCAATAATATGTAATCGATAAAAAATCAATATTGGGTCCAACAGAAGGATACTTTTGTTTTAGCAAAGATCAATTCAAAATTTGTCGAGAATTTGAATATATAGAATTTAAAATCTGATTTTAAATTGACAAAGAAATATCTATTATAGGAATGGTTCCTCCAATTCTATTGCCTAAAGGCATATATATATATATATATATATATATATATATATATATATATATATATATATATATATATATATATATGGAGGGCCTTATCGACTGAATTAATCAAAAATCGAACTCTATTCAGATGTTCAACTCTGAGATGTTCATATTACTTTGATGAGGAGAGGGGAATAATTTTTCAATTTTCATTCTTCTTTTACGATAAAAATTCTTCGATTTTACTTTCAAAGATACATCTTTGAGTCCTTCACAAATGTTCGAGATTTTAAACCATGGAATATTTAAACAGATTATCAGTTATTCACTTATCTTATTTTATTTATCAATTTATTTATCTTATTTTATTTTTCAATTTTTTTTTATTGTTCTTAACCGAAAATATTTCTGATCTTTAGCCATATTCATTTACTAAACTGAACAAAGGTGGGCTGTTTCTTTTACGAGAAATATTCTTTCTTATGTATTCATTCATTCGATTGGTTAGATGATTAGTTGAATCTTACGGCAGGTAAACCCTTGTCGGGTTATTTTATGCCGAAGACGTGTGGTTTTATTTTGATATGTACTCAATTTTTTAAGTCAATTTTTAAACCCATTTTTATAGTCATTTTTCTATTTTACCCATAGATGGGACACTAACAGGTACTCCCACTGCAAGTCAGAGTGGACCTGGGATTAATGGTGATGAAGTGTACTCCACATTCCCCACAGCTCCAGAATTGGAAATTCGCCATCAGATTAAGACTATCAGCCACCGCGTTCTGGTATTCGAACTCGGTTACTATGATGTCGCAGTTTTTTTTAAACATATTCTAAACTCATTTTTTCGATTTAAACTATAGATGGGACTCTAACAGGTACCACCACTGTGCGTCCGCGTGATCCTGGGAGTAATGACCATGAAGGGATACTCCTCACTCCCCAGAGCTCCAAAATTGAAACTTCAACGTTAGATACAATTTAACTTCATACTCAGGATATTAAAACCCTCAGCCACCCCTTTTCTAGCACATATATGATAAAATAGCTCGGGGGGTTGTCATATGGGCAATAGGGTTGGGACAATCATATAAGTGCTTGGACTTGATGTGATTAGTCGATTGGTCGGAGGGAGCCTTTTCGATTGCTCATCTAACCTAAGTTAAGGTCAAATTTGAATGTTGCATGTCATGGACTGGTCAGGCATGATTTCGTCCTTAAGCATCACGGGTGGTCATCCAATAGTTAGCCGCATTGAGGTGCTTACTTTCCGCAGAGCTCAGTTGGTGTATACTTCTGTCCCGGCCGTTAGGACTACCTGTGTGAGTAGAAGTTAGTATTCCTGGTCAAAATTGTTATATCACATGTAAAACACTATTCATATTGACACCGCTTTCTCAATCTATAGACGGTGAGCTTCTAAAGACAGGACCCATTTATTTAGCTATTTAACCCATAGATGTGACCCTAGCAGGTACTACCATTCCGGGCCAGGGTGGACCTGTGAGTAATGATGATAAAGGGGTACTCCACATTCACCAGTTCCAGAATAGGAACTTCAACACTACATGCAGTTTATCCAATTGGACACATGCCCTAGTGGATAAGGTAGTTGGGTTAAGACAGTTCTAAGTGACAGTTATCACTGGAACCCGAGTTCAATCCTGAGTGAAGGCAGTTAGAAAAATAATTAACACAACTCCTACCCCAGCTATGGTTAGCGGAATGAGAACAGGATACCTCCGTGGACTAAATAAAGGGTTAGGTTCAAAGTTCCGTGATGGCTTCCGATTACGACAAGAAAGTTCCCGAAGTTCGAAAAGAAGGTTCCCGAGTCCGAGAAGGTTCCCGAGTCCGACAAGAAATACCTGAAGAAGGCCGGAGGGCATATCGGCCGAAACGTTGTACAAATAACAATGAAGATGGGGACAATAGTCCGAATAACGCAGATAATACATATAGTTTAACCCATACCCATGACATGATCAAAGTTTGATTTATGTGACATGTAAAACTTTCCTATTAACACCCATTTCACAATCTGTACACGGTGTGCTTCTAAAAGCACGACTCATTTCTTGAACTATTTAACCATAGATTGGACTCTACCAGGTATTAACACTTTGGGTCAGGATGGACCTGGGAGCAATTCAGATAAAGAGATAGTCCATATTCCCCAGACTTCCAGAATTGAAACTTCACCACTCGATGCAGTTTAACGTCATACCCAAACACTAAAACCCTCAGCCACCGTGTTCTATCATATAAAATGTGTTGGCTTATTGCCATGAAGGTAATACGGCTGAGACACTTATATAGGAGTTGTTCTTGATACAGTTCAACGTTATACCCAGGACAGGGTCAAAATAGAGTTATATGACTTGTAAAACATTGTTTCTATTGACACCCCTTCCACAATTTAAAGACGTTAAGCTTTTAAAGATAAGACGAGAGGGTATTCAGTGCAAACATCTAGGAAAGTGGAAAAAGAAGCAGAAAAAAAGGACAACTGGATTCTTCACGTCCGCTCAGAGAACAGTCATTGTTCGACAGTTTCCCAAATCGTGACTGTCATTTCCCCCATCCCTGCTCTCCGTTGAGCTCGACGTTTTCCTGTTGCTAAGAATAAATTTCCGAGAGAAGAAGGCACCGGTTTGACATGAATGAAGAGATCTTGGCGAAATGAACGGATGTGCTTGACAATCACACACGGGTACTTCTCCATACGCACCGAATCTTCAAAAAGCCAAAAAAAAGAAGAAAAAAGCTGCTTTGGTGTATTCCTGTCCAGTGACGTATTCCCTAATCTTTAATCAGATTTATATATATATAATATATATATATATATATATATATATATATATATATATATATATATATATAGGTGTATCAAAAAAGTATCGACATTTTTTGTACTTTTTGACACAGCTTGTATCTGAAAAAAATAACGTTCCATTTTTTCAGAATACAAGGTGTGTCAAAAAACTACCAAGTTTAAAGTTGTAATTATCAAGATAGAAATGAGAATGAATGGAACGTTATTTTTTTCGATACTTTTTTACACACTTTGTAAATGTTTCTTATTTAAAAAAAAAACTAACAAAAAATTAGGGTGTTTTTTTTTTTTCTGGGGATGGCTGGAAAGAATTAATGGTGTTTTAGTTTATTTCAATGGCGAAAATTGATTTGCTATACGATGAAATTAAACTCGTAATTCAAGTTAACACAGCAAATAAATATATACGTGTGTGTGTGTGTGTGTGTGTGGTGTGTGTGTGTGTGTGTGTGTGTGTGTGTGTGTGTGTGTTGTGCGGCTCTGTGGTGTGTGTGTGTGTTATATTGTTGAATCAAAGTCAGTTTACAGAAGCTTTTGCCTACCGGTAGAGGACCCCAGAAATATTAGCACTATTAAATAAGATTCATATCTTACATTTCTTTATTTTCTTACACTTACATTCATTCATTATTTTTTTCTTTCTTTCTATTTTTAATTTCTCTTTTTATTTCGATGTTTCTTCATTTACTTCATTCTTACCCTTACCATTTCATTCCATTATTATTTTAACACTAAGTATCAACTGATGCTGAAGCGCCAATTCTATATATTTAGGTAGTGTTGAGTATAATTTATAGTCATTACATCCATGATTACTCTGACACTGCTTCCTGGAACCTGTTCACTTCTGGGATAAAGAGATTTTTTAATTATTGGACAGCGTATTTTAATCCGGCCACGTATATGTGTCAGTATATATATGTATGGACGATCTATATATTTTAGTCATTTTAGTATTATAAATATGTCCACATTCATCGTAATTTTTTTTTTTGTTTTCTCTTGCTAAAAAATGAATAGTCTGCATGCCGCTAGTTCCAACTCTGCCATTAAATTATAAAAAGTGTCTGTGCCACTGGGCCTGTTTATAACACCTACTATGAACGCTGATTGGCTCCAGCATTAGTCAAGGAGAAGCATAGAAACCGAGGTCTCTGTTGGCAAAACTCTATATAGGCCAGTTTCGCTGCTAGCGCTGAATCATATGGGTAACACACTAGGGGTTGATCGTCTCTAGTGGAGTCTATCTGGTGTGGCTGTATTATAATGAAAAACCCGAAACCTCTCAATGAACCAGTAATAACATAACTGACGACGCCACCCAGCGCTGTTTAATTGTAGAGGCGTATCTAAAAAATTAAAAAAAAGTTTTTAACAGTTTTTTAAGAACCAGCTACCCAGGAAATGTAAATATGTACATACAATGATACATAAAATAAACCTAGATTGACATGCCCTTAAAACCAATCAGTTCCGTCAATGTAACCATGCCATCAGTTTGTATGCCCCCATCGTATTAATATAGTATTCCAAATGTTATATTTTATTTAATAAATTTCTTCCTGCTGTGTCCCCCTCCAATTGGGCCACTCTTTGGTCGTTAGTGGTCACCCATGATGCTTAAGAACAGAATCCTAGTGGATAAGCAGTCTATGTTATCCAGCACTCTAATTTGGCTCTACTTTGGCTAGACGTCTGGTCAATCACTTCTCACATCAAGCTCTAGCACTTATAGGATTGTCCCGACCGTTGCTCTTAAGATAAACCCCCAACATTTTTATCAAATATAAACTAGAATATGGTCGTTGAAGGTCTTAGTGTCCTGGGTATGACGTTAAACTGCATCTAGTTGGGAGGTTTCAATTCTGGAGCTCAGAGGAACATGAAGTACCCGTTCATTGAAATTACTCCCAGGTCCACCTTTTAGTGGTAAGGCCCATCTATGAATTAATGGATAGAAAATGAGTTTTTAAAATGAGTTTAAAACAAACTGAATACTCAACATGACCAAATAAAACAAACATCTTCGGTATGAAATTACCAAAGAACGTTAAATTCCAACCAACCAACCTTGCTGTGTTGATTTTTATAACATTAAAGGGAGGTAAATCGTCCAACTAGAAAAATTCGAATTTACAGTATTCACATTTAAAAGAAAAAGAAGGTGAGACATCTGCACGTGAGATATCACAACACGCGTTTATAGAATTTTGAAGGAAGTAACTAGAACTGTAACGAACAACCCGCCTTGAAATCACGCATCTCGGCTGATAAGGCAAACGTTTCGTGATGTATAATTTTGTGCGGATAAAGAAGAAGACACTGTTGGTCATGTTGATGTAACAGTGGCCCCTGAGGTTGGGTTTCAAATCCGATTAATAGTCTAGGCCGATTGTTCTTAAAGTACACGGTATATGAAGAAGCTAGCACCCGTATTCTTACCATGTATTAGAGTATTCAAATTAACACTGAATAATCGGTAGGAAAGATACAAGTCAATTAATACAACTGGCAAGAATATGCGCCCTTAATGTTATGAAATATATTAGAAAGACTAACGAAATTAAATAAGAACGTATATAAAAAGATTACACGTTGGAGAATAAAACAATAATATTAGAGATCAATAGCATCAAGCAATTATCTATTAAACACGGTTTTGTTAAAAAGCAGTATGCAAATTAACCACACCATATATTATTTTTCTTTTCTTCTTCCCTTTCTTGCCTGTTAAAAAGAGAAGTATTTTAGAGGTTAACAGCAAAAGTTCTTATATTCTAGATGTGAGTCAGTTTTCAGCTCAAAATCCTACCGACTTTTCTATTTTATTTTCGAGAGTAATCAGCCACTTCATATACTTTTGGTTGGTATGGTCAAAGCTCAGCCGTTTGCATGATTCCCAGTGGATCACCCTCTCCGCGCAGTCGTATCTGCCTGTACTCCTTCTAGGCCAGTTTTCTGCATTCATTTATTATGCAGTTGATTCTCATTTCTCAACATAGCCTCCACTTGCTTTTCTTCTGAGACATAACTATTCTAGCTTTTACGTAATTACTTCTCATGGTGTAGTTCTACGTTGCGATCGATTCAATGTTTTGTCTTTAGATTTCTTCTGCGTGGTCAAGTCTAGGTTTAAGCACAATTTCCTTTGTTCGTCGTCTAAAGTATCTTTGGAGTTTTTCTTCCCATTCTTGTTTACTCAATTCGCCGTTTTCGATAAATATCTATACATTAATATTCGTGTTCCTTAATTCTACGATCGTTATCCACTTGGAACAAACCTCTGGTTAAAAATGAAACCGTCCAAATCTTCTAAGATGAAATGTAAAAATGTAAATCATGATTATCTGTTGTTAATTATCCGCCGATCTCTTATTTCTTATGGGTGTCGTCACCACAACTAAGTAATTGAACATTCCGTTTTCATCATGAAGAGAAAAGGGAAGATAAAGACATGCTATACAGAAAATATTAAAAGAAAGAAGACAGACAGAAAAAAGAAAGAAAGAGAGTAGGGGAAAGATAAAGAGTGGAGGTGAGAGTGCTAAAGCGATAACGCTAATCTGTTTCAATGGAACCATTTCAATGTGAATCCCAATAACAGGAGCTGGGTTTTTCGATTTATTGTCTATTTTTGGTGCCTGGGGTTCAAGAAAAAACAACATAGGAGAAACAACATAGAAGACTTATAGAGGAAAAGGATCCGGTCCGCTAAGAAGACATAATAAGTAGATGTAAAACTGACCTGAAGGTACTGTTGCTTATCTCATACACAAATGCAAAAAATATAGTATCCCTAATCTCATTTCATTTCTCAGGAACACCAATAGCACTAAGATTGCGATACCTGCTAGTCGTATGGATTTCTAAATGGGTTAAAAGGGGCTCTTTAGCCTTGGTCGGCAACCCATCAAAGTCAAGTAAAAGTCCGACACAAAACCTCTGCTGCCTTTCAACGAAAGGCTATGGGAGTAAACCCAGAAAACAAATCAGGAGCCGGAGACCTTAAAGATGCTGAAATCCAGTGCTACCCATCAACTCCTGCGACACTACCGTTGCCAAACTGCAGTGATACCTTACCTTTCCTTTGGATCACAGCGGCAGTGTGGAGAGGGGAGATTTGCTGCATGGGCAACAGCTTATTCTACATGCTAAGCCGCCCAGGCTATGTAGTTCAAAGAAAGAAGAAAAACTTTGACTCCATTGTCTCTCGTAGATGGAAGGCTGCCAACCATACAATACTAGATTTGAACCCAGATCGCCGAATCTATTTACTACGAATATGAAGTTAAGTTAACCTCTCTTTAGCAAAGAATTGGATTTGGTTTCTATGGTTTCTATATGTAATGGTACATCAACATCCGTGGGATATTTAAAGCTAAAACCATATTTGTAGAACAGTAGTAGCACTAGAAACATATAGAAGATAAAGATCCGACCCGAAAGAATATGTAGGAAAATAAGAAGTAAGCAGATTATGCAACACTGGATTTGAACCCAGGTTGCTCAATCTATTTACTACGAAGATACCGTTACACCAAACGCTTCTCTCTTGTTATTCAAAATTAAAATAGATCACTAGTAAGACTGTGCCTATTCTAGTAGTAAACCACCCAAGCGGAGATTAAAGACGTTTGAATTCATTATTTTCCTTCTCCTGTACTGGTGGCCTAGCCAAGGTTAAAGAGCCCAGTCTGCCCTACTAATTACCCATAACTGGACAGAGAATAGTTGGATTCATACTCTTCCCAAGGGTATTAGTGCTATGTGAACTGTGGCTTCGTCCAGGACTTGAACTCGGGTCGAAGAGACCATTTCCTACTACTATGACCTATACACCACGCACCTCCTGTATTCATAGGAAGTTATAAGTTAAACACGATTATTCAGCTACCTCTAATGCCCAGCCACTTGAGTTCAGTTTAATTGTGAAGTTTTAATTAGTATCCTATTGTGAAACTTTTAAAAGGTATTTTGAATATTCATCTAAACAGTTAATTAAGATAGATACTTTTCATTTGATTAGATTAATTATGTACTGTCTAACACTCACACTAAGTCATTTCACAGTTTAGATTCATTCTTCCAATTTTTTTTCTAATTGAAGATTAACTTTTTTCTCTGTATTAATTCTTAATTAGTCACCATTCTCACTAACCATAAGTTTGTTTAACTTTGTTAATTAAGAAAGAAAAAGAAATGACATTTGAATAAACTTTTTCTTTCACTTCTTGTCTTTGTTTTCGTACACTTCAACACAATTCAAGTATCGATTTTTTTTTGTCTTGGATATCCAACAATAATTGCGGCCGAAGTCAAAATCATTAGCATAATTTTTTTTTATCCTCCTCATCCTTCTTCTTTTTCTTCTTCTTCTTCTTCTTCTTCTTCTTCTTCTTCTTCTTCTTCTTCTTCTTTTCTTCTTCTTTTCTTTTCTTTCTTCTTCTTCTTCTTCTTCTTCTTCTTCTTCTTCTTTCTTCTTCTTCTTCTTCTTCTTCTTCTTTCTTTCTTCTTCTTCTTCTTCTTCTTCTTCTTCTTTTCTTTCTTTCTCTTCTTCTTCTTCTTCTTCTTCTTCTTCTTCTTCTTCTTCTTCTTCTTTCTTCTTCTTCTTCTCTTCTTCTTCTTCTTCTTCTTCTTCTTCTTCTTCTTCTTTTGAGTTTTCACATCAGCATTAGCTGATGGTCTTTCACTGGAGTCTGAGTGACAGCAAGTCTCCTCAGGTCTCCAGGACTCTTCTGAGTATTCTGGCAGATTGCAGCAGTGCAGTGTTCTGAATGGTTTCAACCCTTCCTCTGATTTCCAAACATTCCAGACCCTTTTCCAATCCTTTTAGGACTGTTCCAAGTGCACCAACTACAATTGGTATCACCTTCACTTTCATATTCCATAACTTTTTTAGTTCTCTGGTAAGGTCCAGATATTTGTCTATTTTTTCATTTTCCTTTAGCTTCACCCTGTGATCTGCTGGCACTGCAAAATCCACCAGTTGACAAGTTCTTTCTTTTTTGTTTATCAACACTAGGTCTGGTCTTCTTGCTGGGATAAGGTGATCCATTTTTATTTCAAAGTCCCAGAGAATTTTATACGTTTCGTTCTCAAGAACAGATTCTGGTTTATGCATATACCATTTTTTTGCATGGTCAAAATTAATTTTTTTGCATAATTCCCAGTGGAACACCTTCCCAACCCAGTCGTGTCTAGTTTTGTATTCTCGCTGTGCTAGTTTGCTACATTCGCAGAGTATATGGTTTACAGTCTCATCTCTATTCCTGCAAAGTCTACATTTACTATTTTGTTATTATTTTATTATTATTATTATCATTATTATTACTAGCAAATATATGCACCCTCCGGGTGCAAGTATTTAAGTTTTAATATAATAAAATATCATATTAAATTAGAAAGGCTAATGAAACTGAATAAGAATGCAGATAAA
>CM042145.1:125572513-125597545 GCA_023376005.1 Doryteuthis pealeii
CTTTCCGAAGGGTATTAGCACTATGTAACATGCAAACAGACTCATCTAGGATTCCAACGGCGATAACGAATATACAACAAGCGCTTACCTATTTCCAATTATGTCTAACGTGTGGCCATTTAAGCAACAGCAAGTACTGTAAGTAACCACATATTGATTCGGCATTAAATAACCTGAAAAGGGTTGATAAGCCGTAAAACAAAACAAGCAAGCAAACAAGTATGGCTAAATTCAGGTTTTACAAAAAAAAGTATTATTCATTTTTTTTTTGTTTGAAATTCTCTCTTAAAAATCGAATTACACACGAGTTTATATGATATTAGTAATGTCATTTTTGCACCACGAAGGAATACTTTACCCTGCAGACAAATATAACCACCTATTCACATATCCGTGCGTTATTTGTTCCTGTTTTCAATGCATATTTTAAATGTGTTTTATATCTATGTGCATTAGATTTTAGACACACTTTGAAGAGATTTAATGTGTGTAACTAGGCCTGTTCTCTTAAATGCTAGGTTATGAACCTAGCAGAGATAATAACGTTCTATTGGGACGCGATGCGCGCTTATGTTAACGGTTATCGTTATAGGTAATAGATTCGGCAATTCGACTTCCAATTTAGCGGTAAAAGCCTGGTCTATTACTTTTTTTTTTTTTTTTTTTTTTTTTTTTAAGAGAAAATAATTGTTTCTCTGAATGTTTGAGATGAGGCTTGATGATAAACGAGTTTAAATTACTTTGTTAATTTGACGTATTGATCTTTTGAGAGAGAGAATGGGCTCAAGGGAATCCGTTCTGCCAGCGCGCGTCAATGATAAAACAGAGCGGGTTTGATTGAAAAGAGATTTTTGTAATCTTTCTATTTATTAATACTCTTTTTTCTTAATATATCGACCGTCATCATAACACCCTCTGCTTAAAAATGTTAGACCATCGGAATCGTCCAAGATGAAATGCAAAAAATGTCAATCCTGATTATCTGGTGTCGCTTAATCGGAAAATTCTTATTTCCTTTATTTTCAACTAAATAATGGACCTTTTTGTTTTAATGAAAAAAAAGAAAGGTAAGAAATAGGACATGCCACACAGAAAAAAAAATAATAATAAGAAAGAAAGAAAGAAAAAAGAAAGAAAAGGGAAATATGTACAGAGAGAAGGGTGAGTACACAGAAGCGATAACGCTAATCAGTCTCAATTGAACATAAGGAAAAAGATTTTTTTAAATAAGCAAAGAAAGAACAATGAGTGAGAGGGAGTTAAATCAAGATTATTTACTTTTCACATATTTAACTATTTGGTAATAGCTCTTAAGTAAACATATCAAACGTTGGAATAATTATATTATCATATTATGGTCTATCCACAGGTCCTGTTTGTAGTAATAATACTATATTTATCTTCTTACTGTTTAACTTTTCTTGGCTGAATCGGTGTTGGACTCTGACACGGAGTAGCTGTGCCTTTCTATGTTGCTTGATCTTTTGTTTGGCAGGGTGGTATTTTCGTGGTTCTTTGCGTCTGGAATTATTTGGGAATCTTTTTTAATTCAGTCTTGTGCTGTTGATAGTTTTTGATAACAATCATAAGACGTTCTTGGTTTTGTTGGGGTTTTTTCTGGGCTCATTTATTTTATCCCAAGTAAAAATGCTTTGGAGAACAGACACATCTTTGCGTCTGTTCTCTCCAATGACCCAATCCAGACTCCCATTCATCACTCCTCTTTCGCTCACTCTCTTCCTCATCTTGTGCTGACCAATCAGAAACCGACAGGTAGCCTTTCATTCGTCATTCCCAAAATTCTAATAACTATCCTCTATTATCTACACGTAATTTCTTTTTCCATCTCATTATATTCCAAATGTTATCCTTTATAATATATATATATATATATATATATATATTATATATATATATATATATATATATATATTTATTATTTATTATGCCTCCCGAAGAGTATTAAACACAGTTACTTATGATATAATAATTGCATAAGAACAGTTGTACAGACATTTGCTACCTTTCACACAAACCATCTAAGACAAACTAGGCATGCTGAATACTGTTGGAGATGTAAGGACGAACTCATAAGTGACGTTCCGGTGGACACCTACAGATAGACACACCAGTATTGGTCTGTCAGTTAAAAACTTACATTCATCAGCAAACACCATGCCTGAAACGATGACACATAGGGACGGGTGGTGAGAGAGAGTCATGGGAATCTGTGCAGTCGGCAGGACTTGATGATGATGATGATGATATATTATATGTTTTTCCAATTGAAATATATTTCGTCCGTACCCTTTTTTATTGGTTGGTTGTTTTGTTTTACGGCATATCAAACATTTTCGGCTTATTTAATGCTGAACAAAACATCTTTATAAACAAAGAGTAAAGTACTACTGTTGTTTAAAGTGGTCACCCAATTAAGTATTGGACAGGGTCATCGCTGCTTATCTTCGGTGATCTGTTGGCACGTCTTGATGTTGATGATAATGATGATGATGAATGACTGGGCTGGAATTGTCATACCAAAGTTCAAGACCTCAGTCTGCCGTACTATATTTAATCTTTAGTAGGAAGCGCGTGGTGTAATGGTTAAAGTTATGGGACATGGACTCGTCGCTCCGAGTTCGAATCCTGGACGGGGTAATTGCATTTCACTTAGCGCTAATGCCGTTGGGAAAGGTATGAATCCTACTCTCCCTCCAGCTATGGGCAAATAGTAGGACATACTGGGCTCTTTAACCTTGACTAGGCAACCGGTCTAGGAAAGGAAGAATCTGAATTCAAACCTGTTAAACTCCGCTTAAGAAATTGACCTTGTGTCGCATCCTGCTCGTGCGAAGGGGTTGGTAAATATATATAGCTGAGGGAGAAGATTTGGATTCATACCTTCCCCAAGTTTATCAGAGCTATGTGACATGCAAACAGACTCATCCAGGATTCCAACTGATGATGATGATGAAGAGGATGTGATGATGATGATGACAACTGGGCTGGAAATTCGTGCGTTGAACTCTAACAACCTCGGAGAATTCATTTGTTTAATTAAGTGAATGAAGACAACAACTAAAGTCGGCCATTTTGTTTTTTTTGTTTTTTTGTTTTTGTTTACGATCTGTCTGTATAAGTTTCTAGACATCTTGGATGAAACATAATTAATACAAGAAAATATGACAACAGAACTAATTAAATTTCTTTTCTAATGAAATTCTTCCTGCTTCACAATTCTGTCATTAAATTAAAAGTTTACTGAGCTCTGTTGGACTTTATAAATATTTATTTATTTATTCATTTTTTTGCATAGGATAGAATCTATGTCAGAAAATATGGATAACATTATTTACCAAGCATAAATATAATAAGATTTAACGGGAGTGTCAAAAATTAGTATCAGCAACAAATAACATGCAGCTCCTCCCTACATCTGAATAACGGCTACTAGGCGTTTACGAGCTTCTGAAGTTGATAACTGGGTGTATCTGTCCGAGAACATTCCAGGGTTGTTTATGGTCGAGATGTGTGTTTGTTGATTAAGAATTTCGACAGCAAGTCATATAAAGACTCCCTGGGGGTTTAATCTGGCAATGGTTAGGAAATGTGCTAGGAAATGAACTCGGCGACCTGAGTTCAAATCCAGGACTAGGCAGTTTGCATTTTCACTCGGTACTAATACGTTTTGGAAATGTATGAACCCATTTATTCTCCCTCAAGCTATGGGTAAAATAGTATGATATATTAGGCTCTTAGCCTTTGTATGGCCCCCATTCTAAGAGAAGAACAAATTTGATTTCAGACCTTTTAAACACCGCATAAAATGTTTTTACTCGTGCGGAGTAGTTGGGTAAATACACGTACTTATCATCATCATCATCATCATCATCATCATCATCATCATGTCGCGCTCTTAGCACGGATATCCATGACAATCTCTCTTCAACCGTCCCTTTCACTCATTGTTTTCACGAGGTCCTCTGAGCAGCATCCAGTATCCGCACAGAGCTGGTAAATGTACGTCTTTGCTGGATAGCACACACTGGCGTGCTCATGTGCTGGCTTCCACCGAAGGATGTCACTTATAAGTTCATCCTTGCTTCTCCAGCAGTGGCTGCGTGTCTTGTTAGTTTTACTCGGATGGTTTGGGTTATATGGGACAGATGACCGTACAGTTATTTTCTCGTGGCGTTTTCTTTCCACATTTTGTTTAGGATCGCACGCAACATTCTTGTGCAGCTCCCATCGAATTTATTTTCGAGGCGCTTCGTTAGGGTCCAAGTGGTGCAGCCATACAGCAGCACTGATACGATAACGGCTTGGGAGAATTGTCTCTTTAGTTGTCTGTGAGTTCACTTATACAATGCACAAAATATGTGTAATTCTTTAATACAATTGCTAATAATATTTGATTTATGAAAATACAATAGGATAATCTATACATATTTTTAAATGCATAGGTTCAGGGGTATATATATATATATATATATATATATATATATATATATATTGGAGGATATGTGCTTAATTGAAGTCATACCTAATTTTGAAAATTAATTAGTTAATAATTAATGAATGTAGGCGGAATATATGTTCAAATGTAAGGCTAAACAAATCGAGAAAATGTCAAACCCTGAATGTACATTTCGACCTATTCGGAGATTGACATTTTCTCGATTTGTTTAGCCTTACATTTGAACATATATGCCCTCCTAAATTCATTAATTATTAACTAATTAATTTTCAAAATTAGGTATGACTTCAATTAAGCACATATCCTCCAAAAATTGTCGGCTTAAAGCCAGATGAAAATAGACACGTTTGTTTACTTAACCTCTATATATATATATATATATATATATATATATATATATATATATATATATATATAATATATATATAAACCCAAACAGCTTTCAGATTTTGATTCAATAACCATACTTTGACCCTTAGACCGCAATCACTATACACAAAATTGAACATTAATAGATAACAACCTCCCATCCATACACACACGCAAACACACAGATATTTAGTAGATAATCCGCCTACCCACAAACACACACGGGCTAAACACAGATTTAGGCATCCTAAACTCTAAAGTTATGGAAGCGTGGACATAAGAGTCAACGGCGTTTGGTTACTTACAGTTTCTCACCTATGCGATTCCCAAAGCAATTGCACTTTGTTTGAAATTGCATAGGCAAGAATATATTGATATACATGCTCTATCTATGATATTGAGCACTATTTACATATAAATATAGCACATACACTGCATATATATATGTGTGTGTGTATGTATGAGTGGTATGTGTGTGTGTGTGTTGTGTGTGTGTGTGTGTGTGTGCGCGTTGTTTATAGTAATATGGAATATGGAATACCGTAAAAACAGCCAAGGAGCTACAAACCTTAGCGTTTTGACTTACATTGGAACAACTTTTCCTCTCTCTTTTTTTTTTTTTTTCTTTTTTCTTAAATTCAAACACAGCAGTTCAGCTAAACGGCTAACCAAATTAATGGAGCCAAATATTTCGCCAAGGATCGTAAAACGTTCTCTACGTTAAAGCTATAAACGAGTTGGAAATATCAATCCGGGCATTTACGTTTGGCATCCGTGGTTTAGCGGTGGTGCATCAACTGTTTGTCACGTCTAGCTCGGGCCCATAAAATGTCGACTCGTAAAAGTCGATCGCATTGACAGGGTCGTAAAGCAGCTTGGATTGATTGGTGCTTCGAGGGGAAGGCAAAGCGGGGGCGGCCCCCGGTGATACGGGGCGTCGCTAGGACTGAGATCGAATGACAGAATTTCGCCCCTGATATCAAATGCTTCATATTTAACATTGCTACATAAAATCGCCATAAGTATAATGATTTAAACACGACGCTGACATTAGACATGGGGAAATAGATAGATTACCAAACAGTATATAAATACGTATTTGTCTACTTCACCCCCTCTCTCTCTCTCTCTCTCTCTCTCTCTCTCTCTCTCTCTCTCTCTCTCTCTCTCTCTCTCTCTAACCCTCACACATTCATGTAAATATAGACACACACATGTAAATATACACACACACACACATATATACACACATATATATACAACACACTTATATATATATATATATATATATATATATATATATATATATAGGCTTGCAGGCAATGAACTTCGTAAAACTTGACAGGTAATTATTATTCGATTACTACATCATATAATATATATTCGATTAATAATAATAATAATAATAATAATAATAATATGTATTATTCATATGATGTACTAATCAATTACACACACACACACACACACACATATATATATATATATATATATATATATATATATATATATATAGTGTGTGTGTGGATGGTCCAACACAAGCCTTCTCCACTATAAAACAAATCACTGTGTGGGTGTTCATTGTATGTATGAACCCTCATGCGTCGAAAATCAACGAGAGATTCCATAATATATATGTATGTATATAACCACCTCCTAAAAATATAAGATGAACTGAAACCCGATACTATCACATGTATCAAGTGTAAATATATTAAAAAACTCAGAATTTATTTCTATACTATTTTCTATAAAGATAGTGGTCTGATGAAGCTCATGGGTATATTCTGATACTTGTGAGTGGAAATGGTACCATTAAGGTTTCTGACAACAAGTGTCCCCAAATAAGGGGATATATTAAAGAAACCTTGTCTTTGGGGTATGATTTTTGTAAAATCGAAATATTGATCAGTATCAGCTATGATTATATTATAAATTGTTTTCTCTTTAACAGCATTGTGTGATGTTTTCATTCCACCTTTTCATACTCATATTGTCGGATTCATTTCCTTTCTTTTAACTTATATCAAAATATATAAACATAATATATATATATATATATCATAATAAATCTCTCTCCTCTCTCTCTCTCTCTCTCTCTCTTCTCCCTCTCTCTCTCTCTCCTCTCCCGCCTCTCTCTCTCTCTCTCCCCTCTCTCTCTCTCTCTGTTGCACCAACACACAAAAAATACGTATCAAAATAACACACACACGTACACACATACACACACACATATATATATACATACATATATATATATATATATATATATATATATATATATATATATATATATATATATATATATACATGCATTGAATACATTAAAAGCGTAATACAATCATAGTATAAATAATAACTTCCATTTAGTCTATATCTCTTTGAATGATCTCTAATCGAAACTTCTATTGTAGTCGAATATATTCTCTAGAGCTCGTGTTTTGTTTTGTTATTTATATTGATTGGGCTCGTAATTCCTTAAAAGGTTGTAATACTTTTTGGTGTATTGTATTTCTTTCTATAACCTCTGATATATATGCCATTCATGCAACCAGATTTGAAAGAACAAGTCAATAATATTGTTGTAAAAACACACCACTTCCCTGATTCTTGAAGGCTGTACAATCAAAATCTAACCCTCTTCTGTTTCTCTCAAAATTCTTTATTTCTTTATGCAAAACACAAAACACACACACACACACACACACACACACACATATATTATATATATATATATATATATATATATATATTTCTTTATCTAATGTATATATATATATATTTTGTGTGTGTGTGTATATATACATGTATATAGTCGCATATTCTTTATCTAATATATATATGAATATATATATGTATGTATATGTGTGTATATACATGTATATAGTCGCATATTTCTTTATCTAATATATATATATATATATATATATATATATATATATATATATATATATATATATATATGAAAAACCCGTTCCAAAAACACACCACTTCCCTGCTTCTTGAAGGTTCTACAATTGAAAACTAACCCTCTTCTGTTCCTCTCAAAATGATCTTTATCCTTTTCGAAAACACACACACACACACACACACACACATGTGTGTTTATGCGTATGTCTGTCTGTGTGTGTGTGTGTGTGTACATATGTATGTATATATTCACATATCTTTTCTAATATATACATATATATGTGTCTATATATATATGTATGTATTCGCATATTTCTTACATATATATATATATATATATATATATATATATATATATATATATATTCAAAGACCCGTCAATAACATTGTTGCAAAAACACAGCACTTCCATGGATCTTGAGGGGTCTACAATCGAAATCTAAACCTCTTCCCTTCCTCTCAAAATTCTTTCCTCCCTTATCCAAAAACATGCACACACACACACACCACACACACACACACACACACACGAGCACATACATATATATATATATATATATATGCCTGTGTGTATATATGCATGCATTTACATATTTCTTTATCAAAAATACACACATACACAGGCAAACACACACAAAACACACAAAATATATATATATGTATATAATATATATATATATATATATATAATCGAAATCTAACGCTGTTCTATTTCTCTCAAGATTCTTTCTTTCTTTATCTAAAAACATATACATAGGAATATATATATATATTATATATGTATAAATATATATATATTCCCATATTTCTTTATTATATATATATATATATATATATATGTGTGTGTGTGTGTGTGTGTGTGTGTGTATGTGTGTGTGTGTGTGTGTGTGTGTGTGTGTGTGTCTTTGATAAAGAAATATTTGAAAAAGGTTTACAAATGTTCTTGCTACGCAACATGCTTCTTTCATTTCGAATTTCGTGTTTATTTTAATTTTCAGATTTTGGCTTAAGTAAACTTTTTTATTTGTTTGAATAAAACTAAGAAAGAAAACAAAATAATCTTTTGAAACAGAATTCATGAACTGTTCCTTTTGCCTTCTAAAATAAACCAACCTGAACAACAACAACAAAAAATAAATGAACAAAACAACAAAAAAACAAAAAAAAACACTTAACAATTTTTCTAGGACAAAAGAACCCACAAGTCCCACTCCTTTTGTGAGGGTTTTCTCTTTTTTGGCGTTATTTTTCGATTTTTGATTTCAATTCGGTAATCCTTGTCATATTTTCCTTTTCTCAAAATGTTGCGCATGCGCACAAAGAATACAGAGATTGTACGAGCGATATAACAGCTTCAGGGATAAATAATAAAAAAATAAAATAAAATGAAATGAAATAAGCAACGAACAAGACAAAAGAAAGCGTATAACACTCTATTCATTTTCGAAAGCGAAAATACAACCTACTCTTCCCAACTCTTTTTCCTCTAGCAACATCGTTTCGTTAACAAACGCATTGCTAAACCTTCTTTATGCGCCAGTGAATAAAGAATTCGTTAATATTACAATAAAACCGGAATCTTTTCAGTAGAAAATACGCTTGACATATTCTCTATAAACATAAGTTCACCTGCCGTTGTAAGATCTTTAGTCTCGCAGACCTGTTTTGTTTTCTATCACATGTTAAAATATTTCTGAAACATTTCAATTATTTATTTATTCTTATTTATTCATTTATCTATTTTTCATTTTTCCTGAATCATCACTAACAGTAATATTATTTAATGGTACTAATACAGAATAGCACGCATGAGATATAATTATATTATATACATATATAATATATTAATACATATATATATATTATATATATGTGTGTGTGTGTGTGTGTGTGTGTGTGTGTGTGTGAGTGTGTGTGTGTGTGTATTTGGGCAGCATTCTTTCATTTATGCATGTTGAATTAAACTAAAGACATATCTCATGTTTAATAATTTTTATTTGTGATTTTTTCAAGTTTTCTTGCCAACTTTTTAACATGTGCGTGGAATTCGTGGATTAGTCCACCAATTATATATATATATAATATATATTATATATATATATATATATATATATATATATACCATTCCTTCGCACGAGTAGGATGGAACACAAGGTCAATTTAACAAGTGGATTCAGAGTTTACTTTCTCCTAGACTGGTTACCTAGCCAAGGTTAAAGGCCCCAGTATGCCCTAATCTTTACCCTATTTGGAGATAGAATAGTTCGATGCATACCTTTTCCAAAATTCAAATAGCCTCGTCCATGATTTAAACTGGAGTCGACGAATTCATTTCCTTTTACTCTCACCATTACACTACGCACATCCACCATTAGATTACGTATAAAAAGCTTTACGTTTCATTACAATACCCGGAATGTTTCAGAAGCTAGGATTAGGGTTAGGGTAAATGTTAGGGTTAGCGTTAACGTTAGGGGTAGTATTTGTGTTATGATTAAGGTTAGGCTTCTTCGTGAGTTTCCGTAATCTAATAATATTAATACGTTAAATGGGATTCTAATGATATTAACTCTTGCGCGCTGTTTTGCATTTGTACCTTATTAATTATGACTAGTGTTTCTTTTCATCTTTTTTTTTTTTTTTTTTTTTTTTTTCATTTTTTTTTTTTGCTTTTTTGCACAACTCGCTCGGATCGTCATGACGTGAATATATGGTTCCGATTTCTAGGGCTGTTGCATGAATCCTTACCAAATATTAATATTAATTTTTACTTGTATTTGTAATCTTTTTTAATCTTTCTTTTTAATTTCTATTTTTATTTCTTTCTTTCTTTTTATTATTAAGCCCAATCCACTTGTGTCGTCATATCTGCTACGTATTTGTCTATTATAGAAATAATAACCAAAGCAAGTACCTTTTGATTAGTTGTTATTAATGGTATGTCAGGCCGTCGAGGGTTATTTATGCCCAGTGGTTAGGGAATTGCATATACTATACGTTTATATTTATATTTTAGTGTGATTCCTTCAGTGTATTGCAGGCGGTTATATAGTATAAAGTTTTCTCATTCAGATAATTTGCAAACATACCTATTTGGACCATACATGTGCCCCTAACAGGTACTACCACTTCGGGTCAAAGGGGACGTAGGAATAATGCCAATGAAGAAGCTACGGCTTGACGTGACCATCCAATTGATCGGACGGGTGGTCTGTTCGCTGGCGACCTAGCTCGATTTAGACAAAGTTTGACCTTAAATAATAGATTTAATTATTTTTAATTCGCTTTTAAAACTTGTAGAAGTTGATTTTTTGGCCAGTCCCTAGAATATAAACATAAATTTGACCTAAAAAGAAAGTGGGGTGACTGATAATATTTTTATTGAAAACAAATTTTATTCAGAGACAATTTGACGCCAGATAGTTAGAATTATCTGACTAATAGCTGATCAGGGTTAGGGGAAGCGTCCTTGAATGATAAACCAATGAGACAGAGACACGTCCCCTAATAAACTCAGCGGGTTCTACAAACTTAGAAGAAAAATATTACTTAAGGACACGTTTTCTTAGAGAAAGACAGAAAGGGTTCGCAGATTCGACAGAGGGTACGCTGGAGAAAGGGTTCAGACATACCACAGAAGTTGTTGCGCTAGAAGAAAGGGTCCGGCCACACGAGGAAACACCCCAAGCTATGGACGATCTTTTGTGAAAGATCTCTCTCTCTCTCTCTCTCTCTCTCTCTCTCTCTCTCTCTCTCTCTCTCTCTCTCTCTCTCTCTCTCCCGAAGAAACAGCGATAAATAACATAGAAAATTAAAGTACTGTTGTCTATTTCATTCTCTCAAAAACTTATGAATGAGATAAAAACAAGCCAGCTTAAACAGCGCTAAGAGGTCGTATGAATGGAATGGGTTGACATGCGTTAAAATCAAAATCCATTATCTCTCACACGCAGATGTTTCATTACAACTCAACACATCTTGATTGACAATATCCTTCTCATCGTACAAATTGGAATCCATAATCCTTTCAGGGTGTCAACCTAACTAAAATTGGGTAGCAAGTATTGCCTCTTTTGCTGGATTTAATTACATGGCTTGGTTAGGCAAAACACTAAAAATGTGAGAGACCAATAAATCTCGTGAGCACACTATGAAAGGTTCTGACGAGATCTATTTAAAAGTGTTATATACCACGTCAAATATCGTACATATTAGAGAGAGTATATAAACGGTGAGTGAGAGGGTTCTCGAGTGATAGAGAGAGAGAGAGAAAGAGAGACAGACAGACAGACAGATTAGAGAGCCACCGCCTTCTAGCACCCATATGATAAAAAGGGGTTGGGGCTTGCCATAAGGGCAATAGGGTTGGGGGCAATCATATAGGTGCTAGGGCTTGACGTGACCAGCCGATTGATCGGAGGGGGCCTCTCCGACCGCCTGTCTAGCCCAAGATAGGGCCAAAGTGGAGTATTGCACGTCATGACCTGCTCCTCCACCTGGACTCTATCATTAAGCATCACGGGTCGCCACCCACAGCCAACAGGTGGCCCCATGGGGGGGGGGGTTGTATTGTAAAACTTTGTAAGAATCAAAGGCAAAAAATTGCAGAAAATTTCTATAGTATTATATGAAGTTAATCAGGGATTTCCCTGTTAATTAGAAAATAGCATTACTTCTTTTTCTTCTTTTTTCTCATTTGTCAATAGTAGGATTGCTCATATTAGTAGAGGTGTATTTTCCTAATGGAATAAAACTTCACCCAGCCTCACAATGAACATCACTTTATACCGGAAATATGAACTGGATGGTACCATGAAATGCAACACTACACTTTGACCCTTACTAGACGGACTGTCAGAGAGGCCTCCTCCGATTAATCTGCTGGTCACGTCAAGCTCTAGCACCTATATGATTGTTCCAACCCTATTGGCCTTATTAGCAAGCCCCAACCCTTTTTATCATATGTGCTAGAAGGCAGTGACTGAGAGTCTTAATATCCTGGATAAATTTTACAAAATGTCTATAGTATTATATGGAATTAATCAGGGATTTTCTTGTTAATTAGAAAATAGCATTACTTCTTTTTCTTCTTTTTCTCAGTTGTCAATAGTAGGATTGCTCATATCAGGAGAGGTGCATCTTCCTAATGGAATAAAAGTACCACCCAGCCTCACAATGAACATCACTTTATACCGGAAATATTTTGCACTCAAGACTTCTTCAACAGGAACTTTATACTATTTGCTGTTAATGTCGGCAAATACCTATAATTCCCAACAAATATAATAACATTTTAAACTAAATTAAAATATTTGAAGATAACTGGTGTGTACAAAGACTATCGCTGACGATGACGTGTATTCCCAGAAATGTGACAATAGCATGACATATCCGGAATAACAAAAATATTTCTGGCTCCTTCATAAATCATGCTAAAACTATTTTATATGGCCTGTTAGTTACTGAGACAGCGAAAAGTTATGACCTAAATTTTTGGCGCGTAACTCCGCACAAGTATGATGCAACACGAGTTCAAATTCTTAAGCGGTGTTTAATAGGTTTGAATTCAGTTTTCATTCTCCTAGATTGGTTTCGTAACTAAGGTTAAATCACATAGCACGGACTACTATCTACCCATAGCTGGGGGAAGAATGGTTGTATTCAGTTGTTCCCAAGGGCATTAGTGCCATATGAAATAAACAGCCACGTCCAGGATTTGAACTCAACTCGCCGTGTACATTTACTCTCAATTGAAATATTTGAAGATACGAGGAGTGTTCAAAAACTATCGCTGAAGACGACGATTCTTCCCAGGAATGCGACAATCGTGTGACATATCCGGAACAACTAAAAGATTCCTGGCTCCTTCTCAAAATCGTGCTAAAACTAATTTTAAAAACTAGTTAGATACGGAGACAGCGACAAATCACGGCCTATATTTTGAGGCGTAATGAAATCACCTGTTCCATCGGGTGTTGTTACGATTTAAGATTTTTAATGTCATACACAGAAATAGCAAAACCATCCACAAATCTCTGTACTCTTCCTACCGGTTTGAGGGAGATAACATCTGAAGTAAATCTGAAGTAAATGCGAGAGGTATTTTTTAAATCTCTATACAAGTTTTTGTCTTTTCCTTTCATTGGCGATAATCGTTACACACCAGCGTATGTTATTTATTTTATTTGACATCGACGGGAGTGGTCGAGTTCCAGGTTAGATGCCGATTATAATATCGTCTCCTTGATCTGTTTTAGTACCAGATTCAGCTAAGTTTAGTGATTGAGTTAATATTCTCAAGTTGATCTGCAGAAAATGTGCAGATGTTTGGAGACTAGTTGTATAAGCGGAAATGAAAAATCACCACCACCATGTGTTAAAAAAATGATTCGTTGACTTCCTCACCAAAACCCTAAGTGTCCTGTTTATGAGGTTAAACTGCATCTAACGGCAAGGTTTTAATTTTAGGGCTCCTGGGATTACCCCTTTATTGTCATTACTCGCAGGTCCTCTCTGATCAGGAGTAGTAGTACCTGTTAAGGGTCCCATCTATGGGGGTAAATAGAAAAAAGGAGTTTTAAAAAAAATATTTTTTTAAAATTGAGTTTTCAAAAAAATATTGATTAAAACAATTGGACACCGATAAAGAATGAATAAAATAAAAACATCTCCGACATAAAATAACCAACAAGGGTTTACATGCCGTAAAATCATACCAATCAAAAGCCTATTTATTAGTTTTAATTTCAAAAATAATGCATTTCTCAAAGAAATGCGTCTGGTGCGTGTTATCCTTTTGCTGGAAGGTGTTTTAGAAATCGGGAAGTTGGAGAAACTTCAGTGAATTTTAAACGAAAAGTGCAAAACTTTTAAGAGTTACAAAAAAAAATCGATAAATAAGCAAAGCGTTAGAATACTTTTCGTTTGGTTTGTTTGCAGTTTACGGCATGTCAACCCTTACTGTGTTATTTTTTTTTTTTTTTTTTTTTTGTCGAAAACGTCTTGTTCTATTCCTGGTTGATATTTATTCCTTTTTTTAAAGCTCATTTTAATACATTGTTAAATTTTCTTTTTTTCTTTTTTAACCAATAGATGCAAAAATAGTCAGAGTCAGAGTGGACCTGGGAGTAATGGTGATGAAGGGGTACTCCATACTCCCCAGAGCTCCAGAACTGGAACTTCACCATTAGATTTAGTTTAAAGTCATACCTAGAACACCCCCTGCAGATATGACACTAATAGCATCTTGATGAGGATGCTCAGTCCTGGAGATCTGAGATAATCAGTAGTACCATTTCATTGATATTACTTTCAAGTTCCCTCTCTCTGGAGTGTTACTACCTGCTAGGGACCATTCTATAGAGTGTCCTTGGTATGACGGTTAAACTGCATCTAATGGTAAAGTTCCAGTTCTGTAGCTCTAAGGAGTGTGGAGTACGCCTTCATCGCATTACTCCCAGGTACATCCTGACCCCCCGGATTGGTAGTACCTGTTAGGTTCCTATCAATGGGACGAATAGAAAAAATGAGTTTTAAATGTATTTAAAAATTGAGTTTAAAAAAGAAAGTTTCAAAACGCAACAAGAATGAATAAAACAAAAATGTCTTCGGCATGAAATAACCAAGTGGAATGACATTCCGTAAAATCCAACTAACAAACCAATAGTTTTATAATTGCAAGTATTCTAATCCAATACTTATAATTTGCAAAGAGATCCATTTGACTGAGATATATCAGTACAAATTCTATTTATAATCTGCATAGATTATGTACAATCAAACGTAAATAAATGGTGGAAAAATGTTTCAGTAAAAAAGGCAAGAAAGCCGTAAGTTCGTATGTCTAATTACTGTGATTACCTAATCGCTAGGGATTAAAATAAACCCTAGCCGGGTTGACATGCCGTTAAAATCAATCAGTCAGTCATTACAAAAAAGCATAGAAGAAACTAGAAAATTAAAACCAAGCTTTCGATTTCTGTAACTAAAAATGTCCTCTGTACTTCAAATGTCCGTTCTAAGTACAAGTGTACGGCGCGCACAAATAAAAGACGTGACACAGTGTGATTCGCCATGTTGGAGATTTATATTCACAGTGTCTAACAACAGAAATATCAGTCGGAATCAAGACAGATGGAAGCCCTTTTCATTCGATTTGTAGGAAAATAAATTCTCTTACCCGAACTAAAAAGCGGAGCGCATAATTTTTTAATTGAATTAAGTTCAAGAATTTTCTTTCAGAAGAGCAGCGAATATGAATAAAATGATTTGGCGGAAAAGCTCCCAATATCAAATCGGTGTTATTCGCCTCGTTTTCGATTTTCAATTTCTTCCATTTTTTTTTTTTACTTTCCTTTCAAGCCTTCAACAGATACTGATTTTAAAATATGTATTCTTTAGTTCGTATGAAAATCGCCACTTAGATGGCGCTCTATTCATTCCAACAGAAAATATAATTACTATTTTGGAAAGCGAAAGGCAAAAGGCAGCGGTCGTTGCTGGCATGCGGAGCACTACAATTCTTTTAATTTATGAATACTCTTTAAATGGAATCTAGTAAAGAATTCTTTTGTCCCAAGAGTTCTTCTGGGCATCGTAGCAATATTCGGGGGAAATGGCATTCATTCTTCAAATTGATTTCCATTGAGTCGCATGTTTCTTATACTTTAAAATGTCATTTGGGGTAAAAATAATAATTTTCCAAAAAACAAAATTGGTCCATGCAAAACATATCTTCAAAAATGCATTCAAAATTATATATATATATATATATATATATATTATATATATATATATATATATATATAACACACACACACATATATTATAATATATACATATACATATATATGTATTTATATATATAATCACACACACATATATACCTAATACAATAACAGATATAAATACACACACCACACCTACACACAACACCACACACACACACACGCACACACACATTTATATTATATATATATATTATATATATAATATATGCGAATTTGTGGGTTGCCATGTGTATGCAGCCATTCATATGCGTATACACGAGCATATGTGTGCTATTGTTTTTATCTACATAAGCATGTATATTATTTAATATGAATAAAAAGTTACGGGGTACACACACACACACACACGACACACACAATACACACATACACAAACACACATATTTATATATATATATATATATAATATATATATATATAATATATATAATAATTTTTAACATCTGCATGCATTCATGCATGCTCACAAAAACATGAAAATCATTTTCCATTATGTAGAATTCCTTCAGTGCATGTTTTGTAACAATGCAAGTAGATTTAATTTTGAATTAAATAGGTTTCTTCCCCCACCACTCTCCTCTCTCTCTCTCTCTCTCCTTTCTCTCTCTCTTCTCCTCTCTCTCACACACACACACACACACACACACACACATAACATACACACACACACACAACACACATATATATTATATATATATATATATATATATATATATATATATAACGTCATACCAAAGACACTCTATATAGAATGGTCCCTAGGGGGTAGTAACATATATGTATATATATATAATTATATATATATATATATATATTATTTTTACTCTCTCCGTACGAATTATGAGCACAAATTCTTAAGCGGGAGTTTAGCAGGTTTTCCTTCTTTCTAAACTGGTTTCCCTAGCCAAGGTTAACCCTCCCTACCTGTACTACTATTTACCATAGCTTAGGGGGAGAATGGTAGTATTCATATTGATTCATATTATTGTCATATGAACAAAAAAGCTACGACCAGGACTTGAACTTTGAAGTTAATAAGTCATCCATACACACGGTTTCGTCGTTTCATGCCTCTTTCAGTGTGGCTAGACACAACTATCCTTGGCTAGGTCGAAACTCTGACTGACTGTTTTGCCAGCCTACCATTCTTATCCCTCAGCCACTGACAGCTGCTATAGCGGGGGCTGTTGTTTTAAACTATCAAATATATAGGTTTGTTTATATATTTTACGATCTCAGAGAGATCTAGTTTGTTGAGCAAATGAATCATTGCTTATATGCTTAGTAGTGAAAGTTAAATTTTTAATTCACCTCTTAGAGAGCTCATACCAATATATATATATAGTATAATATTATATATTATATATATATAAGTGTGTGGTGTGTGTGTGTGTGTGTGAGTCGCGTGTGCGTGTGTGTGTCTCTGTGGGTCTAATATTTATATAGATTATTCTTTGTAATTTCGCGTAATGCTTCACATATTGTTGACAAGATTATGAAAAATAAATGTACTGTTTTTGCATGAAATTTTCAAATACAGTTTTAGACCAAAAAATATGGGAGTGATTGATACTAAAGTAAAAGTAGTTATGAAAAAGAAATTTTTTTAAGAATCTAATAAGTATGACATTTGAACTTAAATTTTGCTGCCAATATTTTAAATGAATTTTATAATATATTAATTTATACCTAGCAGAAATTACCAATTAAAGTTTTGAAATGAAATAACTGATAGCATATTAAAATTCATTAATTGATAAATCAATACTGAAAATTTCATTAAAATCGGATAATTCTTGATTTTTGCGTAAATCTTTTATTTTATCTTTTGCAATCGCGATGTGTGAAAAAATGGTTAAACGAAGTCGGCATTTTAAGAACCGAACGAATTAAACAGTTACAACAAATAGGAAATTAAACAAACATGATATTTAATGTGGTGTAACGTTTAGAGGTCGTACGACTGTTCTCGTCGACGAACCGATGTTTTGATAGTTTCCTGACGAGGCTTTTTACATTTTAATATACTAATACCCTTGGAAAAACTAAAATTTAACTCTCTCGCTTCAGCTATAGTAAACATAGTAGGCTTAGACTGGGCTCTTTAAACTTGCCTAAGTAACTAGTCTAGGAGAAAGGTCGATCCTGTTTCATCTGCGGAAGCTTTGGTAATATATATATTATTATGGTAGAAATGTGAGGAGGTAATCCGACAGTATGTAGAGAAAATGTAAGAAAAAAACAAACACCGGATGTTTGTGAACTTGATGTTTATTGTCGACGGTGCAACGTTTCGGTCTCTTATTAGACCATCTTCAGGACTTGAATATAAGTTCTTACTCCAAAGGATGAAATTCTCAAAAATGCTAAAAGCGGAAGGTCGTCAGTAGGGGGAAGTGTAGTTGGGGTGGTTTAGTGGATTCTTCTTCTCTCTGGAATGGGGATGTGCCGAAATGGTCAATGGTGGTACCACAGGTGTTAGATTGTGGGGATGGTTAGCTAAATATGTGTATGTGTGTGTGTGTGTGTGTCTGTTTAATTTTAATTTTATAATATAAAAAAAAAATAAATAAATAAAATAAATAAATTTAAAAATAACAAAATAGATATATAATGAAAAATTAAAATAAATAAAATTAGAATCTCATACATACATACCAGCTACATATTCAATTCAGATATATAGACAGATACACAAAAGATAAGTAAGCAACCTAATAAAAATAGATAGATAGATAGATGACTGAAAGAACCAAATATAGATGAACAGACCACCAATATAAACAAAGAAAAAAAAAAAAAAAAATAACAGATAGGTTGATAGACATGACACATTCAAGCTAATAGATAGATAGTTAGATGATATAGACCGACAGACAGATAGACATAATGTTAAATATTCATAAATAATGAATGACAATTATAAATATAGATAATCAATTAATAATAAACCAAATAATAGTAATACATTAAACATATCTCACATTACAATTTTACAAATCTTACCCTTAAAACCCTCCAAAAAAAAAAATAAATAAATAAATTAAATAATAAATAAAATTATAAATAAATCAAAAAGTCACACTCAACATACCAACAATACACACATATAACTTAACGACAAATCCAGTTCCCAATCACACAATAACAAAACAATTAAACAGACACAACAAACAACACACACACATACACATATTTAGCTAACCAATCCCCAATACTAAACACCTGTGGTTACCAACCATTGACCATTTCGGCACTCCCGCATTCCAGAGAGAAGAAGATCCACTAACCACCCCACTACACTTCCCTACTGACGACCCTTCCGCTTTTCAGCATTTTGAGAATTTCCTCATTGAGTAAGAACTATATTCAAGTCCTGAGGAGATGGTCTATAAGAGACCGAAAACGTTGCAACCGTCGACAATAACATCAAGTTTCCACAACATCCGTGTTTGTTACTTTTCTCCACTATATATATATATATTATATATATATATATATATATGTGTGTGTGTGTGTGTGTGTGTGTGTGTGTGTGGTGGAGGTGTGAGATCACAAGAACAAAATTCAGACAAAAGTGTGGTAGGATATATTTCAGCTATGAGCGTTAAAGGTCGGCATGATGCCGAGCTCAACGCTCTAGCGATATATACTACACACTTTTGTCTGAGTTTTGTTCTTGTGTTCTCACATCTCCACCACATTCTGTTGGATTCATTCCTATCCTCTTTTCACATACATGACATGTATATATATAATAACTCATGTATATATATGACACATATATATATACATGTATATATATATAATATAATATATATATATAGTATATATTATATATATATAATGTTTCGTTTCTAGGTAAGGATTCAACTTATTTACATCTGGAATTTTATTTTTGTTCAATCTTAGCTGATCTATTCATCACTGAAGATTGTTAAACGGATTTGTTGCTTGAAACTGACAAGGAACGAATCGTTTGCAACATAATCTAATTATATGACGCAACGGTGCAAGTGTTATTCGTTCTTCTGCCTTTAATATCCCTCTCTCTCTCTTCTCTCTCTCTCTCTCATCTCGCTCTCTCTCTCTCTCTCTCTCCTCTCTCAAAACACACACACACACCTACACATCACATATTACTATTCTTCTTCTTCTTCTTCTTCTTATTATTATTATTATTATATAATCTCGAACTGCCTGGAGAATAAGCTAGTATGGGAACTGCGCAAGAATGCTGTGTGCACTGATAAAAAATCATGGAAACAACAGCACACAAAAAAGTAGAGGGTATTTCTTATAAGTCTAACATGATCAAAGGGGAACCACTCTTGACTGATAAATGATTTAATTATTTTCCCATTAAACTAACCCTAAACCCTAACCCTAACCCTAACCCTAACCCCGTCTTCTTTTTTCCTAGTAGATCAATAAATGAATAATTTATCAGTCAAGAGTGGTTCCCCTTTGATCATGTTAGACTTATAGGAAATAACCAAAGTAGCTGTAAGTCCACTTTCCAACTATGACACAAACCATAGGGAATGCGACGAGCAAGACATGTTGAACACTGCTGGAGAAGCAAGGACTAACTCATAAATTACCTTCTATATGAACCTGCCCATGAGCATGTCAGTGTGGGCGTCCAAACAAAGACCTACACTGACCAGCTCTGCGCGTATACTGCATTGTTGTGCCAGAGGACATCCCAAGGGTGATGATTGAATGGGATGGTTGGCGAGAGATTGTCATGGATATCCATGCTACTATTTGAAATTATATATATATATATATTATATATATATATATATATGGCATAGATAATTTTACAGATCATTGCGTCCCTCACACAATCGCACAACTCCACCACCAGAACCCTTCCTTGCATGAGACCATCAAATGACTCAATCAAACCTGCTGCAGATCCACAAAGTTTGATGCAAATATGACATTAAAAAGACTTCTTTCCCGTGAATGAGATGATTCAGATGAATCAGATGATAAAATTTGATGCCCTTGCACCACCATATGTCTCTTAAGACCAGAAGCCGACTTACAGACCTTGCCACAGATAGCACAAGACACACACACAGACAGACACATACACACACACACAGCACACACACACACACACACACATATATATAATATATAGTATATATATATAGTATATATATATGTTGTGTGTGTGTGTGTGTGTGTGAAAATGTCAACGAGTGGAGGATATTCCTCTTTCTTGCGGGAAATAAAATTATACCATAGAATATAGACATGAAACAAATCAATACCATACAACATAATCCCAATAATGCTTAACAATTGATAAAACCAATTACGAAAAATTTAAATATAATACACGATATGTATAACTTTCCTGACCGTTAGGCATGACATAACCCCAGACGGGTTAATATGGTGTTAAAATCATAAAAACAAATAAGGACAACAAAAGATAACATTCGTGCAAAGTTCATTCTCATTTTGTTCTCCTTAATTTTTATATTCTACCAAAATTATCTTAGTCGATCCCCCCCTCTCTCTCTCTCTCTCTCTCGTCTCTCTCTCTCCTCTCTCTCATTCTCTTCTCGTCTCTCTCTCTTTACGTCCTACCTAATTTAAGCCCTGCTCTACTTTCTCATGAATATCGATCTTCCATATACCCAATAGTTCAAGAGATAGAATAACTAAATATTCACAATATATGTATAATTCACGGAGGGTGTGTTATCGTGTAATGGTTATCATCCTACGAAATGGTATTCGGCGATACGAATTCAAATGAACGTGGGTATTTTCTAATTCATAAGTGCTAATACCCTTCTTGGAAAAGGTATGTATCTCCAATTCCCTTCAAGTTTTGGGGTAAATATTGTAGAGCAAGGAATTTGGGTGTTTCAAACCCGTTAAATTCGCATAAAAATAATGCTTGTGTCGTATCCTGCTTGTGTGGAGTGGTTGGTGAATTCATATATGAATATAATTATTATGCCTGATCTTCTTTTCATCCATGAGTTGTTACAGACCAACTGGGAAAATCATAGAATCTACTGCGTATTGTGTACCTTTATTAACACGTTATCCATCAGAATTCTATAACAAAGTTGCTTTGCATTTCACATGCACTGGATAACTTGGGAATAATGGGGTAAAATAGCAGGGAGACTGACTTTTTACCATGGCTAGGTAACCAGTCTAGAGAATGGAAAACTCTGATTCTACTGTTAAACTCCACTTACAGAAATTGACCTTGTGTGTGCTCCTGCTTCGTGCGGAAGGGTTGGTGTATGTGTGTGCGTGTATATATATGATATACAATTTATAATATATATATATATAGAGAGAGAAGAGAGAGAGAGAGGAGAGAGAGAGAGAAGAAGGAGTAAAGTGACAGGCACAATGTGAAGTAATAGAATGGGTAGTTTGTTTGACTTGAAATTGGACAATTTTAAACAAATAAATTTAATGTCCTTTTTTCTATTTTATGCCTGGAGCTCTGAGGATGAGAAGTATCCCTTCATTGCCATTACTCCCAGGTGCCACTCTGACCAAGAATGGTTGTAGCCTGTTAGGTTCCCATCTAATCAATCAGTCAAATAGTTTGTGTAAAAAAATTATTGTATTCGATAGGATTGCGTCCAATTCAAAAAAAAACTTCTTGAAAACAAAATACAACAAAAGGTAAATATGAAGCAGTAGATCGATTCAAAATCGTTGCAGATGTTTTACTGATAAGCTGGGCGTGACGGTTTTTAAAATCCTTGACCAAGGCCGTTTGCTTTTGCCGCTGTCATGCTAATTGTCCTTTGGAAAAGAATATACGTACTATGAATCAATAATTTTTTACAAGTCGGTTTAGCGTCAGTTGGTAGAGCGTCGAGCCTGGGAACCACAAGGTTCCTAGTTCCGATAACGGTCCTCGGCCAACATCAGGCGTTAATGAGTAAGCACAGGGATCTGTGCGGTAAAAGATGAGCTGTGGTGGTTGGCGCTCCCTTCGCGCTTACCTCATTGGTCTGCGCTACTGAAAAGGGGATAGAGCTCCTTCGCTGATATGGCTGATACCGACTTTAGGCCGCCCGCGTTTACTTTTTTATACATATATAAGGGCAGTTGTGGTGTATTATGTCTGGAGGAAACTTCGAAATAAACAATTAACGTGCAAAGTCTACTATCCACATTAATAATCAGGGCTTGGTTTTTTGAGCAAAAATATTGAGATTTTGATTTAATAATTCGTGAGATATTAAACTAAATTTAATGAATAACGCATGGATTTTTTTATTTTTCATATTATAATTTTAGAATGTTAGATTAACATTCTTTTCAGAGTAGCTGGATCAATGGCAGGTTATGTTTTTAGCATAGGAGATATTGATTAGGGCTCAAATCCACGAGGATTCAAACTACCGATTCAAGTTGGTAAAGCGTCAGCCTGGGAACACACAAGGTTCCTGGATGTCGATAACTGGCCCTCGCGCAACATCAGCGTATGAGTAGCATATGGATCTTTTGCGGTAAACGTAAGAGCTTATGGTAGGTTGGCGCTCCACCGACAGACGCAAAACTTCTCCTTGGTTCTGCGCTAGTGAATGGGATAGAATCCTTGTGTCTGGCTGATACCGGCTTTAGGCCACCTCGATGCTTACTTTTTTATCGTTTAGAGTATTTCTATTAATTCTGATAATCTTACGGTTTGAAGTAATATTGTTATTTGAAATACGTCATTTTGTTTTAATTGTTTTTCGAGTAATTAATAAACATTTGTCTTTTTATTTCTATTATATGATTAATTGTTATCATTTTTTATATTCCATTAGATTATCTATAGAGAAAATTAATTATTTGTTAGGAGGTTGATATTTAGAGGCTATCACATGCAGGTGTAGAAAAAAATAATACGGTCAATAGTGTTGTGTGTTAACACTGTATTTAATTCTTGAATTTTCGAAGATAATATCTCTTCTTCAAATCAACTGGAACTGAAAGCAGTCTAGTTATGGCATTGATTATCTTTTTAAATGATTTTTTTTTTTTAGTTGAAAATAGATGGTATTTTTAATATAACTGTATTTCTCGTGTTGATATGTTAACGTGAATGCAGGGTTTTTTATTTTGTACTTGTGCAGATCATTGTCAATGCGCGTGTCCCATGAAAATGCCGATGTTGGTTTGACGTTAATGACTGGTATGCCTAAGCGCGGGATGCACGTGTGTAGTGCGTATTAAAGAGCGTATTTGTGTTTTGTGGCATGGTAGTAAGTTTTATTCGTGTTGGATGTAATATAATAATTTAATCCTTTATTATTTTACTTATTATGATTTTATTATTTGTTTATGTTATTGTACTATTTTATATCTAATTCAGATTTATCTTTTTTATATTTTATAAATATTTTTTTAATATATAGTATAACATAATTTATTAGTGGCTTTTTTTTTTAATCTTTCATAATTATTTGTCTTATTTATATATTGTAGACTCTAAGG
>CM042145.1:125597645-125620145 GCA_023376005.1 Doryteuthis pealeii
GAGAGAGAATAATAACGATTTTCCTCGGAAATCAGCGCATGCGTAGCATAGATTGGACGTGTGATAAAGTGGGAGAGCTGATTGTATGTTGAGGCGTTCTATAGATAACCAAACAATCTCTTTGTTCAAAGCGCTAACGAGAAAAGAGGGATAAGACCCCAGCTAATCTGACTGATACTAACGCAAGGTCACGCGCCCCTTTTTATGCTAATTATAGCGCCCACGTCACCGTTGTGTGAGGGTAATGGCATGCAATACTCTTCTCAACTATGGGTAAATGAGAGTAGAATGGGCTATTTAACCTTTGCTTGGAAACCAGTTAATGGAGAAGGACAACTCTAATAAAACCTGTTAACTCGATTAAGAATTACCTAGTTAACATCTGTTTGGGTGGCGGATGTATTATTCATCGCGCCCTCGTGGGGGACTTGGAATGCACTGACTGAATCCCTGTTTACAAAAGGGAGTTGTGGGTTATGACAATAAACTGATCTGACGATAAGGCTACAGTCCTGAAACTTGGGGACTTGTGAAGTACTCACATAATTGGCCATTTTCCCAATTCTTTGATCGAGTGGAAGATCTGTAAGAAGTTCTGACAAACAGGTCCAAATAGTTCTCATTTAAAATTATTTCTATCGTTGAGATACTTGATGTCATTCAATGTAATTCTTATATCAGAATAGATTGAAATATTATACACCTAAACCTCATTTCACTTGAGTCATACAATATATAATACAATAATTATGAAAGATTAAAAAAAAGAAATAAATATAGTTATATAATTTATTAAAAAATATTATAAAATATAAAATGAAGATAAATGATTAGATATAAATAAGTAAATAACAATAATAAATAATAATAATAATCATAATAATAATAATATAAAATGATTAAATTTATTTATATTAACCACACGGGGAAATATTCATCATCAGCCATTGCACCACACAATACGCTCTTTATACGCACATAAACGTGACAGTCCCGCGCTAGGATACAGTCAAACGCAAAACGCACACGCATTTTATGGACACGCGCATAATCAATTACGCAAAGTATAAAAAAACCACATTCATCGTAAACATACACACGAGACAGTTATATTAAATAACATATTTAAAAAAAAAAATAATATTAAAAGAAATGCCATAATAGACTGCTTCAGTTCCCGTGTTTGAAAAAGAAATATTATCTCGAAAATTCAAGAATTAATACAGGTTAACACAACATTGTTACGTATATTTTTTTTTTTACACCTGCATTGTGATTCCTTCTAAAATCAACCTCCTAACACAATTTAATTTTCTCTTAGATTTAATTCTTGATGGAATATAAAATGATAACATATTAATATAATATTAAAATTATATTAATTGTTTACAATTGTTTTATTAATTACTTGAAACAATTACAAATGACTATTCTTAGATAAAATAATTACTTCAACCGTAAAGATTTAAGAATAATTAGAATACTCCTAAACGATAAATAAAGTCGTCGAGTGCCTAAAGCCGTTCAGACAGAAGCAAGGGATCTAATCCATTCACTAGCTGCTAGACAAGGAGATAGTGTTTTGCGTCCTGTGGTGGAGCACCAACCTACATCAGTTCCTTCTTTACCGAAGATCATATGCTACTCATTAGCTGAGTTGGCGAGGCCAGTATCGTACCAGGAACCTTGTGGTTCCCAGGCGAGCTCTACCAACTGAATCGGTAGTTGACATCTGTGGGATGCCCTCTAAATCCATGTAAAAAATAGACCTTGCATTGATCCGCTACTCTGAAAAAGAAATGTTAATTCTCTTACTATCTAAAATATTTAATAAAATAAAAATCTATGCTGTTATCATTTAAATTTTAGTTTTTAATTAGTCTTCCAGAATATAAAACAATCTCAATATTTTTGCTCAAAAACCACCTCGTGATATTTAATGTGTATGTATGTTTACACCCCCTTGTCGTTAAATAATTTTTATTTCGAATGTTTCTCCCGAATACATACACACAACTGCCCTTTATATATGTATAAAGTAAGTCTCAGGCGCTAAGTCGGTATCGCCAATCACGAGGAGTTAATCCTTTTCATAGGCTAGACCAATGAGGTTATTTTAGCGTCTGAAGTGGAAGCGCCACCCCTACCTCAGCTCTTACTTTACGCAAGAGATCCCTGTGCTACTCATCACGCTGAGTTTGGCGAGGCCGGTATTCGCACCTAAGGAAACCTTGTGGTTCCAGGCGACGCTCATCAACTGAGCTAAACGATTTGTAAAAATTACTTGTATCACAATTAGACGAATTTTTCCAAGGTACAAGCATGAAGTGGCAAAAGCAAACGTCTGTCAAGGATTTTAAAACCGTCACGCCCACTTTTATAGTAACATCTGCAAGTTTTGAATCGTATCTACTGTTTCATATTACCTTTTCTGTGTATTTTGTTTGAGAGTTTTTTTGGAACCGCAATCCTATCGAAACCGAATATTTTTACACAGATGTATTTGATTGATGATGGGAACCTAAAGGTACTACATTTCTTCAGTCAGAGTGGAGACCTGGGAGTATGCAATGAAGGATACTTCTCATTCCTCAGAGCTCCAGATAAAAAAAGAAAGGACATTAATTCATTTTGCTAACATGTCCAATTAAGTCAAACTGACCATTATTATCAATTGTGCCTGTCACTTACCCTCTCTCTCTCTCTCTATATAATTATATATATATAATATAATATATAATTATATATATACCACAGAAACACATCACACACCAACCCTTCCAAGAGCAGGATGCGGACACAAGTCCAATTTCATAGCGGAGTTTCCAAGTTAATATTCAGAGTTCTTCTCCTAGACTGTTATAGCCATGGTTAAAACGCTAGTCTGCCTGCCTATTACCATATTCCGCAAAGGATATTAAGTGATGTGAATGCAAACAACTTTGTCTAGGAATTAATGATGGGATAGACGTGGTTTTTATAAAGGTACAAAATTGGCAGTTAGATCTATGGTTTTCCCAGTTGCGTCTGTAAATCAAACTCACTTGATAAAAGATAGATCATTGATAGTTATATTATTTCATATATGAATTAACCAATCACACAAAGAGTACGACCAAGTTATTTTTATGTGAATTTTAAAGGGTTTGAAACACCAATTTCTGCTCTAATATTTTACCAAAACTTGAAGGAGAACTTGGATATACTTTCCCAAGTATAGCACTATGAATATGAAAATATCCACGTTCAGAATTTGAATTCGTATCGCCGAATACATTTCGAGGATGATAATCATTCGATAAAAACACTCCGTGAATTATATCAATATTGTGAATATTTAGTTATTCTATCTTTGACTATTGGGCTATATGAGATCGAAGTATTCATGATAAATTAGGAGCAGGTAATTGGTACGTAAAGGGAAGAGACGAGAGAGAGAGAGAGAGAGAGAGAGAGAGAGAGAGAGAGAGAGAGGGGGTCGTACTAAGATAATTCTCATGGTTTAAATTAAAATATAAGGAAAAAAAGAGATGACTTTGACGATGTATCTTTTTTTGTTTGTTTGTTTGTTTTGTTTATTGATTTAACAGCTTTAACCGTCTGGGGTTATGTCATGCTAACGAGTCAGGAAGTTATACATATCGTGTATTTATATTTAAATTTTTTCGTAATTGGCTTTTATAATGTGTTAGATTATTGGGGATTATGTTTGTAGGTATCTGATTTGCTTTCATGTCTATATTCTATGGTATAATTTTATTCCCCGCAAGAAAAGAGAGAATATCTCCATGTTGACATTTTCACCACCAAACACACACACACACACAAATATAGTATATGGTGTGTGTGTGGTGTGGTGTGTGTGTGTGTGGTGGTGTCTTGTGCTATCCTGTGGAAGGTTTGTAAGTAGGCTTCTGTCCTTAAAGAGCATACTGGTGGTGCATAGCATCAAATTTAATCTCTGATATCATCAAATCACTCATTCAAACGGGAAGGCAAGTTGTTTAAATGTCATATTTGCATCAAACTTTGTGGATTGCAGCAGGTTTTGATAGTCATTTAAGGGCTACATGCAAGGAAGGTTTTCCCCCTGGTGGTGGAGTTTTTGGGATTGTAGGCGCGGCAATGATCTGTAAAGATTAGCTATTGCCATATATATACATATAATATATAATTTCCCAATAGTAGCCTGGATATCCATAGCAATCTTCGCTAACCATCCCTATAATCATCACCCTGGGACTGTCTCTGCAACAACATGCAGTACGCGCAGAGCTGGTCAGTGTAGGTCTTTGTTGCACGCATACTGATGCTCATTTCGCAGTTTCATAGGAGAAGGTCATTTATGAGTTAAGTCCTTGCTTCTCCGCAGTGTTCAGCATGTCTTGCTCGTCCATTCGATGGCTTTTGTCGTATATTGGGAAGTGGACTTACAGCTACTTTGTTATTTCCTCTAAGTTAACATATCAAAGGAACCATCTTTGACTGATAAATTATTCTTTATTTATCTTACTAGGAAAAACAGAAGACGGGGTTAGGGTTAGGGTTAGGGCTTAGGTTTAGGGTCAGTTTAATGGGAAATAATTAATAATTTCATCAGTCAAGAGTGGTTCCCCTTTGATCATGTTAGATTATAAGAAATACCCGCATTTTTGTGTGTGCTGTTGTTTTCATGAATTTTTTTAAAGAGTGCACACAGCATTCTTGCGCAGTTCCCATCTAGCTTATTTCTCCCAAAGGCAGTCTTCGAGATTATATACATAATAATAATAATAATTAATTAATATAATGAAGAAGAAGAAATAGTAAATATTGTGGTGTAGGTGTGTGTGTGGTTTTTTGAGTGAGAGAGAGAGAGACAGAAGAGAGAGAAGGGGGATTATGAAAGCAGAAGAGAATAACACTTGCAGGTTGCGTCAGTTATAATAGATTATGTTGCAAACATTCGTTCCTTGCTCAGTTTTCAAGCAACAAATCCGTTTAACAATCTTTCAGTGATGAATAAGATCGCTAAAGATGTACAAAAATAAAATCCAGATGTAAATAAGTTGAATCCTTCCTAGAAAACGAAACATATATATATATATATATATAATATATATATATTTATATTATATTATTATGTATATGATCATATATAACATGTATTATATGTATATTATTATAACATGTATATTTATGTATATTAAATTCAGATGTAATAAGTTGACTCCTTACTAGAACAACGAACATATATAATAATATAATATAATATATATATATGTTATATATTGTATATATACATTATATGTATATGTATCATATACATGAGTACATATATTTATATATATTATATATATAATATATAATATTATAATTACATGTATGTATGTGAAAAGAGGATAGGAATGAATCCAACAGAAATCTAGTAGAGATGTGAGGAACACAAAACAATAACTCAGACAAAAGTGTGTAGGATATATTTCGGCTAGAGCGTTGAAGCTCAGATCATGCCAAACTTGATCCTCTTTGTCTGAATTTTGTTCTTGTATTCCTCACCATCCACACACAACAACACACACACACACTCATATATATTATATATATATATATCATATATATATACCAAAGCTTCCGCATGAACAGGATGACCTTCTCCTAGCTAGTTTCTTAGGCAAGTTTAAAGGCCCAGTCTAAAACCTACTATGTTTACCTATAGCTGAAGCGAGAGTGTTAAATGTAGTTTTCCAAGGGTATAGTTTATGTAAAATGTAAAGCCTCGCCAGGACGGGAATTCGGGTCGACCGAGTAACAGTACGTACGACCTACATTACCACATAACTATCATTTTGTTTAATTTCCTTTTGTTTAACTGTTTAAATTCGTTAGGTTCTTTAAATGCCGACTTTTTAACCATTTTTTCACCATTCGCGATTGCAAAAAATAAAAATAAAAGAATTACCCAAAAATCAAAGAATTATCGATTTAATGAAATTTTCAGGTATTGATTTATCATAATGAATTTAATAAGCGTCAGTTTATTTTCATTTCAAAAACTTTAATTTGGTAATTTCTGCTAAGGAATAAATTTAATATATAAAAATTCATCTTCAAAATATTGGAGAAAATTTAAGTTTAAAATGTCATATTATTAGATTCTATACACATTTTTTTTTCATAACTACTTACTTTAGATCAAATCACCCATTTTTTGGTCTGTATTGAATATTTCATGCTTAAAACAGTACTTTATTTTTATATCTTGTCAACAATGTGCAAGCATATAAAATCTATATAAATAATTAGACACCAGACACACATACGCACTACGCGCGCGCGCAACACATACCAACACGATACCACACACAACACACACTTATATATATATATTATATTATATATTATAGTTATATATTATATATATATATATATTGGTATGACTTTCTAAAGGGGTGATGAAAGATTAACATTTCCTACTAAGGCAATAAGCAATGATCCATTGCTCAAAACTAATCTCTCTGAGATCGTAAAATATATAACAACTTTATTTGAAGTTTAAAACAAAAGCCCCCGCTATAGCAGCTGTCAGTGGCTGAGGGGATAAGAATGTAGGCTGGGCAAACAGTCAGTCAGAGTTCTTTACCCTAGCTAGGATGTTGTGTCTAGCCACACTGAAGAGGCATGAACGAACGAAACACGTGTGTATGGATGACTTATTAACTTCAATTTCAAGTCCTGGTGGTAGCGTTTTTTTGTTCATATGAACTATATGAATACAATATGAAATGACATTCTCCCCTAGCTATGGGTTAGTAGTACAGGTAGGAAAGGTTACTTGGCTAGGAAACCAGTCTAGAAGAAGGAAACTGCTAAACTCCGCTTAAGAATTTGTGCTCATAATCGTACGGAGATGAGGGTAAATATATATATATATATATATATATTATATATATATATAATAATATATATATGTTACTACTCTAGGGACCATTTATAGAGTGTATTTGGTATGACCTTATATATATATATATATATATATAATATTATATTAATAAATGTTGTGTGTGTGTGTATGTATGTGTGTGTGTGTGTGTTGTGAGAGAGAAGAGAGGAGAGAGAGAGAGAGAGAGAGAGAGAGAGAGTGGGAGGGAAGAAACCTATTTAATTCAAAATTAATCTACTTGTCATTGTTAGAAACAAAATGCACTGAAGGAATTCTATCATAATGGAAAATGATTTTCATGTTTTTGTGAGCATGCATGAATACATGCAGATGTATAAAAATTAATATATATATATTATTATTATATATATATATATATATATATAAATATGTGTGTTTGTGTATGTGTGTATGTGTTGTGTGTGGTGTGTGTGTGCACCCGAACTTTTTATTCATATAAATATTCATGCTTATGTAGATAAAACAATAGCACACATAGCTCGTGTATATCGCAATATATGGCTGCATAACATGGCAACCACAATTTCGCATATAATATATATATATATATATATATATATATATAGTGTGTGTGTGTGTGTGTGTGTGTGTGTGTAGTGGTGGTGTGTGTATTTATATATAATATTTATATTGTGTGTGTTGTATATATGTGGTGCTTATATATATATATATATATATATATATATATATATATATATCGTGTGTGTGTTTTATATTATATATATATATATATTATATTAATATATAATTTGAATGCATTTTTGAAGATATGTTTTTGCATGACCATTTGTCCTTTGGAAAATTATTATTTTTTACCCAAATGACATTTTAAGTAAAGAAACATGCGACTCAATGGAAATCAATTTGAAGAATAAATGCTTCCCCCCGAATATTGCTAACGATGCCAGAAGAACTCTTTGGGACAAAAGAATTCTTTACTAGATTTCCATTTAAGAGTATTCATAAATTAAAAGAATTGTAGTGCTCCGCATGCAGCAACGGCCGCTGCCTCTGCCTTTCACTTTCCAAATAGTAATTATATTTTTGTTGGAATGAATAGAGCGCCATCTAAGTGGCGAGATTTTCATACGAACTAAAGAATACAATATTTTTAAAATCAGTATCTGTTGAAGGCTTGAAGGAAATAAAAAAAAAATGAAGAAATTGAAAATCGAAACGAGGCGAATAACACGATTGATATTGGGAGCTTTTCCGCAAATATCATTTATTCATATTCGCTGCTCTTCTGAAAGAAAATTCTTGAACTTAATTCAATTTAAAAATTATGCGCTCCGCTTTTTATGTTCGGGTAGAGAATTTATTTCTACAAATTCGAATGAAAAGGCTTCATCTCTTGATTTCGACTGATATTTCTGGTGTTAGACACTGTGAATTAAATTCCAACATGGCGAAATCACCGTGTTCACGTCTTTATTTTGTGCGCGCCGTACACTTGTACTAGAACGACATTTGAAAGTCAGAGGACATTTTTAGTTACAGAATCGAAAGCTTGGTTTTAATTTTTCTAGTTTCTTCTATGCTTTATGTAAATGATGACTGATTTGATTTTCACGGCATGTCAAACCCGGCTAGGGTTTATTTTAATCCTAGCGATTAGTAATCACAGTAATTAGACATACGAACTTACGGCTTCTTGCCTTTTTTTACTGAAACATTTTTCCACCCATTTATTTACGTTGATTGTACATAATCTATGCAGATTATAATAGAAATGTACTGATATATCTCAGTCAAATGGATCTCTTGCAAATTTAAGTATTGGATAGAATACTTGCAATTATAAACTATTGGTTTGTTAGTTGATTTTACGGAATGTCCATCCATTGGTATTTCATGCCGAAGACATTTTTGTTTTATTCATTCTTGTTGCGTTTTGAAACTTTCATTTTTAAACTCAATTTTAAATACTTTTAAAACTCATTTTTTTCTATTCGTCCCATTGATAGGAACCTAACAGGTACTACCAATCCGGGTCAGGGTGTACCTGGGAGTAATCGATGAAGGCGTACTCCACACTCCTTAGAGCTACAGACTGGAACTTTACCCTAGATGCAGTTTAACGTCATACCAAGGACACTCTATAGAAGTCCCTAGCAGGTGTAAACTCCAAGAGAGAGGGAACTTGAAGTAATATCAATGCAATGGTCCTACTGATTATCTCAGATCTCCAGGACTGAGCATCCTCATCAGATGCTATTTAGTGTCATATCTGCGGGGGTGTTCTCGGTATGACTTTAAACTAAATCTAATGGTGAGTTCAGTTCTGGAGCTCTGGGGAGTATGGAGTACCCTTCATGACTATACTTCCAGGTCCACTCTGACTCTGACTATTTGTGCATCTATTGGTTAAAAAAGAAAAAAAGAAATTTAACAATGTATTAAAATGAGCTTTAAAAAAAGGAATAAATATCAACCAGGAATAGAACAAGACGTTTTCGACAAAAAAAAAAAAAAAAAAAAATATACACAGTAAGGGTTGACATGCCGTAAACTGCAACAAACCAAACGAAAGTATTCTAACGCTTTGCTTATTATCGATTTTTGTTTTTGTACTCTAAAAGTTTGCACTTTTCGTTAAAATTCACTGAAGTTCTCCAACTTCCCGATTTTCTAAAAACTTCCAGCAAAAGGATAAACACGCACCAGACGCATTTCTGAGAAATGCATATTTTTGAAATTAAAACAATATAGGCTTTTGATTGGTATGATTTTACGGCATGTAAACCCTTGTTGGTTTATTTTATGTCGAGATGTTTTATTTTATTCAATTTCTTATCGGTGTCCAATTGTTTTCATCATATTTTTTGAAGAAATCAATTTAAAAAAAATATTTTTTAAAACTCCTTTTTTCTATTTACCCCCATAGATGGGACTTAACGTACTACTACGCCTGATCAGAGAGACGCTGCGAGTAATGACATAAAGGGGTAATCCAGGCCTAAAATTAAACTTGCCGTTAGATGAGTTTAACCTCATAACAGGACACTTAGGGTTTTGGTGAGAAGTCAATCGAATCATTTTTTTTAACATGGTGGTGATTTTCATTTCCGCTTATACAACTAGTCTCCAAACATCTGCACTATTTTGCAGATCAACTTGAGAATATAACTCAATACTAAATTAGGCTGAATCTGGTACTACAGAAGGAGACGATATTATATCGGCATCTAACCTGGAACTTCGACACTCCCGTGATGTCAAATAAATAACATACGCTGGGTCGTAACGATTATCGCCAATGAAAGGAAAGACAAAAACTTGTATAGAGATTTAAAAAATACCTCCGCATTTACTTTCAGATTTACTTCAGAATGTTATCTCCCAAACGCGGAATGAAGAAGTAAGAGATTTGTGGATTGGTTTTGCTATTTCTGTGTATGACATTAAATTTAAATCGTAAAACACCGATGGAAGGTGATTCATTACGCTCAAAATATAGGTGTGATTTGTCGCTGTCTCCGTATCTAACTAGTTATTTAAAATTAGTTTTAGCACACGATTTTGAGAAGGAGCCAGGAATCTTTTAAGTTGTTCCGGATATGTCACACGATTGTCGCATTCCTGGAAGAATCGTCGTCTTCAGCGATATTTTTTGAACCTCCTCGTATCTTCAAATATTTCAATTGAGAGTAAATGTACACGGCGAGTTGAGTTCAAATCCTGGACGTGGCTGTTTATTTCATATGGCACTAATGCCCTTGGGAACAACTGAAATACAACCATTCTTCCCCAGCTATGGGTAGATAGTAGTCCGTGCTATGTGATTTACCTTAGTTAGAAACCAATCTAGGAGAATGAAACTGAATTCAAACCTATTAAACACCGCTTAAGAATTTGAACTCGTGTTGCATCTATTGTGGAGTTACGCGCCAAATTTAGGTCATAACTTTTCGCTGCTCAGTAACTAACAGGCCATATAAATAGTTTAGCATGATTTTATGAAGGAGCCAGAAATATTTTTGTTATTCCGAATGTCATTCTATTGTCACATTTCTGGATACCACACTCATGTCAGCGATAGTCTTTGTACACACCAGTTATCTTCAAATTTTAATTTAGTTAAAATGTTATTATACTTTGTTGGGAATTATAGGTATTTCCGACATTAACAGCAAATAGTAATAAAGTTCTGTTGAGAAGTCTTGAGTGCAAAATATTTCCGGTATAAAGTGATGTTTCATTGTGAGGCTGGTGTATTTTTCATTTAGGAAGATCACCTCTCCTGATATGAGCAATCCTACTATTGACAACTGAGAAAAAGAAGAAAAGAAGTAATGCTATTTTCTAATTAACTCAAGAAAATCCCTGATTAATTCCATATAATACTATAGATCATTTTGTAAATATTTATCCAGGATATTAAGACTCTCAGTCACTGCCTTCTAGCATATGATAAAAAGGTGGGGCTTGCCTAATAAGGCCAATAGGGTTGGAACATTCATATAGGTGCTAGAGCTGACGTGACCAGCAGATTAATCGAGGAGGCTCTCTGACATCCGTCTAGTAAGGGTAAAGTGTAGTGTTGCATTTCATGGTACCATCCAGTTCATATTTCCGGTATAAAGTGATGTTATTTGAGGCTGGGTGAAGTTTTATTCCATTAGGAAAATACACCTCTACTAATATGAGCAATCCTACTATTGACAAATGAGAAAAAGAAGAAAAAGAAGTAATGCTATTTCTAATTAACAGGGAAATCCTGATTAACTTCATATAATACTATAGAAATTTCTGCAATTTTTTGCCTTTGATTCTTACAAGTTTTACAATACAACCCCCCATGGGCACCTGTTGCGTGGTGGGCGACCCGTGATGCTTAATGATAGAGTCCAGTGGAGGAGCAGGTCATGAGAGTGCAATACTCCACTTTGGCCCTATCTTGGGCTAGACAGGCGGTCGGAGGGCCCCCTCGATCAATCGGCGGTCACGTTCAAGCTCTAGCACCTATTAATGATTGCCCCCAACCCTATGCCTCTAATGGCAAGCCCCACACACTTTTTATCATATGGTGCTAGAGGCGGTGGCTCTCTAATCTGTCTGTCTGTCTGTCTGTCTTCTTTTCTCTCTCTCTCTATCACTCGGAACCTCTCACTCACCGTTTATATACTCTCTCTAATATGTACGATATTTGACGTGGTTAAACACTTTTAAATAGATCTTCCGAACCTTTCCATAGTGTGCTCACGAGATTTATTGGTCCTCACATTTAGTGTTTGCCTAACCAAGCCATGTAATTAAATCCAGCAAAGAGGCAATACTTGCTACCATTTTAGTTAGGTTGACACCCTGAAAGGATTATGGATTCCAATTTGTACGATGAGAAGGATATGTCAATCCAGATGTGTTGATTTGTAATGAACATCTGCGTGTGAGAGATAATGGATTGATTTTAACGCATGTCAACCCTTCCATTCATACGACCTCTTAGGCTGTTTAAGCTGGCTTGTTTTTATCTCATTCATAAGTTTTGAGAGAATGAAATAGACAACAGTACTTTTCATTTCTATGTTATTTATCGCTGTTTCTCGGAGAGGAGAGAGAGTGAGAGAGGAGAGAAGAGAGAAGAGACGAGAAGAGAGAGAGAGAGAGAGAGATCTTTCACAAAAGATCGTCCATAGCTTGGGGTGTTTCCTCGTGTGCCGGACCTTTCTCTAGCGCAACAACTTCTGTGGTATGTTTGAACTCTTTCTCACGCGTACCCTCTGTCGAATCTGCGAAACCCTTTCTGCCTTTCTAAGAAAACGTGTCCTTAAGTATTTTTTTCTAAGTTATAGAACCGCTGAGTTTCTTAGGGGACGTGTCTCTGTCTCATTGGTTTATCATTCAGGACGCTTCTCCAACCCTGATCAGCTATTAGTCAGATAATTCTAACTATCTGGCGTCAAATTGTCTCTGAATAAAATTTATTTCAATAAAAATATTATCAGTCACTCTTTCTTTTAGGTAAATTTATGTTTATATTCTAGGGTCTGGCAAAAAAATCAGCTTCTACGAGTTTTAAAAGCTAATTAAAAATATTAAATCTATTATTAAGGTCAAACTTTGTCTAATCGAGCTAGGTCGCCAGCGAATAGACCACCCTCGCCCGATATACCGTAGCTACTTCATTGGCATTATTCACACGTCCACTCTACCTGAGTGGAGTACCTTTAGGGACATGTATGGTTAAATGGTTATGTTGCAAATTATCTGAATGAGAAACTTTATACTATATAACAAGCTGCAATACACAGAAGGAATCACACTTAAAATAAAATATAAACGTAGATGTATGCAATTCCTAACCACTGGGCATAAATAACCTCGACGGTGTGACATACCATTAATAACAATTAATCAAAAGATACTTGCTTTTGGTTATCATTTCTACAACAGAAACGTAGCAGATATGACGACACAGAGTGAATTGGCTTAAGAATGAAGAAGAAAGAAAGAAAGAAGAAGAAAGAAAGAAAGAAAATAGATATTAAAAAGAAAGATTAACAAGATTCAAAATACAAGTAAAAATTAATATTAATATTTGGTAAGGATTCATACAGCCTAGAAATCAGAACGATATATCACGACATGACGATCCGAGCGAGTTGTGCTTAAGAAAAAAAGAAAGAAAAAAAAAGAAAGAAAAATGAAATGAAAAAAAATTTAAAAAATTAAAAAGATGAAAGAACACTAGTCATAATTAATAAGGTACATGCAAAACAGCGCGCAGAGTTATATCATTAGAATCCCATTTAACGTATTAATATCATAGATTACAGAAATCTAAGAAGCCTACCTTAATCATAACACAAATACTACCTAACGCTAACGCTAAACTAACATTTCCTAACACCTAATCTTGTAGCGAGAGAAACACGAACGTAGTGGTTCGAAGCGTGTACGACTGTGTTTGGCATGCAGAATGAGATTAGAGGCGAGGGGGAGCTGGAACTCACATCCTCCTGATCGGGAGTCGTGGCCTGACGCATGGTGAATTACTAAACTGTCCAGAGTGGCCCGGATGTGAAGGATTGACGCTGCTGATTAATGGTCGCACGTGCTGCACGGGCAAGTCAGAGTAGGACCGGATGAACACTGTAATTGTGTATTTAATGACCTGCCCCTAACAAACCTGGCAGAAAAGCTTGCAGTAGCATTTTGGTTGTTGGCGACGATGAAGAGGAGAAAGATATTTTGATAGTGTTGGTGAGAAGAGTGCAGCATTGCTGGGAGAAATTGTTTCAGATTGAATACTTGGTCAGTTTGGAGAGTAAAAGCGTCGGACTTAACTGTGCCAGAGAACATTCTTATTAGAAATCTAGCGTCTGAAACTTTGGGTATTGTAATGAAACGTAAAGCTTTTTATACGTAATCTGATGGTGGATGTGCGTAGTGTAATGGTGAGAGCAAAGGTTATGGACTCGTCGATTCCAGTTCAAATCATGGACGAGGCTATTTGAATTTGCATAGCGCTAATACGTTGGGAGGTATGCATCTAACTATTTTCTCCAAATAGGGTAAAGATTAGGGGATACTGGCTTTAGCCTAGCTAGGTCCAGTTTAGGAGAAAGGTAAATCTGAATCAGACTGTTAACCCCATTGTTAATGACTTGTGTCACATCCTACTGTGCGAAGGAATGGTATATTATTATATATATATATATATATAGTTGGTGGACTAATCCACGAATCCACCCAAATATTAAAAAAGTTGTCAAGAAACTGAAAAATCACAAATAAAATTATTAACATGAGATGTGTTTTAGTTTAATTCAACATGCATAAATGAAAGAATGCTGCCCAAATAGACACACACACACACACCACACACACACACACACACACACATATATATATATTATATAATATATATTATATAAATTATTCTCATGCGCGCTATTCTGGATTAGTACATTAAAATAATATACTGTTTAGTGATGATTCAGGAAAAATGAATAAATAAGATAAATTAAATAAGAAATATATAAATAATTGAAATGTTTCAGAAATATTTTACATGTGATAGAACAAAACAGTCTGCGGAGACTAACGATCTTACACGGCAGGTGAACTATGTTTTATAAGAGAATATGTCAAGCGTTTTCTACTGAAAAGATTCCGGTTTTATGTAATATTAAACGCATTCTTTATTCACTGCGCATAAAGAAGGTTTAGCATGCGTTTGTTAACGAAACGATGTTGCTAGAGAAAAGAGTTGGGAAGAGTAGGTGTATTTCGCTTCGAATGAATAGAGTGTTATCGCTTTCTTTGTCTGTTCGTTGCTTATTTCAGTTCATTCCATTTTATTTTATTTTATTATTATCCTGAAGCTGTTAATTCGCTCGTACAATTCTGTATTCTTTGTGCGATGCGCACCATTTTGAGAAAAGAAAATATGACAAGGATACCGATTGAAATCAAAATCAAAAATAACGGCAAAAAAGAGAAAACAAAAGGAGTTTGGTTCTTTTGTCCTAGCAAAAATGTAGTGTTTTTTTTGTTTTGTTTTGCGTTTTTTCGATTTTTGATTTCAATTCGTAATCCTTGTCATATTTCCTTTTCTCAAATGTTGCGCATGCGCACAAAGAATACAGAATTGTACGAGCGATATAACAGCTTCAGGATAAATAATAAAAAAATAATAAAATGGAATGAAATGAATAAGCAACGACAAGACAAAAGAAAGCGTATAACACTCTATTCATTTTCGAAAGCGAAAATACCTACTCTTCCCAACTCTTTTTCCTCTAGCAACATCGTTTCGTTAACAAACGCATTGCTAAACCTTCTTTATGCGCCAGTGAATAAAGAATTCGTTATATTACAAAAAAACCGGAATCTTTTCAGTAGAAAATACGCTTGACATATTCTCTATAAACATAAGTTCACCTGCCGTTGTAAGACTTTAGTCTCGCAGACCTGTTTTGTTTTCTATCACATGTTAAAATATTTCTGAAACATTTCAATATTTATATATTCTTATTTATTTATTTATTCTTATTTATTCATTTTTCCTGAATCATCACTAAACAGTAATATTATTATTAATGGTACTAATCCAGAATAGCGCGCATGAGATATAATTGTATATATATATATATATATATATATATATATGTGTGTGTGTGTGTGTGTGTGTGTGTGTGTGTGTGTCTATTTGGGCAGCATTCTTTCATTTATGCATGTTGAATTAAACTAAAGAACATCTCATGTTTTAATATTTATTTGTGATTTTTCAAGTTTTCTTGACAACTTTTTAATATTTGGTGGAATTCGTGGATTAGTCCACAACTATATATATATATATATATATATATATACCATTCTTCGCCGAGTAGGATGTGACACAAGGTCAATTTAACAAGTGGGGGTTAACAGATCTGGATTCAGACTTTACTTTCTCCTAAACTGGTTACCTAGCTAAGGCTAAAGGGCCCAGTATGCCCTAATCTTTACCCTATTTGGAGATAAAATAGTTAGATGCATACCTTTCCCAACAGTATTAGCGCTATGCAAAATTCAAATAGCCTCGTCCATGATTTGAACTGGAATCGACGAGTCCATAACCTTTGACTCTCACCATTACACTACGCACATCCACCATCAGATTACGTATAAAAAGCTTTACGTTTCATTACAATACCCAAAAAGTTTCAGACGCTAGGATTTCTAATAAGAATGTTCTCTGGGGGCACAGTTAAGTCCGACGCTTTTACTCTCCCAACTGACCAAGTATTCAATCTGAAACAATTTCTCCCAGCAATGCTGCACTCTTCTCACCAACACTATCAAAATATCTTTTCTCTCTTCCACTCGTCGCAACAGCCAAAATGCTACTGCAAGCTTTTCTGCCAGGTTTGTTAGGGCAGGTCATTAAATACACAATTACAGTGTTCATCCGGGCTCCTTACTCTGACTTGCCCGTGCAGCACGTGCGACATTAATCAGCACGCGTCAATCCTTCACATCCGGGCCACTCTGGACAGTTTAGTAATTCACATGCGTCAGGCCACGACTCACGATCAGGAGGATGTGAGTTCCATCTCCCCACTCGCCTCTAATCTCATTCTGCATGCCAAACACAGTCGTACACGCTTCGAACCACTACGTTCGTGGTTTCTCTCGCTACAAGATTAGGGTTAGGGTAAATGTTAGGGTTAGCGTTAGCGTTAGGGGTAGTATTTGTGTTATGATTAAGGTTAGGCTTCTTAGTGAGTTTCTGTAATCTAATGATATTAATACGTTAAATGGGATTCTAATGATATTAACTCTTGCGCGCTGTTTTGCATTTGTACCTTATTAATTATGACTAGTGTTTCTTTCATCTTTTTAATTTTTTTAAATTTTTTTATTCATTTCATTTTTTCTTTTCTTTTTTTTTTCTTTCTTTTTTTTCTTAAGCACAACTCGCTCGGATCGTCATGTCTGTGATATATCGTTCTGATTTCTAGCTGTTGTATGAATCCTTACCAAAATATTAATATTAATTTTTACTTGTATTTTGTAATCTTTTTAATCTTTCTTTTTAATATCTATTTTTCTTTCTTTCTTTCTTTCTTTCTTTCTTTCTTTCTTTCTTTCATTCTTAAGCCCAATTCACTTGTGTCGTCATATCTGCTACGTATTTGTCTGTTGTAGAAATGATAACCAAAAGCAAGTATCTTTTGATTAATTGTTATTAATGGTATGTCACACCGTCGAGGGTTATTTATGCCCAGTGGTTAGGGAATTGCATACATCATACGTTTATATTTCTATTTTAGTGTGATTCCTTCTGTGTATTGCAGGCTGTTATATAGTATAAAGTTTTCTCATTCAGATAATTTGCAAACATACCTATTTCAACCATACATGTGACCCTAACAGGTACTACCACTTCAGGTCAGAGTGGACGTGTGAATAATGCCAATGAAGTAGCTACGGTATTGATCGGGCGAGTGGTCTATTCGCTGGCGACCTAGCTCGATTTAGACAAAGTTTGACCTTAAATAATAGATTTAATTATTTTTAATTAGCTTTTAAAACTCGTAGAAGCTGATTTTTTTGCCAGACCCTAGAATATAAACATAAATTTGACCTAAAAAGAAAGTGGGGTGACTGATAATATTTTTATTGAAAATAAATTTTATTCAGAGACAATTTGACGCCAGATAGTTAGAATTATCTGACTAATAGCTGATCAGGGTTGGGAGAAGCGTCCTTGAATGATAAACCAATGAGACAGAGACACGTCCCCTAATAAACTCAGCGGGTTCTATAAACTTAGAAGAAAAAGATTACTTAAGGACACGTTTTCTTAGAAAAAGGCAGAAAGGGTTCGCAGATTCGACAGAGGGTACGCGTGAGAAAGAGTTCAAACATACCACAGAAGTTGTTGCGCTAGAAGAAAGGGTCCGGACACACGAGGAAACACCAAGCTATGGACGATCTTTTGTGAAAGATCTCTCTTCTCTCTCTCTCTCTCTCTCTCTCTCTCTCTCCTCTCTCTCTCTCTCTCTCTCTCTCTCTCTCCCGAAGAAACAGCGATAAATAACATAGAAATTAAAGTACTGTTGTCTATTTCATTCTCTCAAAACTTATGAATGAGATAAAAACAAGCCAGCTTAAACAGCGCTAAGAGGTCGTATGAATGGAATGGGTTGACATGCGTTAAAATCAAAATCATTATCTCACACGCAGATGTTTCATTACAACTCAACACATCTTGATTGACAATATCCTTCTCATCGTACAAATTGGAATCCATATCCTTTCAGGGTGTCAACCTAACTAAAATTGGTAGCAAGTATTGCCTCTTTTGCTGGATTTAATTACATGGCTTGGTTAGGCAAAACACTAAAAATGTGAGAGACAATAATCTCGTGAGCACACTATGAAAGGTTCTGACGAGATCTATTTAAAGTGTTATATACCACGTCAAATATCGTACATATTAGAGAGAGATAATAAACGGTGAGTGAGAGGGTTCTCGAGTGATAGAGAGAGAGAGAGAAAGAGAGACAGACAGACAGACAGACAGATTAGAGAGCCACCGCCTTCTAGCCCATATGATAAAAAGGGGTTGGGGCTTGCCATAAGGCAATAGGGTTGGGGCAATCATATAGGTGCTAGAGCTTGACGTGACCAGCCGATTGATCGGAGGGGCCTCTCCGACGCCTGTCTAGCCCAAGATAAGGGCCAAAGTGGAGTATTGCACGTCATGACCTGCTCCTCACCTGGACTCTATCATTAAGCATCACGGGTCGCCACCCACAGCCAACAGGTGGCCCATGGGGGGGGGGTTGTATTGTAAAACTTTGTAAGAATCAAAGGCAAAAATTGCAGAAAATTTCTATAGTATTATATGAAGTTAATCAGGGATTTCCCTGTTAATTAGAAAATAGCATTACTTCTTTTCTTCTTTTTTTCTCATTTGTCAATAGTAGGATTGCTCATATTAGTAGAGGTGTATTTCCTAATGGAATAAAACTTCACCCAGCCTCACAATGAACATCACTTTATACCGGAAATATGAACTGGATGGTACCATGAAATGCAACACTACACTTTGACCCTTACTAGACGGACTGTCAGAGAGGCCTCCTCCGATTAATCTGCTGGTCACGTCAAGCTCTAGCACCTATATGATTGTTCCAACCCTATTGGCCTTATTAGCAAGCCCCAACCCTTTTTATCATATGTGCTAGAAGGCAGTGACTGAGAGTCTTAATATCCTGGATAAATTTTACAAAATGTCTATAGTATTATATGGAATTAATCAGGGATTTTCTTGTTAATTAGAAAATAGCATTACTTCTTTTTCTTCTTTTTCTCAGTTGTCAATAGTAGGATTGCTCATATCAGGAGAGGTGCATCTTCCTAATGGAATAAAAGTACACCCAGCCTCACAATGAACATCACTTTATACCGGAAATATTTTGCACTCAAGACTTCTTCAACAGGAACTTTATACTATTTGCTGTTAATGTCGGCAAATACCTATAATTCCCAACAAATATAATAACATTTTAAACTAAATTAAAATATTTGAAGATAACTGGTGTGTACAAAGACTATCGCTGACGATGAGGTGTATTCCCAGAAATGTGACAATAGCATGACATATCCGGAATAACAAAAATATTTCTGGCTCCTTCATAAAATCATGCTAAAACTATTTTATATGGCCTGTTAGTTACTGAGACAGCGAAAAGTTATGACCTAAATTTTTGGCGCGTAACTCCGCACAAGTATGATGCAACACGAGTTCAAATTCTTAAGCGGTGTTTAATAGGTTTGAATTCAGTTTTCATTCTCCTAGATTGGTTTCGTAACTAAGGTTAAATCACATAGCACGGACTACTATCTACCCATAGCTGGGGGAAGAATGGTTGTATTCAGTTGTTCCCAAGGGCATTAGTGCCATATGAAATAAACAGCCACGTCCAGGATTTGAACTCAACTCGCCGTGTACATTTACTCTCAATTGAAATATTTGAAGATACGAGGAGTGTTCAAAAACTATCGCTGAAGACGACGATTCTTCCCAGGAATGCGACAATCGTGTGACATATCCGGAACAACTAAAAGATTCCTGGCTCCTTCTCAAAATCGTGCTAAAACTAATTTTAAATAACTAGTTAGATACGGAGACAGCGACAAATCACGACCTATATTTTGAGGCGTAATGAAATCACCTGTTCCATCGGGTGTTGTTACGATTTAAGATTTTAATGTCATACACAGAAATAGCAAAACCAATCCACAAATCTCTGTACTCTTCCTACCGGTTTGAGGGAGATAACATCTGAAGTAAATCTGAAGTAAATGCGAGAGGTATTTTTTAAATCTCTATACAAGTTTTTGTCTTTTCCTTTCATTGGCGATAATCGTTACGACACCAGCGTATGTTATTTATTTATTTGACATCGACGGGAGTGGTCGAAGTTCCAGGTTAGATGCCGATTATAATATCGTCTCCTTGATCTGTTTAGTACCAGATTCAGCTAAGTTTAGTGATTGAGTTAATATTCTCAAGTTGATCTGCAGAAAATAGTGCAGATGTTTGGAGACTAGTTGTATAAGCGGAAATGAAAAATCACCACCATGTGTTAAAAAAAATGATTCGTTGACTTCCTCACCAAAACCCTAAGTGTCCTGTTTATGAGGTTAAACTGCATCTAACGGCAAGGTTTTAATTTTAGGGCTCCTGGGATTACCCCTTTATTGTCATTACTCGCAGGTCCTCTCTGATCAGGAGTAGTAGTACCTGTTAAGGTCCCATCTATGGGGGTAAATAGAAAAAAGGAGTTTTAAAAAATATTTTTTTTAAATTGAGTTTTCAAAAAAATATTGATTAAAACAATTGGACACCGATAAAGAATGAATAAAATAAAACATCTCCGACATAAAATAACCCAACAAGGGTTTACATGCCGTAAAATCATACCAATCAAAAGCCTATTGATTAGTTTTAATTTCAAAAATAATGCATTTCTCAAAGAAATGCGTCTGGTGCGTGTTTATCCTTTTGCTGGAAGTGTTTTAGAAAATCGGGAAGTTGGAGAACTTCAGTGAATTTTAAACGAAAAGTGCAAAACTTTTAAGAGTTACAAAAAAAAATCGATAATAAGCAAAGCGTTAGAATACTTTCGTTTGGTTTGTTGCAGTTTACGGCATGTCAACCCTTACTGTGTTATTTTTTTTTTTTTTTTTTTTTTTGTCGAAAACGTCTTGTTCTATTCCTGGTTGATATTTATTCCTTTTTTTTAAAGCTCATTTTAATACATTGTTAAATTTTCTTTTTTTCTTTTTTAACCAATAGATGCACAAATAGTCAGAGTCAGAGTGGACCTGGGAGTAATGGTGATGAAGGGGTACTCCATACTCCCCAGAGCTCCAGAACTGGAACTTCACCATTAGATTTAGTTTAAAGTCATACCTAGAACACCCCCTGCAGATATGACACTAAATAGCATCTGATGAGGATGCTCAGTCCTGGAGATCTGAGATAATCAGTAGGACCATTTCATTGATATTACTTTCAAGTTCCCTCTCTCTTGGAGTGTTACTACCTGCTAGGGACCATTCTATAGAGTGTCCTTGGTATGACGTTAAACTGCATCTAATGGTAAAGTTCCAGTTCTGTAGCTCTAAGGAGTGTGGAGTACGCCTTCATCGCATTACTCCCAGGTACACCCTGACCCGGATTGGTAGTACCTGTTAGGTTCCTATCAATGGGACGAATAGAAAAAATGAGTTTTAAAATGTATTTAAAAATTGAGTTTAAAAAAGAAAGTTTCAAAACGCAACAAGAATGAATAAAACAAAAATGTCTTCGGCATGAAATAACCAAGTGGATGACATTCCGTAAAATCCAACTAACAAACCAATAGTTTTATAATTGCAAGTATTCTAATCCAATACTTATAATTTGCAAAGAGATCCATTTGACTGAGATATATCAGTACAATTTCTATTTATAATCTGCATAGATTATGTACAATCAACGTAAATAAATGGTGGAAAAATGTTTCAGTAAAAAAGGCAAGAAGCCGTAAGTTCGTATGTCTAATTAC
>CM042145.1:125625145-125640145 GCA_023376005.1 Doryteuthis pealeii
AATGCTTAACACATTGATAAAACCAATTACGAAAAAATTTAAATATAAATACACGATATGTATAACTTCCTGACCGTTAGGCATGACATAACCCCAGACGGGTTAATATGCTGTTAAAATCAATAAACAAACAAACAAACAAACAAAAGATACATTCGTCAAAGTCATTCTCTTTTTTTTCCTTATATTTTTATATTCTAACCAAAATTATCTTAGTCGACCCCCCCTCTCTCTCTCTCTCTCTCTCTCTCTCTCTCTCTCTCTCTCTCTCTCTTCTCTCTCCCTTTACGTTTACCTAATTTAACCCTGCTCTTAATTTATCATGAATATTCGATCTTCATATAGCCCAATAGTCAAAGATAGAATAACTAAATATTCACAATATATGATATAATTCACGGAGGTGTTTATCGTGTAATGATTATCATCCTACGAAATGTATTCGGCGATACGAATTCAAATTCTGAACGTGGGTATTTTCATATCTCATAGTGCTAATACCTTTGGGAAAGGTATGTATCCAATTCTCCTTCAAGTTTTGGGTAAATATTAGAGCAGAATTGGGTGTTTCAAACCCTTAAAATTCACATAAAAATAATCTTGTGTCGTATCCTGCTTGTGTGGATTGGTTGGTGAATTCATATATGAAATAATATACTATGCAATGATCTATCTTTTTATCCATGAGTTTGATTACAGACCAACTGGGAAAACCATAGAATCTAACTGCCTAATTTTGTACCTTTATAAACACGTCTATCCCATCAGAATTCCTAGACAAAGTTGTTTGCATTTCACATGGCACTAATATCCTTGGGAATATGGGTAAATAGCAGGGCAGACTGAGCTTTTTAACCATGGCTAGGTAACCAGTCTAGGAGAAGGAAAACTCTGAATTCTAACTTGTTAAACTCCGCTTATGAAATTGACCTTGTGTCGCATCCTGCTCGTGCGGAAGGGTTGGGTGTGTGTTTCTGTGTGTATATATATATATATATATATATTATATATATATATATATATATTATAGAGAGAGAGAGAGAGGGGTAAAGTGACAGGCACAATGTGAAGTAATAGATGGGTCAGTTTTTGACTTAATTGGACATTTTAGCAAAATGAATTTAATGTCCTTTTTCTTTTTTTTATCCTGGAGCTCTGAGGAATGAGAAGTATCCCTTCATTGGCATTACTCCCAGGTCCACTCTGACGAAGAATGGTAGTACCTGTTAGGTTCCCATCTATCAATCAAATAGATCTGTGTAAAAATTATTCGTATTCGATAGGATTGCGTCCAAAAAAACTCTCAAACAAATACACAAAAAAAGGTAAATATGAACAGTAAGATCGATTCAAAACGTTGCAGATGTTTACTGATAAAGCTGGGCGTGACGGTTTTTAAAATCCTTGACAAGACCGTTTGCTTTTGCCACTTCATGCTTGTCCTTGGAAAAGAATTCGTCTATGATACAAGTAATTTTTACAAAGTCGGTTTAGCTCAGTTGGTAGAGCGTCAGCCTGGGAACCACAAGGTTCCTAGTTCGATACCGGTCCTCGCCAACTCAGCGTTATGAGTAGCACAGGGATCTTTGCGGTAAAGTAAGGAGCTGATGGTAGGTGTGGCGCTCCACTTCAGACGCTAAAATAACCTCATTGGTCTAGCGCTATTGAAAAGGGGATAGACTCCTTCGCTGATTGGCTGATACCGACTTTAGGCCGCCCTGACGACTTTACTTTTTTATACATATATAAAGGGCAGTTGTGTGTATGTATGTCTGGAGGAAACTTCGAAAATAAACAATTAACGACAAAGTAAACATACATACACATTAAATATCACGAGGGCTTAGTTTTTGAGCAAAAATAATTGAGATTTGTTTTATATTCGTGAAGATAATTAAAAACTAAAATTTAAATGATAACAGCATGGATTTTTTATTTTTCATTTAATATTTTAGATAGTAGAAATTAACATTTCTTTTCAGAGTAGCTGGATCAATGCAAGGTCTATGTTTTTACATAGGGATTTAGATGGGGCATCCCACGAGGATTCAACTACCGATTCAGTTGGTAGAGCGTCAGCCTGGGAACCACAAGGTTCCTGGTTCGATACTGGCCCTCGCCAACTCAGCGTATGAGTAGCATATGGATCTTTGCGGTAAAGTAAGGAACTGATGGTAGGTTTGGTGCTCCACCACAGACGCAAAACACTATCTCCTTGGTCTAGCGCTAGTGAAAATGGGATAGACTCCCTTGCTGTCTGTCTGATACCGGCTTTAGGCCACCTCGACGACTTTTTATCGTTTAGAGTATTCTAATTTAATTCTAATAATCTTACGGTTTGAAGTAATTATTTTATCTAATAATAGTCATTTGTTAATTGTTTTTCAAGTAATTAATAAACAATTGTAAACAATTAATTATATATTTCTAATATTATAATTAATATGTTATCATTTTTTATATTCCATTAAGAATTAATCTAAGAGAAAATTAATTGTTTGTTAGGAGGTTGATTTAGAAGGATATCACAATGCAGGTGTAAAGAAAAAAATAATACGGTAACAATGGTGTTGTGTGTTAACCTGTATTTAATTCTTGAATTTTCGAGATAATATCTCTTTTTCAAAAGATCACTGGAACTGAAGCAGTCTAGTTATGGCATTTCTTTTTAAATTATTTTTTTTTTTAAATGATGGTATTTTTATATAACTGTATTCTCGTGTTGTATGTTTTACGTGAATGTGGTTTTTTTTTTTTACTTTTGCGTAAGTTGTTATGCGCGTGTCCATGAAAATGCGTGTTGGTTGTGACGTTATGACTGTATCCTAGCGCGGGACTGCACGTGTGTATGTGCGTATTAAAGAGCGTATTTGTGTTTGGTGGCCATGGTGATGTATAATATTTCGTGTTGGGTGTAATATAAATAAATTTAATCATTTATTATTATTATTATATTTATTATTATTATTATTATTATTATTTGTTTATTTACTTATTTATATCTAATTCAATTTATCTTCATTTTTTATATTTTATAATATTTTTTAATATATATATATATACATATTTATTTATTTTTTTTTTTTTAAATCTTTCATAATTATTTGTTATTTATATATTGTAGACTCTAAGGTGAAATTGAGGTTTAGGTGTATATATTCAATCTATTCTTGATATAAGTAATTTACATTTATATGACATCAAGTATTCTCAACGAATAGAAATAATTTTTAAAGAGAACTATTTGACCTGTTGTCAGAACTCTTAACAGATGCTTCCACTTCGGATCAAAGTTAACTTGGGAGAAATGGCAATTATGTAGTACTTCACAGTCCCCAAAGTTTCAGAACTGTAGCCTTATCGTCAGATGCAGTTTATTGTCATAACCACAACTCCCTTTTTAAACAGGGGATTCAGTCAGTGCATTCCAAGTCCCCCCACGAGAGGGCGTATGTATAATTACCAATCCCGCCACACAAACAGGATGTTACACTAGGTAAATATCTTAATCGGAGTTTAACAGGTTTGATTTCAGAGTTGTCCTTCTCCTAGACTGGTTTCCAAGCAAAGGTTAAATAGCCCATTCTACTCTACTATTTACCCATAGTTGGAGGGAGAGTAGTTGCATGCATACCCTACACAAGGTGAGTGGGCGTATAATTAGTAGTAAAAAGGGGGCGTGACCTTGTGTTGGTATCAGTCAGATAGCGTGGGAGTCTATCCTCTTTTCTCTAGCGCTTGAACAGAGAGATTGTTTTGTATCTGAGTTAGAACGCCTCAACATACAATCAGCTCTCCACTTTATCACACAAGTCCAATCTATGCTACGCATGCGCTGAGTTCCCGAGGACCGGTATTGAACCCAGAAACTTGTGGTTCCGAGGCGGATACTCAGTTTTAATTTGACATGCATTTTTCATGTAGCGGTTTAAAAGACACGTAGAAATATATAGACACACAATGTATATTTTTTCTCTTCACTCTCTTATCCCTAACACGTCTACATACACCTGTATACACTTAAACTGATAGAGAAATAGAGAACGAGAGACAGACATACAGAGAGAGGGGAGAGAGAATGAGAGAAAGAGAGACAGAAAGAAGGAAAGAAATAATGAGATACAGAGAATTTACATACATATGGACACATTCAGACAGATAGATATATAGAGAAAAAGAAAGAAAGAGAGAGAGAGAGAGAGAGATAAAAAGATAAATAGAGTGATAGATAAGGAAAATCATGGAGAGGGAAAGAAAGAAAGAAAAAAAAAAAAAAAAAAGAAAGAAAGGAAAAGTTTACAAATAAATTGACACATTTAGATTGATACATTAATAAAGAAGAAAAAGATAGAAATAAAAATAGAGATAGAGATATTGAGAGATACAGAACGAAAAGAGAAAGTGAGTTAATATATATACTAGCAGCGGCTATCCGGCGTCGCTTGGGTAGAGGGGGATTTTTAAAGTTAGTCCGACAAATCCATTATTACTGAATCGTGAGTTGAATCCTCGTGGGATGCCCCATCTAAATCCCTATGTAAAAAAAATAGACCTTGCATTGATCCAGCTACTCTGAAAAGAAATGTAAATGTCTACTATCTAAAATATTAAATGAAAAATAAAAAAATCCATGCTGTTATCATTTAAGTTTTAGTTTTTAATTATCTTCACGAATATAAATCAAATCTCTATTATTTTTGCTCAAAAACCAAGCCCTGGTGATATTTAATGTGTATATATATATATATATATATTTACTTTGTCGTTAATTGTTTATTTTCGAAGTTTCCTCCAGACATACATACACACAACTGCCCTTTATATATGTATAAAAAAGTAAAGTAAAGTCGTCGGGGCGGCCTAAAGTCGGTATCAGCCAATCAGCGAGGGAGTCTATCCCCTTTTCAATAGAACTAGACCAAGAAGATTATTTTAGCGTCCGAGGTGGAGCGCCACACCTACCATCAGCTCATTACTTTACCGCATAGATCCCTGTGCTACTCATAACGCTGAGTTGGCGAGGACCGGTATCGAACTAGGAACCTTGTGCTTTCTAGCCGAACGCTCTACCGACTGAGCTAATCCGGTTCCGATGGACACATTTAGACAGAAAGATAGATAGAGAACAAGAAAGAGAGAGTCGGGGGGATAAAAAGATAGATACAGAGAGAGTGATAGAGAGAAAGAGAGAAAGAAAGAGAGATACTTCATTATCCTCATTTTCCTAGGGTGATATTTGACAAATATATTGACATCGTTTCCATAGAGTTTACATTATAAGCGGGCCGATAAAATATGAACTTTGATCAACTTGCAAAACTTATTAGGCCAGAACTCATTTAAAATTTATTAGAAATTATTGTATACACACGAAAAAGTCGGGTTAAGTCATGTTGGCGAGGACAGCAAGTTTTTAATTAAGTTTGGCCAGTTCAGACAATATTGTTGGGTCAGCAGAAAAGTATTTCGTCCAACATTTCCAAAAGTTTGGGTCTCACGAAAGTAATATCACAAAATCAAGTGCCAAACACATTGCAAAACAATCAATAAATGTCTGCCACGCTAGTAGTGTAGTGAACTTATATATATATATATTATATATATATATATATATATATATATATATATATATATATATTAAATGTTTTTTAAAAAGTTGGGCGTTTATACGAAGCATTAAAAATATATCAATTAATGAACTCGATATTATGGAATATTGGATTTACTTTTTTTTTTAATTATTTTTTGTCATGAATTTTCAGGTTCGTTAGATAGCCTTTATCAAATGAATGTTATTACTGTTTAACGGCTTCCTTGTCTCTGTTGTTATCGACAGTGGCAGCGTCTGTGAAATATTTATAATAACGGAGAATTCCGATGTCTGCGTTCAATCCCTTCACGTGTGTTTGTAATTTTAGAATCCATTTAGTTTCTGATTGTTTTCTAGATTGCGTTGTTGGAAATGCATGTTCTAATAAAATGCAATTGAGGTGTGTAAGGTTGTGTGATAAGGTGTTAAAATGAAGTGCTATTGTACTATGCGGGGATTTGAGATTTATAGTGGATTTGTGGTTATTTAGTCTTAGTCTAAAGGGTGTTGATGTTTCTCCCACATATCCGCTATTTCTGCACTGTGTGCATATATATATATATATATATATATATATATATATATATATATATATATATATATACTGCATTGTGAACTAGTGAAGGGCACCGACCGGCAGGGAGACCACGCCTACGCTTCAACGATGTCTGCAAGAGAGACCTGAGGACATGCCGTATCGACATAGACACGTGGGAGGCTTGTGCAGAAGACCGTGCAACCTGGCGCCTCCTCGTCAAACAAGGAACAAAAAGAAGTGAAGAAGAAAGGAAAAAAGCTGCCACAGAAAAGATCACTAAAAGAAAGGAAAAACTGCAGCACCCCCAACACCTACATAAATCATCACATTTTGTTTGTAGCCATTGCACCAGAGACTGCCATTCGAGGATCGGTCTGTTCGTCCACTCACGTAGCTGTAAGTGAGAGAGAGAGAGAGAGAGAGAGAGAGAGAGAGAGAGAGAGAGAAGAATACTACCATCGTCTAAAATAGACGGAAGGTTGCCAACCAATATATATATATATATATATATATATATATATATATATTATATATATATATATATATATATATAAGAACCTAAGGTGTCAGAAGCTATCTACCTAGGTTTCACCTAACAGCTTATCAGATTAAATAATCCTGTTGAGATGTTAGGTCAAACCAAGTGACGCTTTAGCTCCTTATATTTTTCTCTATTTAGTGTATTGAGTACTTTTACATATTTAACTTAAACAATTCTTTCAGCGTTTTTTTTTTCTCTTTGCCATTATTCCCGATACCATCGATTATTTTTAGACAGTATGTGTGTTTTGGTATTTTCTTTTTAATATTTTCTCCAGATATCATCTTGTACATTTCTTTATTTACAATCTGTTTTTTTTTCAGGTTGTCAGAATGATAGAGATTATATATATATATATATATATATATATATATATATATAGTGGTATGACGCTAATACCCTTGGGAAAGGTATGAATCCTGTTCTCCCTCCAGCTATGGATAAACAGCAGGGCAGGGTGGACTCTTTAATCATGGCTAGATAACCTGTCTAGGAGAAGGAAAACACTGTTTTCAAACCTGTTAAACTCCGCTTAAGAAATTGATCTTGTGTCGCATCCTACTCGTGTTGAGGAGTTGGTATATATATATATATATATATATATAGTAGTACCTCGATTTACGAGTTTGATCCATTCCGGTCGTAAATCAATTTATTCCTTATTGATATCCTTCATTGAAATTAACTGAAATGCCATTAACCCCTTTCAGACCCCCAAGTGTACCTTCATATTTTTGTTACGATCTTTAAATAGGAAAAATAGCACTGTATTGTATAAAAAACATAATGAAATAAAATGTTTCAATGTTTACTTTTTTTTATAAATAACATTTTTCTTTAACGTATCAAATTTGGAAGCTTGAAAGTTTTTAGGGAACTTATTAACATAAGTGTATCTCGCTTTACCTCAAAATTTAGCTCTTAAGACAAAGCAAAAAATTGACCGAGTAGCAGGTCGTAACTCGGAAATCTCGTACGTGTGTTTATTCGTAAGTCAAAGCACCACTGTATTTAGAATTTATAGATATGATATGATACACACACACACACACACACATATATATATATATATATATATATATGACTCTATATATGCTCCCCATCCCCCTAGGGTTTAATAATCTGGGAGGGATTTCGCTACGGCCGCCAACCCAAGCGTAAACGCGATGCTCTCCTATATATAAGGGATGGAGCACTCTATGATGGCCTTTACATACAAAGCGACGTGTGTATTAAAACAGTTAAAACCCCTTTCGCATTCTCTAAGTGATGACAGCCTAATGGTTAAGGTGTCGGACTGACACCCAACAGATCGGATTTCAATTCCGGTTGTAGGTAGCTTACAAATGTCTAGCCACACTGAAGAGACTTGATAGGTCGAAACACGTGTCGGTGGATGACTATATATATATATATATATATATGTCATCATTTTTTCGGTAGAGCGATCGGCTAGGAATCCCAAGATTCCTGATTCAATACCGGCCCTCGCCAACTCAGCGTATTAGTAGCACAGGGATCTGTGTTGTAAAGTGAAGAGCTGATTGTAGGTGTGGCGCTCCACCTCAGATGCTAAAATAATCTCCTTTGTCTAGCGCTAGTGAAAAGGGGATAGACTCCCTCGCTGTCTGGCTCATACCGACATTAAGCCGCCCCGAAGACTTTACTATATTCTGCTAAGAAGAAAGTTAAGAGAAAACTAATTATATGTTTATTTATATCTTGTAGGCTCTAAAGTGAAATTGTGATTTCGATGTACATATTTCACCTATTCTTAATAAAAATAATTTACATTTACATAGCATCAAGTATTGCGAACGAATACAAATATATTTTAAAGAGAACTATTTGACCCATTTTCAGGACTCTAACAGGTACTACCACTCCGGATCAGAGCTGACTCATGAGTTGTGACGTAGTTTCGGTCACAGAAAGAAATACACCGAATCTTGATAATAATAAGATAAACTTTTAGTTCCTCTTAGAAAAGGTATACATGTAAATAATAATTCTTATATTATCTAGGCCTAGTACCTATTATTGTCCCGATCCTATTGCCCTTATGAACACCCAACCTATTTTTTCATCGTATATGTCATCATGTCGCGCAGTTTGCACGGATATCCATGACAATCTCTCGCCAACCTTCCCTATTATTCATCGACTCTGGGAGTTCCTCTGCGCAGCAACCAGCATCCATACATAGTTTGTCAATGTAGGTCCTGACTGGGCGGCCCACATTAGCGTGTCCATGTGCTGGCTTCCATAATAGTGCGTCGCTTACGATCTCGTCCTTGTTTCTCCAGCAGTGTCCTGCATGCCTAGCAAGTCTTACTCGTATGGTTTGTGAGATGGGGGTAGGTGGCCATAGAGTTGCTTTTTTGTGGGGTGCTGCTTCCACGACGTATTCAGGACCGCTCGCAGAATTCTGGTGCAGCTCCCATCTAGCTTATTCTCAAGGCGCTTTGTTAGGGTCCACGTGGTACAGCCATACAGCAGCGCCGATACAACCACAGCCTGGAAGAATCGTCTCTTTAGCTTGTCGGGGAGATCGGATTTCCATATGACTGATAATTTGTTGGTGGCCGACCATGTACTTAGTGTTATACAATATACATTGCCGGATTTTAAACGAACTAATAAAATGAGCTGTTTTGAGGCTAATCTAACTGAGATTTTCCAAGAGACATCGTTGATAAAAATACATTTTTATATAAAACGATTTATTCTATAGATATAATCATTTTGACCATAAATTAAATACTCACTGATAAATTTACGCAATTCTTTATGTTATTGCGACGTAAGCAGTAACGTAATTTCGGTTACAGACATGCAGACACTGAATCTTCATTGTGATAATTCCTCTGAGAAAATTTATACCCGTAAATAATATATCTTATAAAATAGCTGTGTATTGCAAAGATCGAAGTTTGTTTCAAGTCGAACCCAGTAAATCAAGTGTCAGAATATTGCCAACAAAAATTCGAAAAGATTTATTCATGGAAAATGTGTTATTTTTGGTTATTAAGAATTTGTCATCAGATTAGTATTTTTTTTTGTAAATCTTTCTCAACAATAGGAGAGAAATTCATAATAATAATAATAATAATAATAATAATAATAATAATAATAATAAAAGATGTTCAGTATAAAAATCCGTGATTAAAAAAAACAAATTCTTTACCTTTGTTTGTCAGAAAGAATAAAGAAGTGTGATTATGTTGCTATTGACAAATGCGTCACATATGTCAGATTCTATCAAGAAAATAAGCTGTATTATTATTTCCTTGTCTCGGGAAATAGTTTTGCTGTCAGAAATACACAAGGTCGATACTTACATACAACTTCTTAGGAAGTCTATTAATAATGGAGATTGTCTGTATTTCTGTCTGTAACAAAAACTACGTCATAGCTCCACGACATAGCTTACGTCACAATATTCTCATGCTATATATGTTATATACTTCTCTTATTCGTCTGGCCGGATCTGGTATATCTTCTTCTACAGGTCTGGTCTTTCTTAGATGGGGATTCCGGGTCTGGTTTCTGCTGGGGAGTGTTCCTTATCAGAAGCCTTGTGTCATTGTTAGCTTTTAGTAATAACAACAAGACTTCGATTTACGATGATGTTACTTTATTTGTAGAACCCCAGACCAGACAATCACGCAGTGAGCTCACATCTTGCTAGCTTCGCTTCTAAGTCCTAACTGTAACTGTCACTGCAACTAACTGAGTTGCTTACACCTTAAACCGGAAGGGCTTCTATTGACTTCCGTTCTCACGTTCCATCCCAGAACGCAAGGTGAGAGTGAGTTCAACCATTGTCACTCACTCTCAAGGCCATCAGCTGTACTGATCGCCATAAGGATTTCTATACTACCTTAAAAAGATATTAGGGATCCATAATTATGTAACATATACACCCAAAATTTGAGTAAGCAATTTTAAAAATTGTTTTTTACTCTGGTCCTTTTTTTTTACAGTAATAACAAGAGGTTAACTAAAAAGTTAACAAATAAATAAATACCCACGATTTTGTGTAAAATTGATGTGAAAATATTTAATTGTTTGATTATTACATGCACGCAACATTTTATTTGAGAGGGACGGGGCTCAGTTTTCATTTCAAATTGTTTTATTTTTTTTACTCCTTTAATAAATATGAGGATTTTACTTATGATACAAACTCTCTGACATTGAAATTTTAACTCCCACCCTCTCAGGCAATGTCTTTGAAAAAATAATTTTTACGACGCCCAGAGGGTGTTTTCTGTTGCTAGAACATTGATATCATTAAGGTCAAAGACAATTGATTCCTCTGTTTTTAAAAGACATTTTACCTCCCAGCAAAGTAAAATCAGAGAGATTCTTGAAAACGTTATATTCACAGAAGTTTATGTATACGAGGTATGTCAGAAAAGTTCCAGTATTGGTGTCACAAAAATTCATTAACTTCAGGGGCATAAAAACTATATTATAGTCTTCCGAGACTGCAATGCCAATGATGATGACAAACTACAAGTTATCCACTTCAAAATAATCCCCCTGGAGTCTAATGCACTTTCCTATTCTTCTCAGCCACGCACATCCTCAATACGGGTTCCCTTGATTACCCCCTTGAGCTTGGGGAAGAGGAAAAATTCACATGGAGCCAGGTCAGGCGAGTAAGGAGCTTGCCCTAGCACAGTGATGTCCTACTCGGACACTCAGGGCAGTGTGGAAAGATGCGTTGTCATGGTGAAGTATCCACGAATTGTCCTATCGCGTTTCTTGTCTCTTTCCGGGCACTGAACGAAGCAACAACACAGTATCTCTTTTTAGACATGCTGTTTGATCGCAATAGACGATGCCAATCACATCGAAGAATGTGTATGTGTTTAGAACCTTTCTGACATACCTCGTATATATGTTATATAATTCATGGGTAACCTATGAATTGTGTAAGTAGTGTAGCTATAATTAAATTGAAGTTCGGAATATTCGGAATCGGAGGGGTGAATGGAAAGTGTTATGTTTTGACATACTGATAAAATACGGAAGACTTAAATGATAATGCAAGACCAGGTTGTTTGTAAAATTAACGAGGTTTTATTTAACACAGGGTAGCGAATGCTTCTCTCCTCAAGTCTTAACCAGTTCAAACGCTGCGTCTAGACATAAACAAACGCCAATCCACAAGAAACTTGGCTCAAACCTCACTTCTGTTTTTGGGTGATCAAAGGGGAGAAACTCTATTTTTGTTAGGTCTTCCTAACACCTTCCTTTTTTTTGAGTAATTAACTATAGCGAGCAGGCTTGGGGTTAATTTATAGATGCTTCACTTTGATTTCGCTTTGGTCGGTTCCTACAAAAGTTCTGTTCTACTTTCATTTGCATTTGTTTGCACAGGAGTTGATGGAGTTGGTGATTGAAATGTGTTCATTAGTAAGTCCAATGGAATGGTTGGCATGTTATCGTCTATGTTATTTGTAGTGTGTCTGGGTCGTAGCTGATTTTTGTGCCGTACCCAGACTTGCTGTCCAACTTGCACAACATAGACAAATTGTCCTTTTTTTCTGTGTATGGTGCCTTGTACCCAGTTTGTCTGTCCAGGCCTGTAATTTCTCGCAAACACTGGTGTGCCTACTGAGAAGGTTGGTCCTTTATGACAAGTGTCTTGTCTCAGTTGCTATTGTGGACATAACTAGTCCAGTGTGGTACGGAGCTTTCTTCCCACGAATGCCTCTGCCGGTGACATGCCTTTCTTTACAGCGCCATTTGGTGTTGTCCGATATGAAAGGAGAAATATTTGTAGTATCTCCTCTATTGTTGTTCCCTCTGCCTTTGCTTTGAGCAGAGCAGTTACTGTCGACCGTTATGATTGGCCGTTGATGACCTCGACTTGCCCCCTACCGCCGAAACCCACATACAGAAGTTAAGTTAGTTAGCAGTTGCCGAAAGAAAGCAAGTGAGAGCAGATGTTTAAGGATAGTCGGTCTTAAAATGCAGGCCTCTCATCCGCGTGGTTCGAGAATCTTTTTGGGCTGTTTTTTTTTAAATAAAGACTAAAAAAATCAACAAAGTCTAACGTGCTTAAGTAATCAACAAGAAATGCACAGGCCGTTCAGCTCTGAAAGAAAAAATCAACCCAAAGAAGAAATCTCAAAGGAAAATTGCCAACGAACATGTAAGAAGCAGAAAACTCAGAATCCATCATCTCATATATATATATATATATATATATAATTAATGTTACCATTGACTAGATGATTTGGCATTCTCCGTTTGTGGCATGAGCTGGTGGCCCAGTGTGTTGAGTCCCTGCTCTTCACGCTGTGGTCCGCTGGTTCAATCTCTAGTGGCGAAGATTGTGGTATGCACTGCTGATGAGACCCAAAGGAGGTCGAAACAGCTGTCCAGTGCTACGGATGTCGCAAATGGTGTTTTGCCGAGTTGTCTGCTCGTGGTAATATGATTCAAAATTATCAATTATTATATATATATATATATATATATATATATATATATATATATATGTGTGTGTGTGTGTGTGTGTGTGTGTGTGTGTAAAAGTATCCAATTGACTGGTATGTAGGGGGAATTCTATTTGGGATCCGGTTTATCTCCTTCTATGTTGATACAAACTTATAGATTTATACAAGTATTTTTCAAATCCTTAAGAGGACTCAATGTATAATAACTAATAAAATAATTATATACAGAGCAATATTTATACTTTCAAACAGAAAGAAAAACTTAACAAACCGTCAGTTGGCTATTATAAATTCATTTCGAGCAGAATTCAAAATGAGACTAGTCTCATCAGATAGCCTAATACATAATGACTGAGAAAGCAAACTTGAATAGAAAGATTTTTTTCCTTCTCTTTTATAAGACCAGTGAAATTATTCGTCTTCGATGAAGACACACACATATATGAGAACAATAATAACAACCACAGAAAAGCAATCAAATGCATTTCTCATATATATATATATATATATATATATATATATATATATATATATTACCTGAGTTTTTGCACTACCTTAATAATATCATTAAGGTAAGACAATTGGCTCCTGTGTTTTTTTACAGAGATTTTAGTTCCCTGTAATTGAAAATCAGCGAGATTCCAGTGAATATTTAAGTCAGAATCTCCCTGATTTCCAATTGCTGTGAGCCAAGATATCTGTAAAAGAACAAATGAACAAATTGTCTTTGATCATAATTATATTTAGTATAACAATATCTAACATACCATAATATATATTTAAGGTGCGATTGTTAGCGATTGGTTTCAAAGCAGCATGTTAGCTTATCGCAGCATGTTAGCAACGCGCCCGGGAAATTGTCTGCTGATTTCCTCCAAACCCTTGGGGGCTGTTCCAAGTGCATAAACTACGATCGGTATCAATTTCATCTTCATAATCCACATTTTTTAGTTCTCTGGCAAGGTCCAGGTACTTATCTATCTTTTCGTTTTCTTTCATATTAACCCTGTGATCTACTGAGTCTGCAAAATCTACCGGTTGACAAGTTCTCTTTTTCTTGTTAATAAAAAATCTTGTTCCTCACAAGTTAAAAAAAACCCTAGCGTAACTGGAAATCAGGAAAAATTGAAACCATCCAGACAACAGCATTGCTGAGATCGACTAGAATACTGAGACGAGTTCTGGAGACCTGTGAAGACTTGTTTTCACTCAGACTCAAGTGAAAGACAATTAGCTTACGCTGATGTTATAAACTCACAAGGAGTTTAAAAAAATAACGTATTAAAGAAAATCATGTCAAAGGCCTTTTCCCCATTATTTGATCTTGGCTTTTTTCTTGCTTTTAGACTGAACAATTTATGACTTAAAATCTATGACTTATACATAAAAAGGCCGCTTAAATAAATCGTGGAATCAGCACCCCATAAAAAAGTAGCTGTACGGCCACATACTCCCTATCACACAAACCATCCGAGTGAGACGAACAAGATGAACTGAACAAGCAATGAAGTGGCGTTCTACTGTGGAAACCAGCACATGATCACATCAGTGTGGGCCGTCCAGCAAAGGCCTAAATGGAATAGCTCTGCCCGGATACTGGATGCTGCACAGAGGACAATGAATGATAAGGACATTTGGCAAGATATTGTCGTGTATATCCGTGATATTAGCACAGTATGATGATGATGATGATGATGATGATGATGGAAAACTATATCAAACGCCTTTTCTCCATTATTTAATCTCGGCTTCTCTTTGCTTTTGGACTGAACAATTTATGGCTCATTGGTGAGAGTGCGTGTCCTGTAATCAAAATTATGAGGTCGTCGCTGTTATTGAGGAGAGGGGTTTTGCC
>CM042145.1:125645145-125695145 GCA_023376005.1 Doryteuthis pealeii
CAGTTGTTCAAGGGTTAAAAGCCCTCAGAAGCGCGTGGTGTAATGGTTAAAGTCATGGGAAATGGACTCGTCGCCCCGAGTTTAAATCCTGGGCGTGGTAATTGCATTTCACTTAGCGCTAATACCCTTGGAAAAGGTATGAATCCTATTCTGCCTCCAGCTATTTGTAAATAGTAGGGATGACTGGTCTCTTTAACTTTGGTTAGGCAACCGGTCTAGGAGAAGGAAAACTCTGAATTCAAATCTGTTAAACCCAGAAAAAAACTTAAGAAATTGACCTTGTGTCGCATCCTGCTGGTGCGGAGGGGTTGGTAAATATATATAAGCCCTCGGTTTACTCAGTGAGTCCAGACATACACCAATATTAGCAGAGTAGTATAGATACCAGAAAGTTTGAATTACTCGAATTGGTAGTACTTGTTAGGGCCTCACCTAAGAGTTAAATAGAAAAAGAAAACGAGCGTTTGAAGAAATGTTTTAAAAAATTGTTTTAAAAAACTTGAGTACTTATCAAGAATGAATAAAACAAGATGTAATCGGCATAAAATAACCCAAACAAGAGTTGACATGCCGTAAATCAAAACAACAAACCATCATACCTACCAGCCAAGCATTGGTGTTAAGATCCACAGATAACTTCCACAAGTTATAGCTTTAAATTAAATAAAGTATATTATTTTCAATACTTATAAAAACAGATCATATTATTATATATATATATATATATATATATATATATATATATATATATATTATGTATATATATACTCTAAAGATATATTCGCATCATTCTTCCGACTATCATATTATTTCCATACAGTTGGTCAAGGGTTACAAGCCCTCGGTGTGTTCACTGAGTCCACACTTCAATATCTATTGCATAAACAATCTATTATGACAAAATCAGATTAAATTAATTGAATATCAAATTACGAGTACTGACTTCATTCGAGGCGAATGTAATATTTCAATTGTTCGGTGCGGATCAATGATAATCACAGAACCCCGCCGGTGGTGAATATCTAATTATAAAATTCAAACAAATAAACCGTGAGAAACCTTCCGGCTCAAGTCTACTTTCGTTTTCGCTACTTTCACTTTTGTTTTGCTTTCTAGATTCATTTTCGATTTCTTTGCTGCGTTCAACAAATGCGGCATCAAGAATTATAGCTGTGATAATGCAAATCTACTTGAATGTTGAAGTGCGTACCTAAGTGTGCGCCAGTTTTGAAGGAGGGCGAAGAAAGAGAGAACGCTGTTGCTTAGCAACACTTTGCCGATTCGCCTGCCGATTCGTAATAAAACTGACGACAATCTTCTGATTTTGGGATCGAATTTATTTCTTCTTCTTCTTCTTCTTCTTCTTCTTCTTCTCTTCTCTTCTTCTTCTTCTTCTTCTTCGTCTTCTTCTTCTTCTTCTTCTTCTTGTTTCCCCTTTGCCTATCTATTTCTTTTTCTTCTTTTGTTTGTGTCATTGTTATTATTGTTGTTGTTCTTCCTCCTCTACTTTCTCTTCTTCTATGTGAGTTTTTCTTTCCTCTTTCTTTCTTTTCCTCTTCCTCCTCTTTCTCCTTCTTCTATCCAGTTTCTCCTTTTCCTATGTGAGTGCTTTGTGGCCCTTCTTCTTCTTCTTCTTCTTCTTCTTCTTCTTCTTCTTCTTCTTCTTCTCTCTTCTATGTGAGTTTTTCAGTCCTCTTTATTTCATTAATTTTCTCCTTTTCTTCTTCCTCCTTCTTCTTCTATCCAGATTATCCGGTTTCCTATGTGAGTTTTTTTTGTGGTTCTTCTTCTTTTGGGTTCATTCTTGATTTTATTCTTATTATTCTTCTCCTTCTCCTTTTGTTGTTCATTTATTCTTATTCTTCTTTCGTTCTTTCTTCTTCTTCTTTCGTTTTTCTTCTCTTCCTCTTCTTTTTCCTTCCTTCCTTCATTCTTCTTTTCTTCTGCTTCCTCTTCTTCTTCTTCACCACCACCACCACCACCATCATCACACTTGTCTGTAAACAGTGGATATTTTCAGTATAATCCTCATTGACTTACCGTTTCACCGTCTCTCATTGAACGCCAAACCTGTGAATAGTTAAAACGTATTTTCATTAGCAATGAAGTGTTTTCAACCGAGGAGTGGAGAGATCCGTAGTCATCGAAGAAAATAAAGCATCGCCTTTTAATCTTAAGAAAGACGTTTTTCTTCCGGAATACAGACGATTAAGTTGCCATGACAACAAGAGAATAATCGTTTTAAGACGTAACAAGGTGGGCACTAATACTCAGCCACAAATTTATATTCTTTATTTACCTCACGTGTTTTTAGATTTTAGCTCAGTCACGGAACGAATATGGGTGTGGGCAGATATCAACTAGCCAGCTAGCCTGTACAAGTTACCAATGATACAGCCAAATTATTGTATTTATCTATTACTAGAAGCAGCAACTCAGCATCACCTGGGTAGAGTGGGGCAAAAAAAACCTGGTGTATTGATTTGTTTACTTTTGAGATTTGCAGATTCTTGATGTTTTAAGTAGAATTTCAATGCTGTTTCTATGTATGTTTTAATTTTTGAATATGTTCGAATATAAACCGAATCTTAATGATTTTCCCAAAAAGCAAGAACTGGTGATATTTAATGTGTATATATATATATATTTGCTTTGTCGTTCATTGTTTTATTTTCGTAGTTTCATCCAGACATACATATGTAGCATTAGTTTGTATTCGCCTGGTGGAGTTGTCTGCCCCTTTTAGTTTGTTGGTGCCCGCTAGGGCACCATAGTATTTAAGCGCCGGGCTCAAAGCCTTTCGCTCTCTTTTTCCTGTTTCAGCAACTACGAGCCACATGGGGTAGATTTTATCTAACCCCTCTCGTTGGGGCTCAGCCCCCCTTACATTACTGTAAGTCTTCACAGCATGGACTATTCCTAGTCTCATGTATGTACTTTTATGTTAGAATGTACCATTCATGAATGTGTCTTTATCTTTATTTGTGTACCCTTTTTTATATGTACTCTTTTACTATGAACGTTGTATCAACTGTTATCATGTGCTGTGTATATTAAATGTTTTGTCCGTTAACCTTCGTCGGAGTTTTTGTGTATCCAAGTATCCAATAACTTTGAACCTATGTTATACATACATACATACATACAAGTGGCCCTTAAAAATGTATAGATTATTTTTATTCTTTGTCAGCGTATAATTATTAGGCAAGATAATCTCGCAGAAGCATTGCTAATGGAATATGAGTTTGATCCTCACCAGCTGCAAACTCTAAACTACACCCTTTTTTGGCTTCTTTTTCAAATACTTAAAATCGCATTTCACTAAAAAAAGTTCTGACAGTTGAATTTAGAAGATTTCCTGTGGCGTAGTAGGTAACGTGCTTGACTGTGACACCGAAGAAAGTGATTTCGAACTACTGTCGGGCTATTACTTTCACTTTTAGACAAATATCCTTGAGGAAGTTTTTGATATGGGGCCGGGTCAGCTCAGTCGTAGAGCGATCGGCTAGAAACCACAAGGTTCCTAGTTCGATACGGTCCTCGCCAGCCGGTACCCATCAAGAATGATATAAAACAAAAACGTCTACGCGCATAAGATAATCCAAGTATAACAGCCTAAAATCAAAATCAACCAACCAAACCAACCATTGTTGTTAAGATCGACGATAACTTCTACATTAATACAACTTATAACGTTTTAATTATATAAAATGTAATATTATTTCTTCAATACTTATAAAAACCATATCTAAATTGATAAAAAAAGAAGACATATATACTTTTAAGACATATTCTCAGTGATTCATCCGACTATCATATTATTTCAATTGCAGTTGTTTCAAGGTTTTGAAAAAGCCCTCAGAAGCGCGTGCGGTTGTAATGGTTAAAGTCATGGGAAATGGAGCTCGTCGCCCGAGTTAAATCCTGGGCGTGTAAATTGCATTTCACTTAGCGCTAATACCCTTGGGAAAAGGTATGAATCCTATTCTGCCTCCAGCTATTTGTAAAGAGTAGGGATGGACTGGTCTCTTAACTTTGCGTAGCAACCGTCTAGGAGAGGAAAACTCTTAATTCAAATCTTGTTAAACCCAGAAAAAAACTTAAGAAATTGACTTGTGTCGCTCCTGCTGGTGCGGAGGGGTTGGTAAATTATATATAAGCCTCGGTTTACTCAGTGAGTCCAGACATTACACCAATATTAGCAGAGTAGTATTAGATACCAGAAAGTTTGAATTACTCGAATTGTATACTTGTTACGGCCTCAACCTAAGAGTTAAATAGAAAGAAAACGAGCGTTTGAAGAAATTGTTTTAAAAAAATTGTTTAAAAAAACTTGATACTTATCAAGAATGAATAAAACAAGATTAATCGGCATAAAAATAACCCAAACCAAGCAGTTGACATGCCGGTAAATCAAAACAACAAACCCATCATACCTACAGCCAAGCATTGTGTTAAGATCCACAGATAACTTCCACAATGTATAGCCTTTAAATTAAATAAAGTATATATATTTTTCAATCTTATAAAAACAGATCATAATATATATATATAATATTATATATATATATATATATATATATATAGTATAATGTATATATATACTCTAAAGATAATTCGCATCATTCTTCGACTATCATTATATTTCCATACATTGGTCAAGGTTACAAGCCCTCTGTGTGTTCACTGAGTCCACCACTTCAATATCTATTGCATAAACAATCTATTAGACAAAATCAATTAAATTATTGAAATATCAAAATTGACGAGTTTACTGACTTCATTCGAGGCGAATGTAATATTTCAATGTTCGGTGCGGATCAATGATATCACAGAACCCCGCGGTGGTGAATATCTAATTATAAAATTCAAACAAATTAAACCGCTTGAGGAACCTTCCGCTCAAGTCTACTTTCGTTTTCGCTACTTTCACTTTTGTTTTGCTTTCTAGATTCATTTCGATTTCTTTGCTGCGTTCAACAAATGCGGCATCAAGAATTATAGCTGTGATAATGCAATCTACTTGAATGTTGAAGTGCGTACCTAAGTGTGCGCCAGTTTGAAGAGGCGAAGAAAGCGAGAACGCTGTGCTTAGCAAACACTTTGCCGTTTCGCCTGCCGATCGTAATAAAACTGACGACAATCTTCTGAGTTTGCGCATCGAATTATTTCTTCTTCTCTTCTTCTTCTTCTTCTCTTCTTCTTCTCTTCTTCTTCTTCTTCTTCTTCGTCTTCTTCTTCTTCTTCTTCTTCTTGTTTTACCCCTTGCCTATTCTATTTCTTTTTCTTCTTTTGTTGTCATTGTTATTATATGTTGTTGTTCTTCCTCCTCTACTTCTCTTCTTCTATGTGAGTTTTTCTTTCCTCTTTGCTTTTCTTTTCCTCTCCTCCTCTTTCTCCTTCTTCTATCCCAGTTTCCCTTTTCCTATGTGAGTGCTTTGTGGCCTTCTTTTCTTCTTCTTCTTCTTCTTCTTCTTCTTCTTCTTCTTCTTCTTCTCTTCTAGTGAGTTTTTCAGTCCTCTTTATTTCATTAATTTTCTCCTTTTCTTTCTTCCTCCTTCTTCTTCTATCCAGATTTCCGGTTTCCTATGTGAGTTTTTTTGTGGTTCTTCTTCTTTTTTGCGGTTCATTCTGATTTATTCTATTATTCTTCTCCTTCCCTTTTGTTGTTCATTTATTCTTATCTTCTTTCGTTCTTTCTTCTTCTTCTCGTTTTTCTTCTCCTTCCTCTTTCTTTTTCCTTCCTTCCTTCATTCTTCTTCTTCTGCTTCCTCTTCTTCTGTCTTCACCACCACCACCACCACCCATTCATCACACTTGTCTGTTAAAACAGTGAGATTTCAGTATAATCCTCATTGACTTACCGTTCACCGTCTCTCATTGAACGCCAAACCTGCGAATTAGTTAAAACCGTTATTTTCATAGCAAGAAGTGTTTCAACCGAAGGAGTGGAGAGATCCTAGTCATCGAAGAAAATAAAGCATCGCCTTTAATCTTAAGAAAACGTATTTTCTCGGAATACAGACGATTAGTGCCATGACAACCAAGAGAATAATCGTTTTAAGACCTAACAAGGTGGGCCACTAATACTCAGCCAAAATTTATATTCTTTATTTACCTCACGTGGGTTAGATTTGTAGCTCAGTACACGGAACGAATATGGGTGTGGGCAGATATCAACTAGCCAGCTAAGCCTGTACAAGTTTACAATGATACATCCAAATTATTGTATTTAATCTAATTACTAGAGAAAAGCCAGGCAACTCAGCATCACTGGGTTAGAGTGGGCAAAAAAAACCTGGTGTATGATTTGTTACTTTTGAGATTTGCAGATCTTGATGCTTTAAGTAAATTTCAATGCCTGTTTTATGTTATGTTTTAATTTTTGAAAATGTTCGAATATAAACCGAATCTTAATGATTCCCAAAAAGCAAGAACTGCGTGATATTTAATGTTGTATATAATAATATATTTGCTTTGTCGTTCATTTGTTTTATTTCGTAGTTTCATCCAGACATACATATGTAGCATTAGTTGTATTCCGCCTGTGGTTGTGCTGCCCCTTTTAGTTTGTTGGTGCCCGCTAGGGCACCATAGTATTTAAGCGCCGGGCTCAAAGCCTTTCGCTCTCTTTTTCCTGTTTCAGCAACTACGAGCCACATGGGGTAGATTTTATCTAACCCCTCTCGTTGGGGCTCAGCCCCCCTTACATTACTGTAAGTCTTCACAGCATGGACTATTCCTAGTCTCATGTATGTACTTTTATGTTAGAATGTACCATTCATGAATGTGTCTTTATCTTTATTTGTGTACCCTTTTTTATATGTACTCTTTTACTATGAACGTTGTATCAACTGTTATCAATGTGCTGTGTATATTAAATGTTTTGTCCGTTAACCTTCGTCGGAGTTTTGTGTATCCAAAGTATCCAATAACTTTGAACCTATGTTATACATACATACATACATACCAAGTGCCCTTTAAAAATGTATAGATTATTTTATTCTTTCAGCGGTATAATTATTAGGCAAGATAATCTCGCAGAAGCATTGCTAATGAATAATGAGTTTGATCCTCACCAGCTGCAAACTCTAAACTACACCCTTTTTTGGCTTCTTTTTCAAATACTTAAAATCGCATTTCACTAAAAAAAAGTTCTGACAGTTGAATTTAGAAGATTTCCTGTGGCGTAGTAGGTAACGTGCTTGACTGTGACACCGAAGAAAGTGATTTCGAACTACTGTCGGGCTATTACTTTCACTTTTAGACAAATATCCTTGAGGAAGTTTTGATATGGGGCCGGGTCAGCTCAGTCGGTAGAGCGATCGGCTAGAAACCACAAGGTTCCTAGTTCGATACCGGTCCTCGCCAACTCAGCGTATGAGTAGCACAGGGAAAGTAAGGAGCTAATGGTAGGTGTGGCGCTTCACCTCAGACGCTAAAATAACCTCCTTGGTCTAGCGCAAGTGAAAAGGGGATAGACACCCTCGCTGATTGGCTGATACCGACTTTAGGCCGCCCCGACGACTTTACTTTTTATAGGTTAAATATTACCACCACTGTTTTCTACAAGGTCGTATTGTTAGATTTGACTGTTTATCTATAATGGCGTCTATCCTGGAAAGAAAACAAATAAGCATAGCTATTTCTCTGAAGTTTTTTTAGATGAGGCTTGTTAATTAGTATTATTTGTATTATTCAGACTATTGTCCTCATCTTCATTGTTATCTGTACAACGTTTCGGTCGATGTGCCCTCCGGCCTTCTTCGCATATTTCTTGTTGGACTCGGTAACCTTCTCGTATTCGGGAACATTCTCGGGCTAATAATAATTAACTCAGCTTAACGCCTGTACCCCAGATATGGTTAGCGGAATGAGAACATGATACCCCCGTGGACTGAATAAAGGGTTACGTTCAAAGTTCCGCGATGGCTCCCAATTATGACAAGAAGTTTCCCGTTTACAACAAGAATGTTCCCCCGTACCTGAAGGTTCTTGAGTCCGAGAAGGTTCCCGAGTCCGACAAGAAATACCTGAAGAAGGCAGGAGGGCACATCGACCGAAACGTTGTACAGATAACAATGAAGATGAGGACAATAGTCCGAATAATACAAATAATACTAATCATTGCTAGTTTGGATACATTATCAATAAATAAGCTTTAGAAGATATTTTTCAACTTACATTAATGTCAGGTCTTACATTAGCTAATGTTTACGTCAGTGTTCCTCAACCGGGGGTCATACGGGGACCCGAGGACCATATGCCACTTTTGGTCCAGGCAAGCAAAAAATATTTAATTATAAACATACAATAAGATTTTTAAACATCGAATGGCTATGGTGGATCCACCAGAGTAAAATAGGAATTAAAGGGGTCCATAAGTAAAAACAATGTTGAGAACTGCTGGTTTACGTGATCATCTACACATATATAAAGGATAGTTTGTGTGTATGTATGTATGTATGTATGTCCAGGGAAAACTACAAAAATAAAACAATTAACAACAAAGTAAATATATATACATATTCAGTATCACCAGGCCGGATTAACACAAGGTCTTTTTTTAGTATTATTTGGATTATTTGTCCTCATCTTTATTGTTATCTGTAATTTTTTAACATGGGCATTTTTATGGTGCATCCAGCGAGGGTTAAACTCGCAATTCAGAAATAATGGATATGCGAGACTAACCTTTTTTTTAAATCCCCATCTGCCCTGGCGACGCCGAGTAGCCGCTTATATTCAATATATATAAAAGAAAAAATCTGTCTGGCTCTATTTATGTTTGTTTGTTTGTTTGTCGGTATCAGTTGAACAGCGAGGGAATCTATCTCCTTTTCGCTAGAGCTAGACTAGGAAAATTGTTTTTGCTGAGGTGGAGAACCACACCTGCCGTCAACTCTCAGATGCCTTACTGCACAGCCTGTGCTACTCATGCCTTACCACACAGCTTGTACTACCCATGCCAACTCTTAGATACTTTACCTTTCCCAATCTGTGCTACACATGCGCTGATTTTGCGATTCATAAGTGGATGCTCTATCGACTGAGCTAAAACGGCCCCTATAATCAATAATATAGTTAAAAAGTTAATCAAAAGATCGTTAAAAACGATTTAATAGAGGATAAAACAGAATGAAAATCAAATAGAATATGCCGCCCTGTCGGTGGGGCGTTAGAATGCACCGGCTGCACCTCTGCAGAGGGGTAAGACTCCCCCAATGGGACCACCCGTTGGCCGTGGGTGGCGACCCGTGATGCTTAAGTATAGAGCCCAGGTGGATGGGCAGTTCATGACTTGCAATACTCCACTATCTTGGGCTAGACGGGCGGTCGGAGAGGCCCCCTCCGATCAATCGGCTAGTCACGTCAAGCCCTAGCACCTATATGATTTCCCAACCCTATTGCCTTATGGCAAGCCCCAACACCTTTTTATCATATGGGTGCTAGAAGGCGGTGGCTGCGGGTTTACATGTCCTGGGAATGACATTAAACTCTATCTGATGGTGAGGTTCCAGTTGTGGAGGTTTGGGGAATGTGGAGCACCCCTTCATTACCATTGCTCTCTGGTCCACTCTGGCCCGGAGTGGTAGTACCTATGGTTTAAATAGAAAAACAGGAGTTGATAAAGAAAATTGTATTATCCATTAAGAATTGATTTATTTCAAAACTTTATCGGCATTAAATGACCCACTGAGGTTGATATGCCGTAAAACAAAACAAACCAAACCAAACTCATGCATACAAAAAGAATAATAGAATTATACAATTTAAAAACAAGAATAATAATAATAATAATGTCGTGCCAGCAGTGCGGATATCTATGACAATCTCTCGCCAACCGTCCCTATCATTCATTGACACTGGGAGTTCCTCCGCACAGCATGCAGTATCCATACAGAGCTGGTTTATGTAGGTCTTTGCTGATCGACCCGCACTAGTGTGTCTATGTGCTGATTTCCATAGAAGGACATCGCTTATGAGTTCATCCACACTTCTCCAGCAGTGTCCGGCATGTCTTGTCCGTCTTAGATGGGTTTTTTGTGATAGGGGGCAGGTGGCCGTATAGCTGCTCTCTTGTGGGATGTTGCTTCGATCATTTGTTCAAGGTCGCACATAGCATTCTTGTGCAACTTTCATCTAGCCAATTCTCCAAGTGCCTCGACAAGGTCCAGGTGGTGCAGCCATACATTAGCACTGATACCACCACGGCCTGAAAGAATTATCGCTTTAACTTGTCGGCGAGATAAGACATCCATATAACTGATAATCTGTTTATAGCGGACCATGACATCCCTATGCGTGCATTAACATTGCTTTCTGTTGATGAGATGTTACTACCTCGGTACGTTCTTCTGGTTTTAGAGGCTTACCGTTGAGCGTGGAGATGTCACCTTTCTTTTTAAAGCACATTAACTCTGTTTTATCGGAGTTCCCATATAGACCAATGATCTGTGCTGCCTTCTCTAGGCTATGTACTAGGGATTCGTCTTATGCAGATGTATTTGCAAGAAGTTTCAGGTCATTTGCGTAGTCAGCATCCGTAATAGTCTGTGCGGGATATCTCCTGCTTCTTGCCTTTTTTTTTTTTAGGTTGAAACCTTTTTCTTTCATGGGATCTAATGATGTTCTAAGTACATAGTTTAGACATATTATGAATATATATGGTGCTAGGCTACCCCCTTATCGGACTCCAGCGACTATGTGAAAGAAGTCTGTATCACCGTCTGGTGACCGTGTCATTGATTTAGTATCTTTGTAGAGCATCATTATAGCAGTAACAGTTTTTTGGAGGGAGACCGTATTTTATTTTATGAAAATTATCTTGTCTTTTACCAGGAATATTTAAAAGTGGTGTGATCTTAAGTTCAAGACACTACTGTCCTACCACGCTGCCTCCTACTCGTTCGCTTTTTCCTTGGTTCGTAATCTTTTGTGTTCTTCTAATATTTTACAGAAATTGTAAAAGAACTGATATTTTTTTAATAATTTGTGACTATAGCTGAACTATCCAGTTATTACATTGACCGTTTTAGTTAAAATTGAGACTTTTATTTTATTTTTTATTTTATTTTATTTTATGAAAATTATCTTGTCTTTTACCAAAAATGGTTAAAAGTCTGGCGTCTATTCATAAGTTAACAAAACAGCCAACAAAAGATATCGACCCAAACTATGGTCGCAAGCAGAAACAGAAACAAAATCAAGAATGTATAAAGAATAGAACAATTCTTTTACACTACATTACAAAATGAATAGGCTTATATAACATTTTGAGGCTACGTGTAACCACTTGGGTAATTTTCTGTGAAGCTTACAGTTTGTTGTCTGGATTAAAAAGGCACAGAGTGGTGCACAATAAACCTTCATCAAATTCCGAATCAAGTAACATCTACAGTCATCATTCCGTTTTTTTCTGTCATCTCTTCCACAAGATTTAAGAGATTACTGCTGAATTGAAATGTCATATGAATGGACACACTCGAAGAGAAGGCGTCACCCCAGACGAATGCTGGTGTATCAAGAGACGGTAAACATCAGTAAAGATGGAGCAATTATCATGTATGAATGTATATTATAAACACTTGATTAGAAGAGAGAAGATGTATGTATATTATAAATACTTGATTAGAAGAAGAAGAAGAAGAAGAAGAAGAAGAAGAAGAAGAAGAAGAAGAAGAAGAAGAAGAAGAAGAAGAATGAGGGTGAGAGAAAAAGAATGCGTAGAATCAAGGAAGAAAAGAAAGAGGAGACAACTAAAAAATAGAATTGGGTGGTAGAAGGTTTAAAGCCTAGACGTTAATATCAAGGAACCTGGGAGTAATGACAACGAAGAGGCTTTCTACACTCTCCAAATCTCAAGAACTGGAACCTCACCTGCAGATGCAGTTTAATGGCATACCTAGGCCACAGCTCGTTCAGGATTTGAACTCAAGTCCCAGTGTCTATTTCCTACGACAATAACCGTTATACGACAAACGCCACATTCAATATATACAAGGCAATAGGAAATTATTTTCGACTGGAAATGTTATCGAATTAAACTAGTCACGTACACTAAGAATTCCTGGGGATTCAGTGCAGACTGCGCCAAATCACTTTTTATCAAATCAAAAAAAAAAAGAAAGAAAAAAAGAACACTGAACACTGTTGTCCGTGCTAAATAGAATAAAAAAAATTATCTAAGAAGATTTGGGATTGAAACCATTGAAGTTATTTTCTATTAAATTAGCATACTGTCTGATATGGGTAGTGATTCCTGTGAAACAGCTTCCACAATTCATTTAGCAAAATTTTCAACAGTTGAATCAAGGAATAATTTGCAAGGAATTGTTCACGAAGATTAAGAAAAAGGGTTGTTTTTTGGTGTTCAAGAATGAAGAATTATCCGGAAAAAGAAACATTTGAATTTTCTTTTTCTTTTTTTTTTCTTCTTTTTTTTTTTTTAATGATACAGCTGAAGTTTTCAAGGAAGCTCAAGAACTTGCAGAGAGAAAAAAAAAATTTCGAAGTGAATCAGTCAACTCCTTTGAATAAATCCATTTAAACAGATTTTTTCTTCTTCTGTGCGAGGAAATCAACCGCTGATTCTACAGCATGTTAACTCTCATTCTGCATTTAAAAATTGCAGGTCATCAAAAGATCACAAAGGAACATTTGTGTGAAAAGTTCTTCAAAATGCAGGTTGTTGCACAATGCAAAACTTGCTACAGACTAGTCTACTTAATGCTGTTTAGTTATCTCGTACCGTGTAACCTTTGTGTAACATGTGTGTGACCCTTGCCACTGACATGGCTACTTGAGACTACCACATCTTGTGTTATGTGACCCTTGCTACGTATATGTTTACTTTAGACTATCTTTTCTATTGCACCATTGAACTCTTGTTACAAACATGTTTGCTTTAGACAATCATTCATCTTACACTATGTAACTCCCTTGCAACGGACATGCCTACTTTAGACTATCAATTATCTTGTAATGTATAATCCTTGTTTAACCCTTGACACTAACATGTATACCTTCGTCTATCAGTTATCTTTCACCGTGTAACATTCGTGTAACTCTTGTAACTGATATGTCGACTTTAGACTCTCAGTTAACTAGCATCATGTAACCCTTCATATAGACATGTCTACTTTAGACTGTGAGCTATCTTTTACCGTGTAACCCTTGTGTAACCCATTCCACTGACATATCTACTTTACACAACTAGTTATCATGCACCATTAAACCTCCTTGTTACAGACATGTCTACCTCAGACTGTCGGTTATCTTGCACTGTATAATCATGGTCACCGACATATCTACTTTAGACTATCAGTTATCTTGTATCGTGTTACCTTTTGTGTAATCCTTGCAACTGCTATCCTGTGCCATGTGACCCTACAGACATGTCTACTTTAGACTATAAGTTATCTAGCAATATATATATATATATATATATATATATTATATATAATATATATATATATATGAAATTAAGATAACTTGCTTTAGAAGCATTGTTGAGTAAAGTATTTTTCTTGAAGGCAGTTACAATGCGTATATCGTATAAAATTCGATAATTAATGAAAATAATCAAGACAAGCGAACTCGGCAAATATCGAGCCCTACGTAGAACATTGTACAGCTGTTAAAGGCTGTACGATGTTCTACGTATGGCTCGAAATTTGCCGGGTTCGCTTGTCATGATTATTTTCATTAATTATCGAATTTTATACGATATACGCATTGTAACTGCCTTCAAGCAAAGTAATATATATATATATGCAATTCTATTTCTTATGAATTTCAATTCTGTAGATTTGGCAATGAATAATGTTGTTTTGATAGTATAATTTTCTGTTAGAATTCATAAATTTCAGGATACAAATTCATGCGTATATTCATTGTGACATATCTTGCTCGAGCAGAGGTTCTAGGAAATACATATAGTTGTTTCTTAAAATTCTTGCGGTGGTTGTACACTGTCCTATCGAATACAAATAATCTTTAAACCGATCTATGTGACCGGTAGATAGGTACTACCATTCCCGATCAGAGTAGAACTGGGAGTAATTACAAAGAAAAGATACACATTGACCTTCAAAGCGCCAGAACTTGATCCTGATTATCAGATGCAGTTTAATGCCACACCTAGGACACCCCTTTTGGTGGAGACGTACCCCTCTGCTGGAGATGAAGTCAGCGTATTTTAGGCCCCGTTGAATGGGCAGGGATGTTCTGTGCGAATTTCTTTATCGAAGATTTTCAAATTGGTGATTCAAAAATGAAATATTTTATTTTCGAATGAGCATGCTATCTATGTGATTCACCGAAAGAGGAATTTTTATTTCGGGTTGAATCTAATTCTGTGAACAGCAGGGGAACGAAACCTAAAGGCATTTAAAATAATTATTTCATTCTCACAGAGTAGATATTTTTGTTAGCTGGGGACATTTCTGTGTTACGTGGAATAAGAAATAGACAAAAGAAACGAAAGCATTTGGTAAAGATGTTGAACTCGACGCTAAACACTGTCTGCAAACTTCTTCTTCAATATATTAATAATCGTGTTCTTTTCCTACGACAGTTATTATCTTGCAACACCCTCTGTTTTAAAATGAGACCGACCAAATCATCCAAGATAAAATACAAAAATGTAAAGCATGATTATTTGGTGTTGCTTATCTACCGTATTCTTATTTCTTATGTGTATCGTCACCTGAATAATGGACCATTCGTTTTTTATTATTTTTTTAAAGAAAGAGAAGAAAAAGTACAGGCTACACAGAAAAATATGATAAGAGAGAAAGAAAGAAAGAGAGTAGGGATAGAATGAGAGTAGGGGAAGATAAAGTGAGGTGTGAGTGCGCGGAATCGATAGTTCTAAACTGTTTCTATCGAACATAATGAAAATATGAAAAGAAGGAAAATAATTTTTTTTTTGAAGATTAAGAAAGATTTAATTCAAGATTATTATACTTGCTGTGGCGCTCCACCTCAGATGCTCAAATGATCTCCTTGGTCTAGCACTAGTGAAAAAGGGATAGACTCCCTTGCTGTCTGACCAATACCGGCATTAGGCCGCCCGACGACTTTACTTTACTTACATATTGAACTATTTTTCAATAGTTCTTATCTAAACAAATCAAACGTTGTAAAGATTAAATTATCATGTTGTGGTTTATCCACAGGTCCTGCTAGTATGTTATATTTTATGAGTGTAATCCCAAAGGTATGGTCTCCAAAATATTTAGAAATCACAGAAACGTTTATTGTTTCATTTTCAATGATGTGTAAATCATTTCAAAGTTTCAATGTCAATCTATTTTTCTAAATAATTGCCATTTCGGTCGATGCATTTTTCTAGGCACTGTGATAGTTTTTGTATGCCCATGTCATACCAGATCACCACCATGTCGTTGAGGAAGCGTTGAATCACATCGTCAATGCAAATTTCACGTCCGAAAAATAAAGTGAAAAGGGCAATTTGCTTGATTTTTTTGGCTTTCTTTTATTTCCTTTCAGTTATTGGAATGTGTAAAGATGTACTTATAAAACACATATGCATATGTGACACACGCACATATGCAAACCCACATAGACACACACAGACACACAAGCACATTTAGACGCACTTCTTATTGTGTTTCGATACAGCAAGTTGTAAGCAAAATTATATATGTGTATATGCATTCATATGTATTTGTGAAACTGTATGATTGTGTGTGTGTGTGTGTGTGTGTATGTGTGTGTGTGTGTGTGTGTGTGTGTGTGTGTGTGTGTGTGTGTGTGTACCACGTCGGATATTTCTGACATCCATGCATGACTCGGCATACCATTCTTTTAAACTCCGGTTAATTTGTGATGGATTTCAATCGGTTTAATACATTTTATTATCCCAAAACGGAATAACTGCGCGAACTTCACTCTTAGTGGTAGCGTCAGTCAAGAGCTTCCTCATAAATAACTGCCAAACCAGGACTGAGCTTGGCAGGTGGCACAAGCGCATGTACAACAAACACAACTGTGTTGTCAATAGCCACAGGATCAGTTTCCCTACGTCTCCAGCACTTTGGAGACCCTAATTTTGGGATTACCATCACGCATGAAAACATTTATTTTTAACATTTTATTTGTTTAACGGCATATCAACACTCCGTGGGTTATTCAATTCAGAAATTTATTTGTAAATTAGCACTGTAGGTGGGGTATAATAAACTGACGGTTTCCTCCGTAAGAGCCCAGTAAAAAAAAATCCGGCGTATAGCACTAAACTGCATCTGCTGATGATAGTCCAGTTCTAGTGATCTGTGAAATGCGAAGTACCCCTTCCTTGTCATTATTCCCATGTCCACTCAGACCTGTTATGTTTAAAAACTATTGGATAGAACCATGTGTAAAGAAATTATGGTACAACTATAAAAAAATGTGAACATAGAATGAATGCTGTTCCCTAAAGACTAGACATAAAACAACTTGGCATTGACGTTAAAATCAATCAACTAGCCACAATTCCTTAGCCTCACTATATCAACCAGTCTAGGGGAAGAAAAACGCTGAATTAAAACCAGCTGTACTCCGCTAACAATGAACATTATGCTTGTGGCAGAAGTGTGGGTAAAAAAAAATATGCTTCCTAGTTTCTTTTTAACCAAGATTATACACAAACACACACACACACACACACACACACACACACACACACATATATATATATATTATATTATATATATATATAAATATTATATATATATTGGGAAAATATTGGGAATATATATATTGAGAAAGGTATGGATCCAACTAATCTCCCCCCAGCTATGGGCAAATAGTTGGACAGTCTTGGTTCTTCAGCCGTTGTATGGCAACCAGTATAGGGGAAGGAGAACTCTGAACTGAAAACTGTTAAACTCCGCTGAAGAAATGGACCTTGGTCGCATCCTGCTCGTTCGGAGGGTTGATATATATATTATATATATATATATATATATATATAATATATATATATATATATATATATGTGTATATTATATTATATGTGTGTGTGTGTGTGTGTGTGTGTGTGTGTGTGTGTGTTATTTAAGCAGGTTTGGTAGAATCCTACAAAATATTGCTTCTTAATGATTTTCAATTTCTTACGTTTAAGCCCTCTCGTATTTTTCTTATTCTGGGGTCCATGTGCTAGAGAATGTACTCCCTATTTATTCCGAGCAATTTCGACCAAGTCCCTGATTGTCATTAGGGGTATTATTTGTTGTAGTTGTTATTCGTTTTGTTTATTGTCGTACGAAGTTTATTCATCTGAAATAGATGATTTTCTGGAACATGTGAATTCTTGCATAGAATACCAATGAGTCGATGCATGCCTCACTGCCTCGATGCCGGAAATGAACTGCTGATTTTCAAGGAACCAAATGAGATTCGCGTGGGATATTTTTTATCCATTCGGCCATATTGTATCGGTTACTCACTCGGAGTAAGTATATATATATATATATATATATTTAATATATATATATATATTATATATATAATATATATATATATAGAAGGAAGGAAGAACTCAACACCGTAATTCCATATAAATTTATTTCGACCAAAATTGGGCCTATATAAATATAAGTTGATTTAATATAGCTCCCCATAATTCAGTCTCATCAAATGGGTATCAATTTACTTTTGAAATTGCACTTCTCAAAAAACAAAAAAGTAGAATTTAAAAAATAAATTCAAACAAAAACAAATATATATTAAAAAAATGTTTTTAACAGTATAAGATTGTCACTATGGTTTACAGGAAGTAGAATGAGAAAAAGAGATTCATCTCAAGTTTGGCTTGATATATATATATATATATATATATATATATATATATATATATATATATATAAAGACCTAGACACTCCTTATACCTACTGGGAGATATTTCCAATCAAGGTGTGACTTGAGGGTCTACAAAAAAAGTGTGTGTCCCCCTCTGGCTCTCCACTCTCCCTACATTTGTTTCAAGAATATTTCTCTTATACAATCTGACTTTTAATTGCCGCCGGTGATTATACTTGAAAAGAACCGGACGAAAGGGCCCTTGTATTTCATACCCACCCCCGTATTTTATTTTTGGTAATAAAACATCGTTTTATTTCTCCATCCCTCATTTTCGTATGATCTCCCAGCATACAATATGATTCCACTACTTGTAATACTCTATAAATTCTCTTGTACCCAACATTTTTTATATATATATATATATATTATATATTATATATATATATATATATATATATATATATATATATATACTAGCAAATATATCCACCCTCCGGTGTTTTAATGTAATATAATATATTACGAAGTTTTAATGTAATATAATATATTAAATTAGAAAGGCTAATGAAACTAAATAAGAATGCAGATAAAATGATTTGAAACAGAGGGGTGTATAATCGAAAAATAGAACAACTGAAACTTACTCTTCTATCACTCTCGTCTTTCATTACTAAATTTTCCTAATTTAATAACTTAGTTAGAATAGGAAGTAAAGAATAAAATCAGAATTATTTCTTCTTGTTAATCGATTTCTTTTAAGATTTATTGAAAGAATTTTATCACATTCATTAAGATAAAACAATACGATAAAATCAATAATACTAAGCACATATTTATTAAAATCAATTTTTAATTTCAATATGCAAATAAGCCTTCCTGTTCACACTGTAAACTGCTATTTTACTGTATATATAAATACAATTGCATATTATTTATTTGTAAATATGATTAACAGTATTAATAATGTAAAACAATTTTATTAGAAAATTGAGGTTTAAATAAAAATAAAATCATGGAGAATGTGACGTAAATAGCTAAGGGAATTGTGACTTGAGTAGTGATATAGTTTCGGTTACAAACAGAAAAGCAAACAATCTCCATTATAATAAGATATATATATTATTATTATTATAATATATATATATATATATATATATAAGCTTAGATTTAATGCTTCTCTTTTCTTGTCTCATAAGATTAAGCAGAGCATATTCCCGCAGAGTAAATAAGGGGTTTCATTCGATAATCCGGAAGTTGGCCGAATGTAACAGACGCTTGAGTAGACTGGAATATTTATTGGCTGATATATTGGGAGAAAATAAAAAGGAAGAAAGGAAGAAAGTAAGGAAGAAAGAAAGAAAGAATGAAAAGTGTTAATAATAGATCAATGCAAACAGTAAACACTATCTGCTTTCTATTTTCTTGTTCATCTATCAATCAGTCTTTATCTATTTACAAGCTGTGTCATAAAAGTATCGATATTGAAGCTGTATTTACCCAGATAGAAATGAACAATGAATGGAACGTTCTTTTTTTTTCAGAATACAAGGTGTGTCATAAAAGTATCGATATTGAAGCTGTATTTACCCCGATAGAAATGAACAATGAATGGAACGTTCTTTTTTTTTCTCAGAATACAAGGTGTGTCATAAAAGTATCGATATTGAAGCTGTATTTACCCAGATAGAAATGAACAAAGAATGGAACGTTCTTTTTTTTTTTCAGAATACAAGGTGTGTCATAAAAGTATCGATATTGAAGCTGTATTTACCAAGATAGAAATGAACAATGAATGGAACGTTCATTTTTTTTTCAGAATACAAGGTGTATCATTAAAGTGCCGAGATTGAAGCTGTATTTACCAAGATAGAAATGAACAATGAATGGAAAGTTCATTTTTTTCAGAATACAAGGTGTGTCATTAAAGTGCCGAGATTGAAGCTGTCTTTACCAAGATAGAAATGACCAATGAATGAAACGTTAATTTTTTTCAGAATACTAGGTGTGTCAAAAATTACAAAAATCTCGAAATTTTTTTTACACACCTTGTACTTATTTATTTGTATTTTTCTTTATTTCTATTTTTCCAGTTGTCTTTCTTTCTTTTCTTTCTTTTTGTATTTCTTTTTTTCCTTCTTTTAGTCAGTCTTTCTTTCTTTCTTTCTTTCTTTTCTCTTTCTTTTCTTTCTTTCTTTCTTCCATCCTTGTTGTCCTGTCTTCCATTATTTCTTTTTATCCCTCTCTCTTCTTTCTTTTCTTTCTTTCTTTATTCTCTCTCTCTCTCTCTCTCTCTCTCTTCTCTCTCTTCTCTCTCTCTCTCTCTCTCTCTCTCTCTCTCTCTCTATCTTTCCTTTATTCTAACTTTCTTCTGTTCTGTTTTTTCTTTCTATCTTTCTTACTACCCAACACTCACACTTGATGTACTCACTCTAGCGAGTAAGTTTTATCCCTCTTTTTTTCTTCCGTTCTTCTCTCTCTCTCTCTCTCTCTCTCTCTCTCTCTCTCTCTCTCTCTCTCTCTCTCTCTCTCTCTCTCTCTCTCGTTCTCTCTCTCTCTCTCTTCTTTCTTTCTCTCTGTCTATTTTCTTTTTTCTTTCTTTCTTACTTTATGTTTGCCTTTATTTCTTCTTTCCTTCTGTCTTTTTCTGTTTGTCTCTCTGTCTATCTTCTTTTCTCTCTTTCTGTTTTACTTTTTACTTTTTTCTGTATATCTGCCTGTCTTCCTTTCTTTGTATTTTTATCTTTCTTTTGTCTCTATTTTTTCTTTTATTCTCTTTCCTTCTTTCAGTCTCTCTGTCTGTCTGTGTATCGTTCTTTTTTCTTTCTATCTGATTTACATTTTTTTCTTTTTGTCTAACGGTCTTTCTTTCATTCTCTTTTCTTTCTTTCTATCTTCTTTTCATTCCTTCTTCTTTTCTGTTTTTCTTCTTTTAAATAGGGGCTTATTATTATTTACGTATTTCTCATGTTTTCTGATTGAACTCCCTTTCTATTTTTTCCTTCTTTATTTGAAATTGGGCACTGTCTGTCTGTCTGTCTGTCTGTCTGTCCTGTCTGTCTGTCTGTCTCTCTCTCTCTCTCTCTCTCTCTTAATTGACCTTTCTTTCTTTTTCTCTTGCCTTTGTTTTTCTTACCTGCTCTATTTTAGCTTCTGTATTTCTTTTTTTTTCTTCCAGTGTTAACTTCACTTCCATTCTTTCTCTAATATTCGAATATCAAGAATGCTTTCAAATATAATAATTCTTCATCGTATACAAATCTTGTAAATATTGAATTTTTAAAGCCCTTATTTAAATTAACACTACCTACTAATATCAGGCGAAAGAATAAACGACGTGACTACGGCCAGTCTATAAATCCAGGGTGGGAATTGGAGCACATCTTATATCAGAAATATTCCAACAGCGTTATACAGGATTTATTCCCAAAATAAAATTAACGTTTTGTATCAAAATCTGATTCAATAATATTAAATGCAACGTAGTTCTCACGCCCAATAGATATGCAAAGGTTTAGTTTGGAGAATATTGATTATTGGATTATTCTCTCGTCTCTTGATATAATTCTTCAATGTAATGTAATCTATAGGAAACAGATTTCTATGATCGACATTGTTAAGTTGAATTGAAAGCTGTATAAGCAGGTTTTCGTATTTAATAGGGACTTTTTTAATTTTCTTCTTTTTCCGTTTTCATTTTCTAAATTACGACTACTTAAAACATTCTTGGTGCAATATATATTATATATATATATATATATATATATATATATATATATATATATACAATTCTTGTCGTGAATGCATCTGTTCCCCGGCAGATGGCGACTCTTTGCAAGAAAGGAACATTTGACGAAGGAAACTAAAAACATCAGAAATCGTAAATATTTCACTCGCTCTTACAGAACGGATTAATTCACTGTTTGCGCGAATACTTTCCAGTATATCGTGACAGATGTTTACAAAATTTAAACCTCTGTCTATTGATTTATCGGCGGATAAGCAACACCTGTTTTTCAGGATTTACATTTTCCATCTTGGACGATTTGTCTCATTTTTAATCAGAGGGTGTTACAAGATGATAAAGGAACACGAATATTAATATATAGATGTTTTCACCCTGAGGAAGCATATTTTGCTAGTATATATGATAAATACATAGATAAATGTTTATAGATTTCTCTTTGTATTTAATAATTTCCTAATCTTTACACAAGCTGACGTTTTCTCGCAGTTACTTTATTTCTTTATAAAAATGGAATCATAAACTAACATGGGCTTCATGTTCAGAAAGGACATATTACATTTTTTAAATTTTGCTAGAATTCTTTGTTGGGCTTTTCCTCTTAAGTGATTGACTTGGTGAAGTTTGGTTGAGTTTATTTCTTAACGCTTTCAGGGTTCGCCATATCCGATATATGACTCCTCTTTTTATGTGTAAAGACCGTAATTCTTCCAGCGTTACAAATTCCACAAAATCATCAAATGTGTATTGCTCATAGATTATCAGTTTAATTCTCTCTTCATCCACAGGGAATTCTTTCAGCCAATTGACCAGTTGCTTATCCACAAGTTCAGGAGAATCAAGAGAAGGACAATTCTCAGTATCACTATTAAAAAGGGTTTCGAAATGGTCACTCTGTAACTTTTTGTCCTTAATCCATTCTGTAATTGTCTAATTGCATAACTATTTTTCACTTCTCTTTCAAGAGAAGGACAGCTCTCAGTATCACTATTAAAAAGGGTTTTGAAATGTCACTCTGTAACTCTTTGTCCTTAATCCATTCTGTAATTGTCTAATTGCATAACTATTTTTCACTTCTCTTTCAAGAGAAGGACAGCTCTCAGTATCACTATTAAAAAGGGGTTTGAAATGGTCACTCTGTAACTCTTTGTCCTTAATCCATTCTGTAATTGTCTAATTGCATAACTATTTTTCACTTCTCTTTCAAGAGAAGGACAAACTCTCAGTATCACTATTAAAAAGGGGTTTGAAATGGTCACTCTGTAACTTTTTGTCCTTAATCCATTCTGTAATTGTCTAATTGCATAACTATTTTTCACTTCTCTTTCAAGAGAAGGACATCTCTCAGTATCACTATTAAAAAGGGTTTTGAAATGTCACTCTCAGTAACTCTTTGTCCTTAATCCATTCTGTAATTGTCTAATTGCATAACTATTTTTCACTTCTCTTTCAAGAGAAGGACAGCTCTCAGTATCACTATTAAAAAGGGTTTTGAAATGGTCACTCTGTAACTTTTTGTCCTTAATCCATTCTGTAATTGTCTAATTGCATAACTATTTTTCACTTCTCTTTCAAGAGAAGGACAACTCTCAGTATCACTATTAAAAAGGGTTTTGAAATATGGCACTCTGTAACTTTTTTCCTTAATCCATTGTATTGTCTAATTGCATAATTATTTTTCACTTCTCTTTCAAGAGAAGACAGCTCTCAGTATCACTATTAAAAAGGTTTTTGGTCACTCTGAAATGTTTGTCCTTAATCCATTCTGTAATTGTCTGACTGCATAACTATTTTTCACTTCTCTTTCTTTTTTCACGCTTATTTTTAATGAGATTGCCTATTATTTATCTAATGTGACGACAGGGTGACACACGTAGTAGATACTAGCGTATTAAATATATAATGTCGCGCCGGACACTTGTTTTTGGTAGTATATATGATAATTTTTTTTCTTTATTTTTTCAGCCTAAAGAAAAGATAGTTCCGGTCTGCTATGGAGCCGGTTTGGAAGTGAGGAGCACCAATCAGTCCCCTGACTACACCCCACGTGCCTGTTGTGACGATGCCAAGTTTGCAGTGGTGGTAAATAAATGGTTTGCCGGAATGACTATTCGATGCGTTGCTAGGTAACGCCAACCCCCACTACCTACAACGTTATCGTATGTAAAAAGACATGAAACAAATAAGTCAAATTATGAAATGTATGAATGAAAAAAATTACTGCCAAGGCATGTCACGTTATGTCGAAATTGGTTCTGGAGGAAATACGATAGAATCAGCCAGAAAAGATTTATTTCAAAATCATATATCAAATAAAGAAGGCAAAAACGAAGTGGAAAGGGGAGATAACCAGGAAATATGATGCTGAAAAAAGATTAATTAGCTTGCAGTGAAATAATATTAAATATATAAATATATATGTATATGTATTTATGTATGTATGTATATATATATATGAAAAGCAACAGCATCTTTGTTTTCCGAAAGAAGTGAAAAATTTGAAAATAAAAAAAAATGTATGTTATATCCACCAACATCAAAGAAAATCTTATTTTGTTCAAAATCGTTTTTTAAAAAAAAAATTCAAAGAAAACAAAAAAGAAAGTCATAATATTTCAAGAATAATGAACGAACGAATTTTTTCTAAAGAAGAATCAGAAAATAATCTTAAAAACACATAAAACAAAAAAAAAACAACAATAAAAAAAAAACAACAATAAAAAAGAGGCAAATATACCACCTGACTTTATAATTACGATGAAAGATGGAAATATTAATAATACTAATAATACTAATAATGACTGTTTCTTTTTGTTCGTTTTTTTAACTAAAAGAAACACAATTCAATAATCTGCCAGGAATGACTCTTCAAGAAATATTTCGTCAATGCTGTTTTCTTTACTTTACGGTTTTTTTTTTTATTTTTTTTTTTTTTTTTTTTTTTTGACGAGAAATACGAACCGTTCAAGACATAAAGATCGTTCACTTCACTGAAAGAAACGAAGAAATAAAAGAATGGAGATGAAATATTTACTGGTAGTTACGAGTTATCATAAATGTTTAACAGCATTTCAGGAACTGCTTCGTTGAAAGCAACTTGAAAGTTTAATAAGAAACAGAATGAAGACGATGATGATGATGATGATGATGATGATGATGATGATGATGATGATAACGGTAATGATCACATTGATAAAGATATAAAAAAAAAAGAACAACATTTTATTTAACTCTCGATTCTTCTGAAATGTTTGCGTGTATATCTGCGTGCATGCGTGCGTGCGAGTGAGAGTAGGAGTGCGCATGCGTGAAAAAGACAAAATGGCCACAAAGAGAAAATAAGTGTGAGGAAAGTTAATGAGTTAATTCCAATAGAGATGAAAACTAATAAATTATTGTTATCTCAAAGAGTCTGATGTTTTTTATTATTTTATTTTAATTGTTATTGAATGTCTATCATGAAAGTTTTCAAAACTTGTCAAAATTCTTTTCTCGGGTTCATTTTTTCTGTCTTTTTTTTTTCATTTTTTAACTTGTAGAATATTCTATAGTTGCAAGGAATTTTTATCTTTTTATTTTATTTTATCTTAAACAACTATTTTAATAACTCTCCATATACCCTTCTTCTTCTTCTTCTTCTCTTCTCTCCAATTAGATAAGTTTTGAAAAACTTACCTCGATTGGCTTATTATGTCATTTTTTGTGTCTTTTAAATTGTAGAATCTTCTATCTTTCAAGATTTTCTTAAAACTTTCTTTTTTTCCTTTCCTTAAGTCGATTTTTTTAAAATTCCATTCCCAATTTGATTGATTTTTTCTTTTGACAAATTTATAACAGTACCACTTATTTCAATAATTCCTTATTATCATTCTTCTTCTCTCTTCTTCTTCTTCCTACTTCTTCTTCTTCTTCTTCTTCTATCTTGTAGAATCTTCTAACTTGCAAGAAATTTTTTATCTTTTTATTTATTTTTACTTTTTAAGTTTCAGTTTTCTCTTTTTTTTCAAACAACTACTTCAATAACTCCCCCATTAAAACCCTTCTCTCTCTTCTCTTCTTCTTCTTCTTCTTTCTTCCTTCCTTCTTCTTCTTCTGCCATTCTTCTTCTTCTTCTTTATTCTTCTCTCTTCTTCTTCTTCTTCCTTCTTCTTCTTCTTCTTCTTCTTCTTCTTCTTCTTCTTCTTTATTACTCTCACTTTTGGCCATCTTCTACACTTTGTTTTTTGATTTTGCTTTCTTTTATTTCTTCTTTTTTCTTCTTCTTCTTCTCTTCTTCTCCTTCTTCTTTTTATCTTATTATTATATTATTATTATTATTATTATTTTATTATTATTATGTATTTTCTCTTGCTTCTCTCTTTCTATCTTAGCTTTCTTTACCTTTTTAGTTACTTTTAGTTATTATGACTTCTTCCTCTTCTTCTTCTTCTTCTTCTTCTTCTTCTTCTTCTTATTTTCTTCTTCTTCTTTATTGCCATTCTTCTTTCTTCTTCTTCTTCTTCTTCTTTCTTCTTCTTCTGTCTTTAACTTGTAGAATCTTCTTATACTTTGAAATTTTATCTTTTTATTTATTTACTTTTTAAGTTCAGTTTTTCTCTTTTTTTTCAAACAACTACTTCAATAACTCCCCATTAAAACCCTTTCTTCTTCTTCTTCTCTTCTTCTCTTCTTCTTCTCTTCTTCTTCTTCTTCTTCTTCTTCTTCTTCTTCTTCTTCTTCTTCTATTACTCTCACTTTTAGCATCTTCTTACACTTTGCCTGTTGTTGTTGATTTTGCTTTGTTCTTCTTCTTCTTCTTCTTCTTCTTCTTCTTCTTCTTCTTCTTCTTCTCTTCTTCTTCTTCTTATTATCTCTCACTTTTTAGCCATCTTTCTACACTTTGTTTGTGTTGATTTGCTTTGTTTTCTTCTTCTTCTTCTTCTTCTTCTTCTTCTTCTTCTTCTTCTTTTTTGTCTTTTAACTTGTAGAATCTTCTATACTTTCAAGAATGTTATCTTATTTATTTTTTCCTTTTAAGTTCAATTTTTCTCTTTGTTTTTCAAACAACTACTTCAATAACTCCCCCATTAAACCCTTCTTCTTCTTCTTCTTCTTCTTCTCTTCTTCTTCTTCTTCTTCTTCTTCTTCTTCTTCTTCTTCTACCACTATTACTACTACTACTACTACTACTACTACTATTAGCATTAATAATAGTAGTAGCCAACATTGGTAAAAGTAGTAGTCGTCATTAAAGATCATAAATTTTCCAGTGTTTCTAATTGGAAATATTTGAGAGTTAAATTTTTTATCGGAATTTTATTTCCGTATAAAGATTTCATTTTATACATCCAAACACCAAACATTTACTCCAGCTACTTACATTTTCCCACTTCATCCCTCTGCTCTATCTTCTCCCTCTTCTCCGGACCACCCTCCTTTTTCCGACACCCACTTCAATGAAACAATAATAAATAATTCCATCTCTTTTAAATTTTCCATTTACATCATTTCAATTAAAAGTTTTGAAGTTAAAACTTTATCATTCTCCAGTTTTAATTTCGACTACAGTTGTTAAGTGCTGGTACTTTTACTTTTTTCTTTTAAAATCTTTCTTTTTCTTTTTCTTTTCTTATCTATGTTTTCTTTCAGTCTGTTTTACCATTCATAGACACAATGTTAGGAAATGAAAGTTGGTTGTGGTGATAGCGCAGGTTTACAAAATTGCACAAGAATAATCGTTTCAACACCTAGTGAAGAATAAAATATGAAGAAAATAAAAGATTTGGAAAGATCCGACAAAATGTGAGAAAAAGATGCATATTTTAATAAATAATACCTAATAATCTCCGTTTTGAGCGTATGATTTACACAAGAAATGATAAAACTGGTAAATATCTAAAAAAAAAAAAAGATACATATTTTAATAAATAAACCTAATAATCTCCGTTTTGAGCGTATGATTTTACACAAGAAATGATAAAATACTGGTAAATATCTAAAAAAAAAAAAAAGATACATATTTTATTGTGAGGAAAGTTATGCAAAAATGTGAATAACGAACACAGATAATTACATTCAATTAATATTTCGCCTCTCTTGGACTTAGAGGCTTCCTCAGAATAAAGTCTTACTGTTTTAAAATAGAATGATATATTTCCATATAAAGAAAAATTGCACAAGAATAATCGCTTCAACACCTAGTGAAGAATAAAATATGAAGAAAATAAAAAAGTTAGGAAACATCCAACAAAATGCGAGAAAAAGAAGCATATTGTAATAAATAATACCTAATAATATCCGTTTTGAGCGATTTTACACAATAAATGATATAATACTGGTAAGCATCTAAAAAAAAAATAGATACATATTTTATTGTGAGGAAAATTTATGCAAAAATGTGAATAACAAACGCAGACATTTACATTAGATTAATATTTTGGACTTAGACGTTTCCTCATAATAAAGTTTTACTGTTTTAAAACAGAATGATATATAGTCGATGAAACTGATGAAACGGAATGCCGATGAAGCCTTTAAGACCAACAGTGGCGAAATGTTAATTGAAGGTAACTGCCTGTGTTAGTTATTCACATTTTCCACAACTTTTTCTCGCAATAAAATATCTAAATATTAACCAAGAAGATTTATAATTTCTTGTGTAAAAGTATAATCAAAACGGATATTATTATATATTATTTATTATCACATTCTGGAGCATTGAAACTCTGTAACGAAATATAGAATTGCAAAACCCTTTCAACCAAAATGAAACACACACACAAACACACACACACAAGCACGTATATACACAACAAAAAAGTATATATATATATGTGTGTGTGTGTGTGTGTGTGTGTGTGTGTGTGTGTCCTAAATGTGTATGGTTGGAACTATAACACTTAAAGAGACAGTAGTGATCCAACGTACAGTATTATTTGAAGTGTGCTCAATATCTGTGATAGAGTAATAATAAATAAATATATATTTTAGTATATATCTATTTCATTGGAACAAGTCTGCTACCATTGGTTTCATGCTATGTAAGATTAAATTTTTAAGCGGAGTAATCGTCGGACAGCGACAAAATTCTCGCTGTCCGACTATTTTCTCCGCTTAAAAAATAAGCTTACATAGCATACCAATGGTAGCAGACTTGTTCCAATGAAATAAATATACACTAAAATATCTATCTATCTATCTATCTATATATATATATATATATATATATATATATATATATATATATATAGGACATTTCCAGAAACTGTTGTAAACGCCTAAAAATCATCGAAAATAATATCCAAAATATCGTAAATAACTAAATAGACAACAAACTAGGAGACTCTACGATGGAAGACCTCAAAAGAAGAAGGAGAAAAATGCAGGCCTCGATTAAATACCCCTTAAAGCATGGAAAATAAGGAAATTTGATAACGTACTACTTATATTATGCAATGCCGTATATAAACAAGATATTATGAAAGAAAACCCTGTTTCCTCCCATTCCCCAAAAAGGGCGACTTCGGAATATTATCACATCCGTCCTGGAATAGAGAAAACCTTTAGGAAAAACCAAAACAGATTTCTCAGAAATCGATCAAGAATTTCTCAGATCCTGACTATGCGTCAAATCGTAGAATTGATTCGAGCAGATACTCTTGAGGCAACGCTGATATTTATAGATTTCTCCAAGGCATAGACTCCATATACATTGGGGAAATGGGCAAATTCTACTAGCATATGGCCTCCCAAAAGAAACAGTTACTGCTATAATGATGCTATACAAAGACACAAAAGCAATTGTACGCTCACCTGATGGCAACAGATATCTTTGACATTATTGTCGGATTTCTACAAGGAGATATTCTAACACAATATAGATCTTATTATAATGGAAATTGTGTGTTTATCTGTCTGTAACCGAAAATATATTACTACTCAAGTCACAATTCCCATAATTATTTACGTCACATTCTCCATGATGTAATCTTTATTTAAAACTCAGTTATTAATAAAATTATTTTACGTTATTAATACTGTTGACCATATCCATATACTAGATATTTACCACGTACCCCACGTGTACGGGTTTGGCCCTATTAATGTGGGACCACCCATAAGCCGAGTCCCATGGGTGGAGGGTGCAAAAAATGTGTTGATCACTTAACGGGGGCGCCTCATGCACTGGACAATAAACCCCGTCTTGCCCTTTAAATAAAGGGGGTAGATGTTACCTGGTGGTTGGTCCCCTGGGATCAAATGTTAGCTTGTAAGGTCCAGGGCCGAAGCCAGAGTTAGAGGTATTTGCCTCATACCCCACTTGTATGGGCTGGGCACAAGGCCTTGTTTTAATGTGGGCCCACCCACAAGCCGAAGCTCATGTGTGGGAAAGAACAAAAATTGCGTTGATCCCCTCGGCATTCCCCACAAGGGGAGCGCCTCAGGCGCTGGGCAATAAACCCAGCCCTGCCCACAAGGGGGCAGGTATTGCCTGGGGGATAGCCGCCTGGGGTCGACACTATTAACTTGTAAGGTCCAGCGGCCGAAGCTCACTGGACTCCCAGTCGAAACCGGTGTTAGATATGTTGGACATATCTATATACTAAATAACATGCAATTGTATTTGTATATACAACAAAAAAGAGGTTTACAATGTGAACGGGAAGGCTAATTTGCATATTGATATTTAAAATTTGATTTTGATAAATATGTGTTTGGTATTATTGATTTCTAATTGTTTGGTTTTACCTTAATGAATATGAGCCAAAAAATCGGGGATAAATCTTAAAAGAAATCAATTAACAAGAATAAATAACTGTAATTTTATTCTTTACTTCCGATTTTAACTAAATAGTTAAATTAGGAAAATTTAGCAATGAAAGACGGGAGTGATGGGAGAGTAAGTTTCAGCCGTACTATATTTCGATTATACCCCCTCTGTTTCAATTCTTTTTACCTGCATTCTTATTTAGTTTCATTAGCCTTTCTAATTTAATATAATATTTTATTACATTAAAACTTAAATATTTGCATGCGGAGGTGCATATATTGGCTGGTATATAAAATATGCCTAGACTATGTACGTTGAACATCATTGGATCCCATAAAATAAAATACCTCTCACTAAAAAAGGCTAGAAGCAGGCGATGTTTCGCAGAGACGATTAAGGATGCAGACTACGCAGATGTCGTAGCTCCAGATTAATGAACAAATAGATAAATAGATAAAATGGTGGGCAGTATATCGCAAACGTTATCAGCAACTGTCACCCTTCCAACTATATTGAGGAGTGGGAGTTATAAGGTTGGTGCTTATAGTGAGTTCGACTTTGAATATGAAGCATATTGCGCGTCTTTTTTACACTTTTTTTTTTTTAATCAACATTGTATTGTATAACAACATAATAAAATAGAATGTAATGAATGATTATTTATCTGAATTGGACACATAGCCTAGTGGATAAAGGAGTTAGGTTAAGACAGTTCTAAGTGACAGTTATCTCTAGACTGTAAGTTCAATCCTGGTCAGGGGCAGCAGTAACATAGAATAATGATTAACACAGCTTAACGCCTGTACCCCAGCTATGGTTAGCGGAAAGAGAACAGGATATCCCCGTGGACTGAATAATGGGTTAGGTTCAAAGTTCCGTGATAGTTCCCAATTCCGACAAGAAATATCTGAAGTAGGTCGGAGGGCACATTGGCCAAAATGTTGTACAGATAACAATGAAAATGATGACAATAGTCCGAATAATACAAATGATAGTAATGAATTATCTAGAATGTTTTAAGGTTTATTTTTTTATAAATAATATTTTTCTTTGGTGTAATAAATTTGGAAGCTTAAATGTTTTTAGTGAACTTATTAACCTAAGAATATCTCATGATTGCTCATACCTCAAATTTTAGCTAACATTACAAAACAAAAAAAACAAAAGTGTAAAAACCAGAAAACTGTGTACAAACCAGAAAACTCACAAGAACGCGAAGAAGTGTTTTTATATGAAATACTATTTCAATTCGTTTTTGCAAGATTTCCAAATGAAGACGTGGCTGCATCTCGTGCTGTTAAGCGGTCTGAGGTAAGTGTTTCTCATATATATATATATATATATATATATATATATATATGGTGTTGTTTAGAAGTCTCCGTATGCTTCTACTAAGTATATATATTTGAGATATATTTTTGTATCTATCCGTGTTTCGGAAGTACAAAAATCAGGTTTGGGCATTAGTGTGAAGCATTGGTGTGCTATATTATAATAATGTAGTTATCATGATATATTCATCTGGGAATAAATATCAGAAAACTCAGTTGTTGTTTTTTTTTTAGTTTCTACTAAATAAAAGAAACTAAAAAAAACAACCGAGTTTTCTGATATTTATTCCCAGATGAATATATTATGATAACTACATTATTATAATATAGCAACATTAATGCTTCACACTAATGCCCAAACCTGATTTTTGTACTTCCAAATAACGGATACAGACACAAAAAATATCCCAAATATATATATATATACACACAGACATATATATATATATATGTGTGTGTGTGTGTGTGTGTGTGTGTGTGTGTGTGTGCGTTCGTGTGTGTGTGCGCGTGTGTGTATGTATACATGTATACATGTATACGTATAAAGGTCGACCCTTGACTTGGTAATCTATGGAAATAATGTTTAATGCTATTAGTTGTTCAGAGTATTTCCCTTTCTGTTTGAATTTCAACCTTACAAGATAATTACTGAATATTAAGTCTTAAAAATTCGACCTATATACAAGTAGTAATGGCATATAAAGTATATTCACTTATATAAATATATAATATAAAGTATCATATAAAGTAGTAATGGTCACTAGAAAACAACTACGCAGTGCTAATTAATAAGTCCCCGTAGCGTATTGGATAAGATAATGGACTAGTAAATTTGTGATAAGTGTTCGAACTCTAATCGCGCTATTATGTTCACTTTCTGACTAATACCCTTAGGACAGGTATGGATCTAACTCATCCCCTAGGTATGGGTCAAATAGGCCAGTACAATTTGTTTTCTCGGATGGTTATTGTTACCATTGGTTTCAAAGCAGCGAACTAGAAACTTATCCTCTGACAACGCGTGCATTACACAAGCTGTCGTACGCTGCTTTGAAACCAATGGTAAAATTTACATTTTAATTGTAATGTACATTTGAATAAATTAATATATATATATATATATATATATATATATATATATATATATAAGTAAGTAAAGTAAAGTCAACGGGGCGGCCTAAAGTCGGTATCAGCCAGTCAGCGAGGGAGTCTATCCCCTTTTCAATAGCGCTAGACCACACATATATGTATATATATATATATACACACTTCAGAAAGACCATATATATATATATATATATATATATATATATATATATATATATATATATATATACTTCAGAAAATGAAATAGTGCACAAAATCAAATTGATATATCGCGTTGTTAAAGCTAAATATGTGAATTTGATTTCCGTTATTGCTTTCATTTACTCATACAGCCGGATTTTATTTCAAACCTTATATATATATATATATATATATATGTTTGTGTGTGTGTGTGTGTGTGCGCGCGCGCGCGTGTGTGTGTGTAGTTTGCATAACAACCGTTAATTAATATCGATCTTTAAACAAATTGTTGAGGAAATAGATTTTTCAATTTTTTCGTTTCATTTAAATAATCTATTTTCTCTGTGCTATTCTTGTGTTTATTTATTCTATTTTGCTCCTTTATTTATTTAATTCTTTGACGATTTTCCTCATTTTCTCTTAGCAATCAACTCCGCTAATGTATGGAAAGAGCAAACATGTTAAAAAGTAAAATAAGATAAAGTAGAACAAGATAAGTTGTACTTTTATTTCAACGTTGATTTCATCGCCTTTATCACGAAATGAGAGTTAGTCAATATCATTTATGCAAAGCATATTTGCATTTTAATTTTGTGCCCGTAGTCACGTGAACGTGACACTGAACAGTATATGTATCTAACGTCTATATCAAACATATCTATCTATCTCTGTTTCTGTCTGTCGGTTCGTCTGCCTGTCTGTTTAAATAATTTCATACTATTTGACTGAATGTAGGTTATGCTTGGAAAAAGAGACGAAAACATAAAAGAAGTTAAAACACATGTGACTCTAAACATTCATTCAATCATATATCTATCTATCTATCTATCTATCTCTCCATACACACACACACCCACACACACCCACACACACACCCCCACACACATATATATATAGAGAGAGGGAGATCGACTTTTTCTCGATTTGTTTACGCTTAACATTTAAACCGATATGCATGCCTAATTCCTTTAATTATAATTAATTAATTAACAAATTAGGTATGACTTTAATTAAGCACATAATCTCCCTAAAAATTGTCGGCCTTCGCCATTTCACACACATCGTTTGACCACTTCATACTGTCGTGCCATAAGTCACCCAAAAAGTGCGATACATATATCAGTTCAAAATAAACGAGAGATTCTGGGGAAGCCAGCTAGTGTAGTGGTTAGAATGTCCGCCTGTCAACCTGACAGGTAGGGTTCGAATCACGCAAAATGAAAGCCCTGTCTATAGCTCTGCTGATGAGGTCAAATGGGCTGAAATGAACATACAGAGATCGACTTTTTCTCGATTTGTTTACGCTTTACATTTAAACCGATATGCACGCCTAATTCATTTAATTATAATTAATTAATTACCAAATTAGGTATGACTTTAATTAAGCACATAATCTCCCTAAATATATATATATATATATATATATTGTGGACAATATGGGTGCTATATTTATAAATAAACAGTGCTCAATACCATTGATAGAGCATTTATGTTTAAGTTAAGGTAGCGTTGTTACTGGCAGTTTCTCGCCAATGTGATCTTCAGTGGACGGTTTGATTAAGCGGTTGGGTTATATACGTTGTGGTTTGGTCCTTTAATGAGGGAGGAAGCTGATTTTTATTGGTTGGTTGCTATGTGCAGCATGAAGTTTAGCCAGATATACAGGTATTTAATTAGGCAGAATGTTTTGTTATCTCTTCTCCATTTGGTGACGATAATAGATTTATTTGGTAACATATTTACTGGGGGCTCATTACTTTGGTTTTCCTTATTAGGGGGTGACTCATTCTTCCATTTGTTTTTTTTTTTACTTGTTGCTTGTTTTTAGATGTTTTATCGGCTGGGTTGCTTTTTGTTTTTTGTCGTTTTTTTCCCCGTTTGCGGTTTGTATTTTGTTGTTGATTTGTAATTTTTTGTATTATTAATCGTAGGAATCATTGGCTTTTAGTTGGCTGAGTGTGTCTACATTCTGATATAAGTTCTACATTCTGATATAAGTGCCAATCGTTTGTTGTGTAGTTTGTTCTTCTCGTACCAATTTTTTTTCTAGGCAATGTTTGTATTTTCGAGCTAGGTTGTTGTATCGGGTGCTGTTTTCCTTATTTTCGGGTTATTTCTGGTGGGTCTTGGTTTGGGTTTTTTGTTTACTAGATAAATTTTGATAGTGTAGTGCTGTGTCCATATCTTTATTGTTGAATGATGTCTTATAGGAATAACCCCTTTGCTTTACGGTGCCTTCCATTACACATATGTATATATTTTCAATATATTCTTTAGGTCATACTGTGGTTTGGCATACTACACTAGTTTGGAGACAATTATTGTTTAAAGGACACTCATGCTTGTTTTTGCAATTGCATGTAGGTTCATTTGTTGTTTGCCGTGTGTTATATATTGCATTGTTGTGCTTTTTATTTGTAGCATATATTCCGTGCAATTGTAGCTGGGTTTAGTGTATATCTTTTGAATATGATGTGTAATTTGTTTGCTTTAGGGAAGTGTTTTTAGTTTTATGAATAGTTTTCTTATATTTGTTTTAACGTTCTTGTTATATGGTGGGTTAAACCAGATTATTCTTTCTTGTGTTTTTTATTCTATTAAAAGTGTATGTTAGTTTTCAGAAAATCTAGTATTTCTAATGCTATCTCGCAGCCTTCTTTTGCATTATTGAAGACGGATTCGTTTGATAAGTTGTCAGATAACTTATACTCTATGGATTGTGAGATTGTTTTATTCTATTGGGTGAGGTGTGTATGTAAAGTGTGTGTAATTTGGTATGTTGATTTTTTTAGGTTTAATATAAGGTCCAGGAAGTCCGTTGGTTTTGGATTGTTTTTTATAAATATATTGAATCCTATTTATTTGAATATTTTTATAATTTGTTTTCTGATTTAGTCTGGTTTTTTTTTGTCCGTTGCAGTTTTTAAGAACTTTCAAACTGTCGTCCCTGTATATCCCCATGTCCTTTTTTCTATTGTTTAGACTAAGCTGATGCTTTACCGCACAGATCAGATTACACAAGCTTAGGAACTGGAACCTTTCGATTCCTAGGCGGACGCTCTACCAACTGAGCAAAACCGGCCCTCCAAAATGTGTAAGTAATGATAAAAGGTTACGTGTATTTTAATGTCAACTTTACAAGGAAATGATTTATGCAGAATCTCCTGAGAAACACGCATTTTTCTGCACGCTTATCGCTATACTGCATATAATCACAAGTTCATGGACTTCGTCTTCACGAACATGTAACATTATTTAGCATAACTACCGTCGGCACGAATGGCACATTCCCAAAACCTGCTTATTATTCTTCTGATTTGCATTTGGAGAATGTTACAACATTCTTCCACGGGTGACTGTGCAGTTTCTGACCAGGGAGACAGGTGCTCAAAATTTACGACCGATAATATCCCACAATTGTTCTAACCGAATTTCGATCTCAAATTCTACCAGTATAAAGTATCGAGCTTTATTACTAATACTATTTGAATTCGGTGCATTGACAAGGAAAATCACACACACACACACACTCACACACACACACACAACACACACAACATACACGCACACAACACACCAGCACACACACACACACATACACACGCACGCACATGCACACGCACACGCACACATACACACACACACACACACACATATATATATATATATATATATATATATATATGAGAAGTAATCAAACAAACAATGTGTTTGATATTGCTTTTTTTTAGCCGCCAATTTTTGGGAGAATATGTGCTTAATTGAAGTCGTACCTAATTAATGGTTAGAGTCCCCGCCTGTCAGCTTGACAGTCAGGGTTTGAATCACGTACAAAGCAGTCTTCATCTCTATAGCTCTGCTGATGAGGCCTAATAGGCTGTAATGTACAACAGAGATTGATTTTTCTCGATTTGTTTAGCCTTACATTTGAATAGGTATGCCTGCCTAATTCATTAATTATTAATTAATTATTTTTTTTAATTAGGTACGACTTCAATTAAGCACATATTCTCCCATATATATATATATATATATATATATATATATATATATATATATATATATATAAGGAAAAGGATTCGTCTCTGCTTCTCTTATTTGATGTCAATGTCATAAAAATGTTTTTTGAAGCATGATACAATGGTGCAACTAATAATTCGAATGAATAAAGAAATGCAGTTGACGTATCAATTTCATCTTGACCAATTGTGTATTAACTCAAGATGCATATAGCAACCATTCCGTCGCTGGCTACCGGTTCAGAAAATATGGTAGCTAATATTGAAAAAAAAAATTTTCATGAACTAAATTGGTTTTGAGTAGAATGCAATTAGGAAAATCATTTACTAAAAGCAAAACGAATAGATGGTCTTATGAAGTAACTACATGAAGTTTAGTTTAGAAATTGGTATAACGGATTGGATAATTCTTACATTATAGAATCGTCGATAATTGAATTCATATATTTTTGTATGTTGAGTGATGGGAGGTGGGTAGGTATTGGTGTAATATTACTTCTAGACATTCCCATACAGTGGTACCTTTATTTACTGGTTTAATTCATTCCACTTGTAACTCATGTTGATTTCCCCATATATCAAATTAAATTTCCCCACTGATATAAACTGAAATGCCATTAATCCATTTCAACCCTACACCGCCACAAAAAACACCCTCAATTTTGTAACTTTTTCATTAGAAAAATAGAACTGTCTTGTATGAAAACATAATTAAATCGAATATAATGAATTATGTGCTGTTATATGATTTCATGTTTATTTGTTTTAAAGATAATATTTTTTCTTTAACGTAATAAATTTAGAAAACTAAATGTTTTTAGTGAACTTATTAAGATAAGACGGTTTAGATCAGTTGGTAGAACGTCCACCCGGGAACCACAAGGTTCCTGGTTCGATACCGACCCTCGCCCACACAGCGAATGAGTTGCACAGGAATCTGTGCGGTAAAGTGAGGAACTGGTGGTAGGTGTGTTGCTCCACCCCAGACGCTAAAAAACAATCTTCTTGGTCTAGTGCTCGTGAAAATGGGATACACTCCCTTACTGTCTGGCTGATACCGACTTTAGTTCACCCCGACGACTTTACGTTTTTACTTTATTAAGATAAGTGTATCTGAAGCTCGCTCGTACCTTAAATTTTCACGCATAACACAAAGCAAAAAATCGACCGACTGGCAGCTCATAATTCGGAAAACTCTTAAGTTGGGTCATTTTTTAATGTTTTTTTAAGGGCCATAATTAGCCAGTTGATTCTAGGTAGACAGTCCTACGATTTGGTTCCTTTGGTAATCCTCTCAGGTAGAGAATCCTAGGTTCCCTTGTGGAAGGTTCCTAGTAAACTGAGAAAGAATCAGCGCCTAAGTTATATATCAGCCAAGCAGTATGGCCAGCGATAGGCTAAGGAACAGACCACATGATCTCGCCTAGTCTATAAGTACAGGCGGGAAACTGGTACACACCTTATATACACAAAAAATCCAACACATTTGTATGTCAAGATACCACTGTACGTGTAGAACAATATTTTCACTGAAATAATTACAATTTTAGCAGAAACACCACAAGTATAGTATAAATTATACAGCATTAATTTTTCTGAGTTACGCTCAAGTCACGCCTAAAACGCCGATTCGCGCTAGCTCAACGATGAGTTTATTCCATACTTAGTTGGGTGAATACTTAAGCAATAACAAGTATTGTAAATAACCTGCGGGCTTTAGGTCATAACTAAGCAAATACACTTTAAGTTAACCAAATCATTTATCAAAAATGTCTTGATTTAGCATTAAATGATCCGTGAACATCCTGAGGTCCGTGTGCTATATCTAAGCAAATACAGAAGTTAAACAAATAATTTATCAAATTTGACATTAAATCACTCGAAAATGGTTGATAGGACGTAAAACAACCAACCGGAGTCGAGTGATTATATATATATATATATATATATATATATATATATATATATATATATATATATGGGTAATTCCATGTTAAATCATTCTGAAAAAAGTAAAATTGTCACCCACCCTCTTCAATTTTTCAGAATTTTTTTTCGAGGTGTTAACCTTTGACAATAGTTAAAATTTGATTTTTAGTTCTCCATATGTGGTGGGTTTGGCGAAAAATGCCGACTTTTTGTAATCTATTTTTGTCTGTAAAATGATTTCTAGAGCTTCCCTACTCCTAAAAATTGGTTTATTAAAGCATTCGATACCAAGGAATCCAAACATATCAAAAAAGTTTTAAAGTTAACCAATCTTAAGTTATTAATGATTTCTGATTTGCCAAAAAATCGACATAACTTTTTTGTAATCGGAAGCTCAAATTTTGGGTATTGACTAATTTTATCATAATCCACACTTGACAACACTTCAGAAAATTTGAAGAGGGAGGGTGACATGGCCTGGATGATTTGACATGGGATTACCCATATATTACCTATGAAACAACTTTAGACATTTTTGATAATTTCTTCGTGGTTGTATTTTTAGTTTGCTCTACTAATATGCCCATACTTGATTGGAGTAAAAGGCGACGGATCAGTGACTTTTCTTTACTTGGTGAGTCAGAGAGCAAACAGGGAGGGGGTGAGAGAGAGGAGAGACAGAGAGGGAGTGAGAAGGGAGTGAGAGAGAGAGGAAACAGAGAAAGAGAAAGGAAACAGAGAGATATAGAGAGGAGAGGCAGAGAGGGAGACAGGGGAGATACAGAGAGAGAGAGAGAGAGAGAGAGGAGAGACAGAGAGGGAGACAGAGGAGAGGCAGAGAGGGAGACAGAGGCGAGACAGAGAGGGAGACAGAGGGGAGACATTATTAAAGACATATGTGTCATAGAAGTCGCCATATTGAGAAGACAAATAAATTGGGTTCTGGCTTTTTATACTACCTTACCCTTAGTGAATGATTTTGGTAGTAACATGCTTGCCGTGATATCTGTCTGGCATTTTAGGTATTGATAATGGCTCCCTAAATTGCTGAAAGCGTTTAATGAATATATTTTCGACATTTTTTACATCTACCTTCCACCATCGTATACTTGACTTGGATTGAAATAAAAAAAGACTTAGTTTCAAATATTAAAAGAAATAGTTCTTATGTGTGGTTCTCAATAAAATATATGTGAATGTGTGTGTATAATTCTCTTATATGTGTGTAATTCTCTTATGTGTGTGTCTGTATAATTCTCTTATATATATAAATTTGTGTGTGTGTAATTATTTTATGTGTGTGTGTGTGTGTGTGTGTGTGTGTAATTCTCTTATGTGTGTGTGTAATTCTCTTAGATATGTGTGGGTAATTCTCTTATATATGTGAGCGTGTGTGTGTTTATGAGTAATTTTTTATATACGCGTGCGTGTGTGTGCAATTTATATATATATATATATATATATATATATATAGTGTGTGTGTGTGTGTGTGTGTGTGTGTGGTGTGTAATTCTCTTAGATAAGTGTATGTGTGTGTAATTCCCTTATATATGTGTATGTATGTGTGTGAAATTCTCTGATATATGTGTGTTATCTCTTATATGTATGTTTCTTATGTGTATGTTTCTTTTATATATATATATATATATATATATATATATATATATATATATATGTGTGTGTGTGTGTGTGTGTGTGTGTGTGTGTGTGTGTGGAATTCTCTGATATATATATGTGTGTTATCTCTTATATGTATGTTTCTTATGTGTATGTATCTTATACATACTAGCAAATATATGCACCCTCCGGGTGCTAGTATTTAAGTTTTAATATAATAAAATATATTAAATTAGAAAGGCTGATGAAACTGAATAAGAATGCAGATAAAAAGATTTTGAGCAGAGGGGGTATGATTGAAAAATAGAACAACTTTGAAACTAACTCTTCCATCAATTTACATTACTCCCGTCTGTCTTTGTTAAATTTTCCTAATTTAACTATTTAGTTAAGATAGAAAGTAAAGAATAATATTACAGTTATTTCTTCTTGTTAATGGATTTCTTTTAAGATTTATTCCTGAGATTTTTGCTCATATTCAATAAGATAAAACCAAACAATTAGAAATCAATAATACTAAGCACATATTTATTAAAATCAAATTTTTAATATCAAAATGCAAATTAGCCTTAATTGCATGTTATTATATGTAGTATATGGTCGACAGTCTTAAAGATGTAAAACAATTTTATTAATAATTGGGTTTTAAATAAAAAAATAAAATCATGGAGAATGTGATGCAAATACAAAGGGAATTGTGATTTGTATAGTAATATAGTTTCGGTTACAGACAGAAAAACTCACATCTCCATTATAATAGATATATATATAATTATATATAATATATATATATATATATATATGTGTGTTGTGTTCTCTTTATATTATGTGGTAGGAAATCAATGGAATATAAGACAAATTTTTAGAGCGATGACCAGATAATCCCGTCTGACTAGACTTTTTCCTATACAGGAACACCTGTTGTAAAGCAACGGTAGTTTTCCCATTAGGTTTTTCTTCCGCTTATTATTATACCAAAACAAATACAGTCTTTATTGAAAAATGGTTTTGTCTGAGATTCTTGGAGGCAATTTACCAAAGGCAAATATACCTGAAAGAGAAAGGAAGGGCACTCAGCTGTTGAGAGTTCATTGAGATCTAATTGAAGACATTTCTGGACCGTTGCAGGTGCGAATTCGATCGCTGTGTACAGAATAATTAATAAGCCAAAATGATAACCTATTATAATTAGGATTTGAAGGGCAACAGCGAATAAGAAGATTTAATCCTATATGCAAATATTTGCTTTACATATGTAGATAATATCAATGCGTATCAATGCGAATGAAGATATGATCAAATATATTTGTGTATATGCATATTCATAAGACAATGTTTTCTTAATCTATATTCGGAGTACGCATAGGAAATGTAATCAAAATTCGTAGATATTGTATATTTAATTGGTTTTAATTTTAAAATTTAAAAGACGACGCGTGTACGTACGGGTACCTTATCAAATAAAGTGATGATGTCTAGACATCTAAAAAGTAATCTAAATTATAGTTATTCTTTCATCTCTATCTTTCCCTTCTCTCTCTCTCTCTCTCTCTCTCTCTCTCTCTCTCTCTCTCTCTCTCTCTCTCTCTCTCTCTCTCTCATGCTGGATCCTACAGTATTCAGTATACTAATACATTCAAACTACATGTGCGCATGACATATAGTAACTCGCAACAGAGTGCTAAAACCTCGAGGGAGATGGTTCGCGTAATGGTTCCGTAATCCTTGCAGTTTCAGGAATCACCTCAATGCTCTTAGACAGACATATATAAATAGTCCTGGACCAGCACATTCACTCTCTGTGGCAGATACGCTATATATATATATATATATATATATATATTATATATATAATATATATGTGTGTGTGTGTTGTGTGTGTGTATGTATGTATGTATATATATACACAGAAAAAAGGCCGCGTGGTGTAATGATTACCGTCATAGTTCAAATCATGGTCTAGAATTAGTTGCTAAGTCTAGTCACACTGACGAGTCTCGAAACGTCGAAAAACGATGTCTATGGATGACTGTAATATATATATATATATATATATATATATATATTATATATACCATTGTGTGTGTGTGTGTGTGTGTGTTGATGATGATGATGATATAGTTTGGTATATTCATATGTTGCCGAAGCGATTTTCAAACCAACTGATTTACGTACGTTCGTATTTTTCAATATATTGTTATATGATGCATCATAGGATGAGTGGTTAAGTTTGTGGAGGATGGTGGTAAGGCTGGTTTCATTTGTAGGCCATTCAGTCTCGCTATTACGGAATAATACCCTTTGAACACACTTATTCTCTCACCTACTGTTCTTATATAAGAATGACTTTGGCATTAAATAACCCACGAAATTGATATACCATTAGACAAAGATATCAAATTGTCCTTTTTAGGACGTTAAACTGCATCTAATGGTGAAGTTCCAATTCAGGAGTTATTTTAATTGATTTCTATATAAAATTATACATAATTTTACTTTTTATAGATTTGAGGATAAAACAAATATTAGACCTCGATAAAAAAAAAAGTAATCATTAAACCCGGTTATTTTAAAGACTAGTGTGGAAATTATCCACACTATATTCTATGTAAACGTTTTTTTTCTTAGTAATATATAATACAGAGCGCAGGATTCTTGTTAAATATTAACAGTACTTTACTTATACAAGGACAGCTTTGGCATCCTATAACCCACGAATGTTGATATGACTTTAAACAAAGATACCAGACAAACCAATTACGTACAAAAATATTGCAAAACTTTTGACTCACACAACTACTTTTCTTTAAAGAACATTGCATTAAAATATGAATAAATAAAATATTTAAAATGAAAAAAATGAAAAAATGAATAAATAAATAAAAACAATATGGAATCTCATCTTTTAACTAATGAATATTCATGAAGATAATGGTTATTCTATTTTATTACTAATAAAAGAAATATGCATAAAATTGATTATTTTTACTGTAATGGATGAAATGGGTTGTTGGAAAAAATGTTTGTGTTTTTGTGTGTGTTTTTTTTTAAGATACAATTAAAACATCAATAATTCTGTTTTCTGCTGATGTCTGAAATCAGACTACAAGCAAGATATCCATTGTCTTCGCACTTGAGGTGCTCACAATAACAGTTTTATTTCAATAGTCCAAAATGATTCGGATCTGACTGAAGATCACATGACGAGTGGTTTCCTTAGTTTTATTGTTTTTTTTTGTTTTTTTTTGTTTTTTCTTTTTCTTTGGAGGGGGGGGGGTCAATGTGTGTCAATTTTCTGACAAGTGCATGGCAATTGCTCTCTCTACAGACATACTTCTCTTTTTTCTCGTTTTCACATTCACTCACCATCCCCTCCTTTTCTCATTCCCCATCCTCCTCATCCTCATCTTCATCTTCATTCATCATCATCATCATCATCATCTCTCTCTCTCTCTCTCTCTCTCTCTCTCTCTCTCTCTCTCTCTCTCTCTCTCGTACACTTTTTGATTTTTCAAGTTTTAACAATAGAAGGTTATAGTGTGGATCAGTATATATATATATATATATATATATATATGTGTGTGTGTGTGTGTGTGTGTGTGTGTTTTGTTGTTGTTGTTGTTGTTTCATTAGTTTTTCTTTCTTTTTTGTCAATGAGTACCGATTTTCTGACAGGTGTATGATCAATGCTCTCTCTCTCTCTCTCTCTTCTCTCTCTCTCTCTCTCTCTCTCTCTCTCTCTCTCTCACACACACACACACACACTCTCTCTCTCTCTCTCTCTCTCACACACACACACACACACACACACACACACACACACACACACACACACTTCTCACACACACACACACACACACACACACAACACACACACACATTTCTTGTCAAATTTTAATCTGAGAAGGCTTTGTGTGGATCAGTAGATATGTATTTTTTTTAAGTAATTACATTAACCAATCTTAGGGCGCCCCTCGTGTTTTAAGGCGTAACGCTACAACCCCTAAGGGTGGTATAACGCAACAGTCTCTCCACCATTCATCGGCTTTATTATTCTACTTTCTGTTTATTCGACCACTCTCGATAGTAGTGAATAATCTATCATGGTTTTCTATCGCGATCCGTAGATCAACAATAACATCGATCCTAAACGCTGACAAATTCCTCTTTCTTGGGGACTTCAGTGTCCGTGTTGGACGTGAATACGATACATGGGTCAGCACTAGGGAAGCATTATCTAGGTAAGATAAATGGTAATGGTAGCTGCTTTCTCGAGCACGGCATTAAATCCAAACTCATTATTTGTATCAACGCTCATCCACAGAAAGAAATTCACTGGGTTACTTGGATACATGCGAGATCCAAACATGTGCATATACTTGATTATATTAGTTTTGGTGAAACACAAGAGTATGCAAGTGCAATACCCTTTACACCACATTCAAGCTACTTATGATTTTTTTTTTTAACTTAAAATTAAAGACTAAAGTTTTGATAGATTGTTTTGTTTTCTTTGTTTAATGGCTTACCATCCCTCATGGGTGAATTAATGCGAAAGCAATCCTTGTATAAATCCGCCTAGGAATCACAAGATTCCGGGTTCGATACCGGCATTCGCCAACGCAGTGCATGAGTAGCACAGCTTGGGTAATCTGATGTGTGCAGTAAAGTGAATACGGAATTAAACAAATGAATAGGAACTTGCCGATCCCCCAAGACGCAAAACCAATCTCCCTGGTCCAGCGCTATCAAAAAGGGTATAGACTCCCTCGCTGTTCAGCTGATACTGATAAATGACCACTCCACCGACTACATTTACTATTTAACCCATAGATTGGGGATGAGGATGTTCATACCTTTTATGGGGTTATTAGTCCGAAAGTATGCGTAATAGCGTGACTTGAGTTTGAACTTGCTTATACGATGTCGCAGTACAGCACGTTAGCCACTATGCCACGGGGATTCCCCTAGTAATTTTGAGAATGTGAAGAACGTATTATGAAAATGAAGTTTCTGAATTGTCTCAACCCATAGAAAACTTATTGAAATAATAGAGTTGATCGCAAAGAGCAAACAATTACAGCGTCTCAATTAACTATTCTTAGTTAACATTAATAACTTGAAAACTACTATAATTCCAAGCTTATCAGAAAAAGATTTGCGAGCAATTATATGGTTTTAATATCCCTGTTTAATTCTGATAATTTTTCAATAATTATATGGTTTCGAGTATTTCTATCTCGTACTAATAATTTTGCAAATAATTATCTATGGCTTCAAGTAATTATTTTTAAGAAAATTACCCTCTTATCCATTGTTTTGTTTTTATCTTGCCGAATAAAACTTCAATCTTGATATTTTTAATATAATTCATGAGGTGTACAGACTACACTAGAAGCGTTTTAAGACATCTTGAAAGCAAATCTCAAAAAATACGAAATCGATGTCAATACCTGACGACAGCAGTGAAAGACAGAACGCGCTTGAGAAGAACTATCAGGGATGGCAGCGGTATGTTCGAATGCAAACGACTGCAGGGCTGGAGAAAAAGCGACGAATATTGAAGGAGCGAACACAGCGATCTCGTCCGGCTCTGACCCGGGGAAAACCTGTCCGCATTGTAACCGAAGTTTGAGAACTAAGATTGGCCTCATCAGTCATTTAAGGACCAATTGACAAGACTGAGACTAGAAGAACATCATTCTCGACATCGAGAGATCGCTAATCAATCAATCAATCGATCGGTTTGGTTTGTTTTGTTTTACGGTATATCAACCTCGGTGGGTCATTTAATGCCGACAAAGTTGTGAAATAAATCAATTCTTAATGCATAATACAATTTTGTTTATATATATATATGTTTTTCTATTCAACCCATAGATGCGACCCTAACAGGTACTACCACTCCGGGTCAGAGTGGACCAGGGAGCAATGGTGATGAAGGGGTGCTCCACATTCCCTAAACCTCCAGAACTGGAACCTCACCATCAGATAGAGTTTAACGTCATTCCCAGGACATGTAGACCCTCATCCAGCTCCTTCTAGTACCCATATCATAAGAAGGATTGGGGGTTGCCATAATGGCAATAGGGTTGGGGCAATCATATCGGTGCTGGGGCTTGACCTGGCCAGCCGATTGATCGGAGGGGGCCTCTCCGACCGATCGTCTAGACTAAGTAAGGTTCTAAGTGGAGTGTTGCAGGTCATGGACTGCTCATCCACCAAGACTCCGTCTTTAAGCATCATGGGTCGCCACCCACGGACAACAGGTGTCCACATTGGGGGAAATCTTACCCCTCTGCAGAAGTGCAGTCGGTGCATTCTAACGCTCCAGTCGACAGGGCGGTCGATCAGTCGATTTCGGGATGAAAAACCCTTTCGTCAGAAGACTTCTAAATTTCGAAGCCCTATAGAGATCCGCTTACTACCGCTTGTGTCAATCTATTCTGTTATATTTGGTACTTATTTGTAATTGTGTGTGTTTGTATGTTTGCTTAATGATGTCTTAGTTTTCTTCCAAATTATTCGTGTGTGTGTGTGTTTGTACGTGTGCCGGTGTATTTGCCTGTGTGCTTGTGTGTGTTGGTTTTTTTTCCATGCGTGTCTGTGTACTTTATGACGCCTCTTTGTGGCTGTTGGGGCATCGCCTTGACATATCTTTTGGGAGATTGGCAAGGTCCTATTCATTTGTTTTATTCCATATTCATTTTATTTAGTTTAACTGTCATCCGTCTTAGGCTGCCGGTTTATTCTGTTTATTTATTTGTGTATGTCTGCCCTGGTCTTGGGAATCTATGTCTTTTGTTTCGATAAAAAAAGAATGTTTCTTTTTTTTCCTTCTTTTTTTTTTTTACTTTTTTGCGGATGGTTTCAAGTAAATATATGGTTTCAAGTATTCCTATTTCATTTTATTATAATGTAGATTGATATATTCTCTTTATGCAACCAAAACCACATCACGACTGACGTCACAATTCACTTAGTTATTTGATAATCATTATTTAATCTTAATTAGCATCTTATTTATTAATGATGTCTTTCATAAAGTCTGAGTTTGATTTTCCTCAAAATAGCTCATGTTATTATGTGTTCATATGACTTATATATCACTAAGAAATGAAGGTTTACATGGTGTAATTAATTTGCTTACTGATTTTAACAAAACTAGGTTTAATAAATAACTACTTGGTGTTATTGATTTCTAATATCCTTGATTTATTCTCAAACATATTAAAAGCAATCCTATGTATAATTTTATATAGAAATAATTAAAATAAAATCAAAATAAGTGTAATCTTTTTATATCTGTTCTTATTTTACTTTTGTTAGTCTTTCTAATTTAATTTGATATTTAATTATATTAAACTTAAATATTTGCAACCGGCGGAAATGCATATATTTTTTGCTCGTACTAATAATTATGTTTTCAAGTACTTATTCTGAAGAAAATTACCCTCTTATTCATCGTTCTATTCTATCTTAGTAAATAGAGCTTCAATCTTGATTTTTTTAACATACGTCATGAGGAGTATAGGGCCTCTAATCTCAAATTAGAAGACTCTAGTGTTGGTTCGGTAGATATATTATTTAAAGAAAAGTGAAATATATGTCACTATTGTCTGTCTTACATCCGATTATTTTTGTCTATTCACAATTTTTGTTTTATTTTGTTTATTCTATTTATTGATGCATTCATTTATACATCTTTTTTTTTCATTTTTGTCAGAAATCTATTTTGTTTAAATAAAAAGTAATAAGATGGAGTGAAATTAGTTCTAAAAATATAATAATCGTGAAAATGTTATATCTAAAAATTTCAGAAAATAAATCCTCTATTATTAGCTAGCAGAATAAATATAATGCAGAGACTAGGGAGGAGAAAGTGATAGAATGCCGCGAGCTCATCTGAATATTTGACGCTTTCACGACTAAAGAGATTAGAACGACATCAGTAACATCTTGATACGGCTACAAAACCCGTCACTAGCTAATTCGTTCTGCTATTAAAAAAGAAACAATAACGTAGTTTTGTTTAGTTTCTTTGTTTAATGTAACTAGCAAGAATATGCACCCTTCGGACGTAAGTATTGATGTTTTAATGTAATGAAATATTAGAAAGACTGATAAAATTCAATAAGAACACATATAAAAAGATTACACTTACTTAATTATATTCTAATTGGTTTCTATATAAAATCATTCAGAGGATTGCTTTTAATACCTTGGAGACTAAAACAATGAAATTAGAGATCAATAACATCAAGTAAGTATCTATTTAACCCTGTTTTGTTAAAACCAGTATGCATATTAACCACACCATATATTATATAAACCTTTATTTCTTCGTGATATATTAGACTCATTGCTGGATTTTAAACGCAATAGTAAAATTGTGCTGTTTTGAGGCAAATCTAACACAGAATCTTTATATAGAGACCTCGCTAATAAATACAATTTATTAAATGTATTAATGATTATAAATATAAATTAAATACTCATTGATAAACTTCAGCAATTTCTGTGGGTATTGTGACGTAATCAGTGACGTAGTTTCGGTTACAGACAGACACCGAATCTCCATTATAATAAGATATAAACCTTGGTACGTTATTTAATGGCTAAGTTATTCATATTGAAGAACAGTAGTGGTACTATTTAACACATAGCATGGTTTGTTCATGTGTAGGTGTCTACAGTAGAATGTCACTTAGTAGTTCGTCTTTATTTTTCCAGCAGATCCTCTTACTTGTGTTTTGATAGTGTGTGTGATATGATATAAGTAGCCGCATTGGCAATTGCAATGGCAATTGGCAATTCAGTCTCGAAAGACTATGATAAAAGTCTTTGTGTGCATATATATATATATATATATATATATATATATATATATATATATATATATATATATATGTCTAATGATGGCGATTGATCACCTCTGATAGGGTCAGCATGACAAGGTAAGTCTGATATTGGAAGACCCGAAACTTCTCAATGAACCATGCAGATAACATCACTGACGACATCCACCAGCGCCCTAAATGTAGGAGCGTATATTTAAAGTTACGTTGAAGGAATTGTGATTTTGAGTATTTAAAAGTTGTTACTCTGATTATATCCTCCTCATATTCTTATTTATTATATTTATTTGTTTTTACAAAAAATAAGTATTTGCCGGCAGTAAATCGTCTAAATATGAACCAAGACAACGTCCTTCTGTATATAGAACGTAGATAGACGATAAAATGAACACATAATTTAAATGTGGGCGTGGTCATTATGTAAATTAGGTTTAACTCCAAGCACTTTTTTAAAAAATTGACTTCACTTTTCTTTTTATTTATTTTGTTTCTCGTTATGTGTCAAAAACATAGACAAAATTATCAAATTTATATTCGTTTTTAATAAAACAAACACTCCCAAATTTATTTTAAAACCAACTTACTCATTATTCATATTCTTTAATATGTCTATCGACCCGGATGGGCAATATTCTATAATCTCTCTCCCTCTGT
>CM042145.1:125702645-125707645 GCA_023376005.1 Doryteuthis pealeii
TACGGAAAAGAGATAGATAGACAGATAGAGAGAGAGAGAGAGAGAGAGAGAGAGAGAGACGGGGAGAGAGAAAGCGCGCGCTCGGAAGCGATAACACTAATCTGTTTATATGCTGTCAGCGTCATTTGATGATGATGAATATACTGGTGTGATATAAAGCGTGAAGTGAAACGCCATTGAAAAACATTAAATTTGATTATGAAAAATGGTCCCCCAAGAAAACAAATACGAATGAGGCGTCTCAAACACGAGAGGCGTCCCATCATGGTGTAATTGGTAGCAAGCTATTCTAGCAGATCCATAACTACTGATCCTCGCTGGGTACCCCTTACTTGCGACCTTGTGTCACTTCCCACCCGCCGTGAACGGTTTGGATAACAATAGACGTCCCTTTGTAGTGTAATGGATAGCAAGCTAGATTTGCAGATCCATTACTACTGAATAGCCAGTTCCATCCTCGCTGAATGCCGTTTACTTGTGACCTTGTGTCATATCCCACTCGTGCTGAATGGGTTGGATAATAATGGACGTCTCTTCGTAGTATAATGGGTAGCAAGCTAGTCTCGCGGATAAATAGTGAGTTTGATCCCCGCTGGATGCCCCATACTAGCGATACTATCGGTTTGGTTTGGTTTGTTTTGTTTTGCGGCATAAACCTCAGTGGGTCATTTAATGCCGATAAAATTTTGAAATAAATCAATTCTTAATAGATAATACAATTTTTTTATAAATACATTTTTCTATTTAACCCATAGATGGGACCCTAACAGGTACTACCACTCTGGGTCAGAGTGGACCAGGGAGCAATGGTGATGAATGGGGTGCTCCACATTCCTCAAACCTCCAAAACTGGAACCTCACCATCAGATAGAGTTTAACGTAATTCCCAGGACATGTAGACCCGCAGCCACCGCCTTCTAGCACCCATATGATAAAAAGGGGTTGGAGCTTGCCATTAGGGCAATAGGGTTGGGAAAATCATATAGGTGCTAGGGCTTGACGTGACCAGCCGATTGATCGGAGGGGGCCTCTCCGACCGCCCGTCTAGCCCAAGATACGGCCAAAGTGGAGTATTGCATGTCATGAACTGCTCATCCACCTGGGCTCTATGCTTAAGCATCACGGGTCGCCACCCACGGCCAACAGGTGGCCCCATTGGGGGAGTCTTACCCCTCTGCAGAGGTGCAGTCGGTGCATTCTAACGCCCCAGCCGACAGGGCGGGATACTATCGGAGTGAACGGGTTGTGTAAACAATTGTGTATTGACGCAGGAGTCTTCTGAGGATTCGATTCAAACTTTTGTCAAAAAAGAAATTCAGACGGTGGATCTTTCTTTCGTGTTGCCTTATTTTTGGATGGGAGGTGAACATCGCCAATATAATTCACATTTCCCTATTAGGGAGTCACCATAGCACCCTGATGACTATATAGGTAATAGGACACGTCCGGTACGCTTCGCTGGCACCAGTCGGGTTAAATTAGTTATGCACTTTAGCTTCAAGAGACCATCTCCCCAAACAGTATCTACCCCCGTGGTCTAAAGGTGGCAGGGTTAGAAATTAATTGCTAATCTTACCTAACGGTATATATATATTTATGTGGATATATATATATATATATGTATATATATATATATATGTGTGTGTGTGTGTGTGTGTGTGTGTGTGTTGTATGAATTTATATATATATATATATATATATATATATATATATATATTATATATATATATATACGATAAAGGGAATGACATACCGTGAACAAATATTGATGGTCGGTACAAGTATAAACGGTCAGTATTAAAGTCAGTGTTATAACAAATATAAAGTGCTCAATACGTTAGTAGAGCGGATTTAGTACACACTGTAATAAATATATATATATATGCATATGTGTGTGTGTGTGTGTGTGTGTGTGTGTGTGTGTGTGTGTGTACACTATCGTCAATAGATAAATGCACGACTATTATTATACATATATCAATACTTGTCTTCCTTAATTGTACGACAGTTATCATCTTGCAACGCCCTCGGATTAAAAATGAGACCTTCCAAATCGTCCAAGATGATAATGCAAAAATGTAAATCCTGATTATCTGTATTAAAGTCATACTGATTATCCTTGCTTATCTTCCTAATTCTTATTTCTTATGTCTATCGTCACCAGTTAAATAATGGACCATTCCCTTTTTTATTATAAAGAAAGAAAGAGAAGGAAAAGAACATCTTACACGGAAAAAATATTGTGCGAATGAAAGAGAGACAGAAAGAAAGAAAGAAAGAAAGAAAGAAAGAAAGAAAGAAAGAAAGAAAGAGAGTAGGCAAAAGATAGAGAGGCGGTGTGAGACCGCGAAAGCGATAACGCTAATCTGTTTCAACGCAAAGCAAAAACAATTGACTGAATAACAGCTCTTAACTCGGAAAACTCGTAAGTTGGGTCACCACAAAGGTGACAGTCTAAAATGTGGGACGTATTTCTGCCAAAGCCTATATATAAAATAACGCTCACCTCGAAATAATGGCCTTAAGTGTTCAAAGAATTTGATGGCTGGTGGTTGGTTGTTTTGTTTTTTTTACGGTATGTCAATTATTGGGTTATTTTAAGTCGAAAACGTTTTTGTTTTATTCATTCGGGTTGGGTATTCAATATTTTAAAAAACGTATTTTTAAACATATCTTCATATTTTTAACCCTTAGACTAGGCCCTAACAGATACTACCAGTGCGGGTCTGAGTGGACCTGGTAGTAATGGCGATAGAGGGGTACTCCACTCTCCCCAAAGCTCCAGGGAACCTCACCAAGATGCAGTTTAACGTCACACCAGGATACTAAAACCGTCAGACACCGCCTTTTTTCACATATAGTATAAAAGGGTTGAGGATATGAAATGAAAGCAGTACGGTCGGGACAATCATATAGGTGCTAGGTATTGACGTCACCAGACGGTGGATCGGAGGAAAATTCTCTGACCGCCCGTTCAGCCCAAATAAGGACAAAAATAGACTGCTCAGCCAGCAGGATTCCGTCCTTAAACATCATGGATTACCACACACGAAGAACAGGTGGCCCAATTGGAGGGCAGTCTTGCCCCTCTGCAGAGGTCGAGTTGGTTTATTCTATAGACATAATCGACAGGACTTTCAAAGAGTTTGAATACTCTCAAATGAATAATAGCAAATACTGCGATGGAGAAAACAGAATATGAAACGATGGTGTGTGGCGAGTTTTATATCTAGTAAAAGTTGGATAATTAAAAACCGAAGTATTTAGCCGCTTTTAGATGAATTAGGACGGCGTCTAAATGTTACCCGCCTTAAATAGCAGCTGAGATAGAAGAACGGAAATACATTTCAATTATTATATTTAAACATTAATTATAAAATTATATTCGTTCTTGAACATTTTAAACGATTGTTTCCTGGTTTCATTCTCACTTCATGATTCCTTCAAATGTTTTTTCTCTTTTTTTTTTTTTTTTTTTTGGTCTTACATTGAAATCTTTCTTTCCTATTTAACTTTTTTTCTTTCTTGTTATTTCTGTTTTCTCATATTCCAACAACGCTTTCTGCCTTTTTTCTTCTTTCTTCTTCTTTTTGGAGGTTGCTCTTTTTCTTTTTAAAAATTCATTATTTCTTCTTAACTTTCCTCTAACGTTCTCTATCTTACGTTCTTTTTTCTTTCTTACTTACTTTCGTTTTCTTTCTTTCTTTCTTTCTTTTCCGCTGTTTTTTTAATTGTTTATTTGTTTGTTTGTTTGATTGTTTCTTTCTTTCTTTCTTTCTTTCTTTCAATGTTTCGTTTGTTTCTTTCTGTCTTTCTTTTCGGGTGATTCCTTTGGTTCTTTCTTTGTTTCTTTGTTTCTTTGTTTCTTTCTTTTTTTCTTTTCCGCTGTTTTCTTTGTTTGTTTCTTTCTTTCTTTCTTTCTTTCTTTCTTTCAATGTTTCGTTTGTTTCATTCTGTCTTTCTTTTCGGATGATTCCTTTGTTTCTTTGTTTCTTTCTTTGTTTCTTTGTTTCTTACTTTTTTTTTTCTTTTCCGCTGTTTTCTTTGGTTGTTTGTTTGTTTGTTTGTTTGTTTGTTTCTTTTTTTTCTTTCAATGTTTCGTTTGTTTCATTCTTTCTTTCTCTTCGGATGATTCCTTTATTTCTTTCTTTCTTTCTTTCTTTTCCGAGGTTGGTATTTTTCTTTATAAAATTCCATTATTTCTTTTAACTTTACTCTAACGTTCTCTTTCTTACTTTCTTTCTCTTTCTTTCTTTCTTTTCTTTCTTCTTTCTTTATTATTTCTTTCTTCTTTGTTCCTTCTTTCTTTCTTTCTTTTCGTTTGTTTGATTTATTCATTCTTGCTGTTTATTTAATTCAAATGTATCTATATTTCATTTACTCGCCCTTTTCTTTCTTCATGTTAGTTTACATCCTTCTTTTTTTTCTTTCTTTCTTATTTCTATCTTCTCGGATTCCAACCACATTTTCTGCTTTTTTTCTTCTTTCTTTTTACTTTTCGATGTTCCTTTTAAAATTCTTTTATTTCTTCTTACATTACTTCCTCGAACGTTCTGTTTTTTTTTCTTTCTTTCTGTTATTTCCTCTGTTTGTTTGTTTCATTTTTCTTTCTTCTGTTGTTTCTTTATTACTTTCTCTCTTCTCTCTCTCTCTCTCTCTTCCTCTCTCTCTCTCTCTCTCTCTCTTCTCTCTCTCTCTCTCTCCTCTCTCTCTCTCTCTCTCTTTTCCACTCTGTGTACATTTCGATTGCTTATTCTTTTTTTCTTTTTTTTCTCTCTTTTCTTTCTTTCTTTCTTTCTTTCTTTCTTTTCTGTTATTCTTTCTGTTTATTTTGCTTCGTGTTCTTTATTTTTTTTCGTTCTCGGCTCTATATTCCTTTTCTTCGTTCTTTCTTTCTTTCTTTCTTTCTTTCTTTCTTTCTTTCTATTTCTCTGTTGGTTTACTTTCTTTTTCTTTTTTTTCTTTTTTCTTCTATTGGTTCTGATTCTTTCTTATTTCCT
>CM042145.1:125712645-125722645 GCA_023376005.1 Doryteuthis pealeii
TGGGCCCAGTCCAAATCGGTCTGGCAGAAGTTCAAAAGCCGATATTCCCCATCAGAAAGTTTTCATTCTTTTTGACTCCTAGCAAGATTAACTGCCGAGCCTAAGCTGACTCATATAAGGATTATGTGAAAGAATTGAAGGCCTTACATCCTAAGTCTCCCGTGGGAATCACGCAAGCCTTAATGGCTAAAACACAGAACTCTTTGAGTTTCTTTGAATGCCGTAGAAATAAAATAAATCGAGGGTTGATTAATCAACTGCGGATAATTCCTGCCCGAGGGCGTGAATTGAGCAAACACTGGATGATCGGTATTTTGTGTTGGGCTTTAAAAACTATGTAACCCGTTGAGAGATTTAAAAATTAGGTATGGGTTCCCACTAGATATATAGATAGATAGATAGATAGATAGGATTGTGGGTGAATATTGTATATTTCCCCCTAGAGAGATAGCATTGTGGGGGATATTGTATATTTCCCACTAGATAGATAGATAGATAGAATTGTGGTGGATATTTATAATTTCCCCCTTAGATAGATGGATAGATATATAGATAGCATTGTGGTGGATAGTGTATATTTCCCCCTAGATAGATGGATAGATAGATGGCATTGTGGTGGATATTGTATATTCCCACTATATATATCTTATTATAATGGAGATTGTGTGTTTTTCCTGTCTGTAACCGAAACTATATTACTACTCAAGTCACAATTCCCTTAATTATTTACGTCAAATTTTCCATGATTTCATTCTTTTAAACCTTCAGTTATTAATAAAAATTGTTTACATTATTAATACTGTTGACCATATCTACGTACTAATAACATGCAATTGTATTTATAATACAACAACAAAATAGCGGTTTACAGTTTGAACGAGAAGGCTAATTTGCATATTGATATTTAACATTTTATTTTAATAAATATGTGCTTGGTATTATTGATTTCTAATTGTTTGGTTTTATCTTAAGAAAATATAAACAAAAATCTCGTGGATAAATCTTAAAAGAAATTTATTTACAAGAAGAAATAACTGTAATATTATCCGTTACTTCCTATTTTTAACTAAATAGTTTAATTAGGAAAATTTACAATGAAAGAGGGGAGTAATGGAAAATGATGGAATAGTTAGTTTCAAAGTTGTTCTATTTTTCGATTTACCCCCTCTGTTGCAGATTTTTTTTATCTGCATTCTTAGTCAGTTTTATTAGCCCTTTCTAATTTATATGATATTTTTATTATATCAAAACTTAAATACTTGCACCCGGAGGGTGCATATATTTGCTAGTATATATATATATATATATATATTATATAATATATATTAGAGAGAGAGAAGAGAGAGAGAGAGAGAGAGAGAGAGAGAGGGGGAGATAGATAGATAAGAACAGATTGATATAAATAGATTGAGATAAATAGATTGATACATAAATAGATACATAAATGGATAGATAAATTGATGGATATAAACAGATTGAGATAGATGGATAGATAGATTGATAGATAGATCTATATGCACTGATTGAGATAGATATATATGAACAGAGTTATATAGACTGATTGATAGATATATAGATAGATAGATTAGATAGATAAGAATATACAGACGGGTGACGAACAAGGGTGAGTGAGCTTTGGTGGATGACTGTTGTAAAATTGTTGCAGGCTGAAGGACTTGGTCAGGGGAATTTGACAGTGGGAGAACGTCATTTTCTGTGGAGAGTTCTGGCTGTCCGATCCGACGAATTTCTGTTCTCTCGACGATTTTCTGTTCTCATTATAGTCTTATACCCAAGACAATTATACAACATGAATAAAAGCATACGTGTCCACAACCTCTCAACAACATAAATTAAAATTAAATTAATATTAATGTAAATTAACATATTTAATCAATTTAGTTTAGTATTAAATCCAGAAAGGGTAAAGTTCCAAATAAATTTTGCCAACAACGGCAAAATGTAATTTTCCTTGCAGAAGATGTTTCAATATATAGTTAATATGATATAATGAGGTTGTGAATTGAGAAAACACCAAATGATTAGTCTTTTGTTTGGCATTAAAACTGTAAAACATTGAGAGACTTAAAAATTAAGGCTTGCTGACAAAGTTACGAGGAACGAGAGGACGCACCAACCCCTTAAAAAGAAAAATGAAATACAACATAATAATCAACGTGATTGACTATTTCATTATTTGAAATCTCTGAAGAAATAATTTGATCATAATTCTTTTATTAGATCAAAGTTTTGGAAGGGAGACAAAAAATGTTTCGGGCAAAAATTTAAAAAGTGTATGAAATATATCTTATTATAATGGAGATTGTGTGTTTTTCTGTCTGTAACCGAAACTATATTCCTACTCAAGTAACAATTCTCTTAGTTATTGACATCACATTCTCCATGATTTAATTTTTATTTAACCTGAATTATTAATAGAATTGTCTTACCTTATTAATACTGTTAACTATGTCTCCATACTGACAACATGCAATTATATTTATATATACAACAAAATAGCAGTTTACAGTGTGAACGGGAAGGCTAATTTGCATATTAATATTAAAAAATCGAATTTAACAAATATGTGCTTAGTATTATTGATTTCTAACTGTTTGGTTTTATTTTAATGAATATAAGTAAAAATCTCTTCAATGAATCTTAAATGAAATCCATTAACAAGAAAAAATAACTGTCATTTTATTATTTACTTCCTCTTTTAACTAAATACTTAAATTAGAAAAAATAACAATGAAAGACGAGAGTGATGGAAGAATAAGTTTCAGTTGTTCCATTTTTTATTATACTCCCTCTGTTTCAAATCTTTTATTATACTCCCTCTGTTTCAAATCTTTTTATCTGTATTCTTATTTAGTTTCATTAGCCTTTCTAATTTAATACAATATTTTATTACATTAAAACTTAAATACTTGCACCCGGAGGGTGCATATTTTTGCTAGTTTTTATAATAAACTGAAGCAATTACAACAGAGTAGAGAAGAACTGGTTAGTTTTAATAAATTGCAGTGTGTTAGCGGCTACACTAAGTACAACACACAGAGCCGGAAGTCAAGTGGTCTAGGAGTGACCTTTGTGTCTCTCTACATGGGTGGGGGCACGAAATGAGACGGTGTTTGAAGATTTTACATATTAAACGAGAATACAATATAAAAAATTAAACTTGAACAAAAATGGTTTAGTTCGAGTTAACTTACAAATGATTGGTATCAAGTCCAGTGTCGATAAAGATTATTTAATTCAGTTTAGTGTTAAATACATAAAGGGTAAAGTTCCAAATTATAATTCTAAATTCGCCAAAATGTTTTTTTTCCTTGCAGAAGTCGTTTCATTATATAGCTAATCTATACATATATAAATGTCAGTTTGTGTGTATGTATGTATGTATTCTGGTGATTTGTGGATCTGTGAGGAGTGTAACCGGGCCCTATTGTCAAAGGTGGGCTTGGTCAATCACATGAAATCACATGAGAGCTACTCGACTGCCATTGTTTTCTCTACTATGCCACACTCTAAGACCCAACATGATCCACAACATGGGGACAATGATGAGTATACAACACCTGTTGATGCAGTCAACACCAATCGTTATGTGTGCCAGACATGTTCTAGGATATGCAGGACTTTGGCGGGATTAAAGAGTCATGAACGAGCCCACAAACGGACAATGAATGAAGGAGTAGCAGCCGCCTGACAAGACGTTGTGATCACTATGTTTGTATGTATGTCCGGAGGAAACTATAAAAATAAAACAATTAACGACAAAATAAATGTATATATACCATAAATATCGCCGGTTCCTGCTTTTTGGGTAGGAAATGATGAAGATTTGATTTATATTCGAAAATATACATAGAAATAGCATTGAAATTCTACTTAAGCATTTGTAAATCTCAAAAGTAAACAAATCAATACATCAGGATCTTCTTTTCCACCACCAGGCGATGCTGGGTAGCCACTTCTAGTATAATATAATGGGAGCGTGAATTCAGCAAATACTGAATGATCGGTCTTTTGTTTGTTATTAAAAACTATGTAAACCGTTGAGAAAATAAAATATAGGCATGGCTGATAATGTTATTAGAAGGGGAAAGGCGCACCACCCACTTAAAAAGAAAAAAGAAATATAATATAATAATCAAAGTGATTGTCCTTTTCATTAATTGATATCTGTGAAGAAATAAATTGATTATAATTTGTTTATAGATCAAAGTTATGGAAGTGAGAATATGGGGACATAAAATGTATCTGGCCAAAAATTAAGGATGAAATATATTTTAGAATAAAATGAAGCATTAAAAACAATGAAGACAATAACTGGTTAGTCTCAATAGACCGTGTTCCATAATGAAATTGGGTAGCCTATTAATTTTCTAATGTTGTGTAGAAGTATTCAAATGTAAATGTTAACGGTAATTCTGAAGAAGAGTCATGGAAATAACGATAGATTTTAACAGCTTCTAACTCCTTGTTCACATATACCGTAACATTCTGATTTGTAGAATGTCACGTGATATCTGAAATCTGTGGGAAAAAGGTTATAATAATAATAATAATAATAATAAATAATAATAATAATAATAATTGGGCAATCCCTGGCAGAAGTAAAAATCCAAAGAGGTATTTTTCAAGGAGACTTGTTATCACCACTACTATTTATTATAGTAATGATGCAACTCAATTATATACTCAGAAAATGCACAGGGGAATACAAGTTCACTAACTCGCGGGAAAACATGTATATGGATGATATAAACATTTTTTCAAAAAATTAAAAATAAATGAAAACCCTGGTACAAACCATGAGAATATATAGCCAAGATATAGGGATGGAATTCGGAATCGAAAAATATGCTATACTAGTAATAATACAGGGGAAAAGAATATTAATGGACGAAATACAACTACCAAATCAGGACACTATAAAATCACTTGGTGAAAATGAAAGTTACAAATACTTAGGAATTTTAGATGTAGACAATATCAAGCAAGAAGTGATAAAAGGAAAAGTTAAAAAAAAGAATACCTTAGAGGAACAAGAAAACTCCTAGAATCCAAGCTCAACAGCAGAAATCTTATCAAAGGAATAAATTCCTGGGCTATCCCCGTTATAAGATACTCTGGGCCATTTCTAAAATAGACAAAATAAGAACAGATTAACCAAAGGACTAGAAAATTGGTGACAATGCACAAGGCTTTGAACCCTAGAGACGATAAAGATAAGCTATATGTATCAAGAAAGTAAGGTGGAAGAATTTTTACCAACATAGAGGACTGCGTAGAGGCCACAATCCAAGGACTCGAATAATACACAAACAAGAGCAAAGAAAAACTACTTATGGCAGCCAATAACAGCAGATGTAATATATGGTCAAACAAAAAACAACGAAAACTAAAAAAACAAAGATGTGAAGAAAAACAATTATATGGACACTTCAAACGACGAATCGGAGAGGTTGCACATGAAAAGACTTGGACATGATTAAGAACATGAAACCTCAAAAGAGAAACTGAATCACTAAAAATTGATGTAAAAAAATAATGCCATAAGAAAAAATTATATCAAAGCAAAGACACAACAAAAGAGTAAATGTAAACTGTGCTGTGACAGAGATGAGACTGTAAACCAGGTATATAGCGAATGTAGCAAAACTAGGCACGACTGGGTTGGGAAGGTGATCCACTGGGAATTATGCAAAAAATTAGATGTTTACCATACAACAAAATAGTATATGTATAAACCAGAATATGTTTTTGAGAATAAAACGCAAAAAATGTCCTTGTACTTCGAGTTAAAGATTGATCACCCTATCCCAGCCAGGAAATCAGACCAAGTGTTGATTCACAAAAAAAAGAAGAGAGAACTTGTCAACTGGTGGACTTTGCGTTTCCAGCAGATCACAGGGTGAAGATGAAGGAACACGAGAAGATGGAAAAATACCTGGATCTTCGCAGAGAAATGAAAAGGCTGTGGAATGTGAGGATGAAAATGATACCAATTTTAGTTGGTGTATTTGGAACGGTCCCATAAAGCTTGGAAAAAAGACTGAATGATCTGGAAATCAGAGGAAGAATTGAGAGTACTGCATTGCTGCAATCGGCTAGAATACTCAGAAGAGTTCTGGAGCCCTGAGGAGACTTGTTGTCATTCTGACTTCAGTGACGCTGGTGGAAAAAAATCTCTATAATCATAATAATAATAATAATAATAATAATAATAATAATACATGGACAAACAGAAAAAAAAAACTAGAAAACAAAAATGGGAAGAAAAACTATTATATGGACACTTCAAACAAGAAATCGGAGAGGCTACACCCGAAAAGACTTGGACATGTTTAAGAAGAGGAAAATTCAAGAGAGAAACTGGATCACTAATAATTGATGCTCAAAATAATGCCAAAAGGACAAATTATATCAAAACAAAAATAGATAAGACCCAACAGAACAGTAAATTGTAGACTGTGCGGTGACAGAGATGAGACTGTAAACCATGTATTAAGCGAATATAGCAAACTAGCACAACGGGAATACAAAACTAGGCACGACTGGGTTGGGAAGGTGATCCACTGGGAATTATGCAAAAAATTAAATTTTGACTATACAAAAATTGTATATGTATAAACAAGAACAGTTCTTGAGAATGAATCGCATAAAATTCTCTGGGGCTTTGAAATAAAGCGGATCCCCTCATGCCAGCTAGGAGACCAGACCTAGTGTTGATTAACAAAAAAAAAAGAACTTGTCATGTGGTGGATTTTGCGGTTCCAGTAGACCACGGAGTGAAGATGAAGGAAAAAAAAGAGATGGAAAAATACTCGGACCTTGCCAGAGAATTAAAAAAGCTATGGAATATGAAACTAAAAGTGATACCAAGTATATCCAGACTACTGCATTGCTGCAATTGGCTAGGATACCCAGGAGAGTCCTGGAGACCTGAGGAGACTTGTTGCCACTCAGACTCCAGTGAAATATCATCAGTTAAAGCTGATGGGAAAAACTGAAAAGGAGTGAAAATAATAATAATACCCTTGAGAAAGGTGTGCATCTAAATACACTCCCTTCAGCAATGGGAAATAAGTAGGGCAGATTGGGCTCTTTAACCTTGGTTAAGTAACCAGTCTTGGAGAAGGAAAACTCTGAATTCAAACCTGTTTACTCCGCTTAAGAAATTGATGCGACCTCATATCCTATTCGTGCGAAAGGATTGGTAAATATATTTCCAAGACTGTAATCCAACAGACGGTGACAGCAAAATCTCGCCAGTTGCTGATGTCAAGACAGTTGGCCCGTTGCCGTCGGCTGTCGCATAATCCACGACACGGATGAAACAGATGCTAGATGTACCACCCCTACTCGACCGCAACCACATCCACTACTGTCGACTAAGAAGACTGCGATGACAGGCTTGTAATGCCTTTGCGACATTGGTCACGATTCTGGCTTAGAGGCTTTCAGGCGTTATCAAGCGGAGGCAGTTGGCACCGCTGCTCGTTTGAGTGAACGCTCGAAATGTTCCTCCGATCCTGCGGTTCCATTCGTACAGTACGGGATAGTCGTGGCCACAGCCGTCGTAAAATACTCACTGGTAGAATAAAACTTACCTATCTCACGACGGTCTAAAAGAATAAAATGCAGTTTTTATTGAGAATTAGTGTTGTTTGATTAGTTTGCTGCTGGCATTTTATGGCATGTCAACCCTTGTTGGGTTGTTCTATGCCGAAGACGTTTTGTTTATTTCATTCTTTATTCAATTTTTTTTTTCAAATCTAAATTTTTTAAACATATTTTAACTCATTTTTATACTTAACCCATACATGTGATCTTAACAGTTTCTACCACCACGGCTCAGAGAGGACCCAAAGTCTCTCATTTGTTATGGAGTGATGACGTGTTTATAAGAATAATTGTGGAATAGTCATCTCTATTTTTATTCTACTTGGTAAAGCTCGAGTCTGGTTCTTGGATCTGTGGGGATTTAAAATAAATAAAAAGTTCTGAGCGTCTGGACGCTAGCGTTCAGACTTAACGGGCAGATTAATAAAGTCTTGATCTATACTTCAAAACAGTTGTGTCTTGTTATTTCTCTTCGTCACCTCAGTTCGTGTTTCCTATAAATTGGTGATCTACCGACGTGATTCGAACAACACCACCATAAACCGATGTAATTTAACAAACCGATCTAATTTAAAAAATAAAAAAAACTTCAAAAAAGTTCATCGCAGATTTTATTATCAAAATATCACATCATGGAAGCTGCACCACATCGAAGAGAATGCCTCCCGCTACAAACATCAACAAAAAAAAATTGACACCGATGAAATGTACATCAAGAAGAAGAAAAGAAAGAACGAAGAAACGAGAGAAAATATAAATCGCGTAGAGCTTACCGACAAAAACAAAAGAAAAAAGAAAAGAAAAAGGTGGCTGATAAAAAAAATTGAAAAATAAATAAATAAAAAAAAGCAAAGTAAAAAAAAAAAAAAAAAAAAAAACCTGAGTAAATAATTACAATTTGTCCTTGCACATACAAATAATAACACAAAATTTTGTTCGTTCCGTTACTGTTTTTTTTTTTTATCTCTTGACTACTCAGTTGCAAAAGTTAACCATAAAAAAAGTAAAAACATGTTTTTTCCACATTCATATATATATATATTATATATTATTATATATAATATATATATATTATTATATATTCAAAGGAAATTGTGAGTAAAAATATTTTCCTTCATTTACACATTCACCAATAATAATTTTAAAAATTAAAAAATAAAAATCTTAATCACCTCATTTCATAAACTCTATAAATCTGATGTTCGATTAGCTGGTATTCTTTGATGTTTTGAGTCTGGAACCAACTTGGGATGCTGGAGGATATATTGCCATGTGCCATTTATAGATTTTAGTAATAACACAAGGTAGACTTTTTTTTCTCATGAGATATTTTTTATATTCCCCCAAGTCAAAATGTCTGAGGTGGCAGACTTACGTCCGACTCAGTCACTGCTTCTTTCCAAACTGACTTGCATTCTCACCTCTCCCTCTTACTCTTCCACACTTCACCAAGTGACGTCCCTTGACCAGTAAGAAAACGCCATGTGGCATTGTGGTGACTCCTCCAAAAAACGTTCCATGCTAAACTGCACGTAACTCTTACATTCCTGGCTCTTTCGATTATTTATCTCTCCCTATTATGTTACAATGGCGATAAGGGGTACTCCACACTCCCCAGAGCTCCAGATTTGAAACTTCACCATTAGATGCAGTTCAACGTCATACCCAGAAGAAAATTAGTGTCGGACGTAATGGATAAAGAAGATGTGCTCGAGGAAAATGTTTTGGAAATAAAGAAAAAAATAAATTATGAAGACCTAAAATTATTAGAAATGCAAATACTAAAGTAGAATAAAGGAAAAGACGTGAAAAAGACATATTTCTATCTATTACCTATTAATAATGGAGATTCGCTTCCGACTTTTGTCTGTAACAAAAATTACGTCACTGCCTACGTCACACGTCAAAACATAGAATTGAACATGCAACATTAGACAGTCCTCATTGTTTTTTAAAACAAGTTTTAATAAATACATGACTGGTATTATATATCTATATATAGTTTGTTTTATTTTAATACATATTTAAAGTTTACATTTCAAATTGTTTTATTTTTTAATCCTTTAATGAATTTGATGATTTTACTTACTTAGGGTACAAACTCGCTGACATTGAATTTTTAAATCCTTCCCCCCACCCCCCACCCACCTGAGGCAATATTTTTCAAAAATCTATTTTACATCGCCCGGAGGGTGTTTTTTTTTTTTGTACTAATAAACTTAACGTGTGGTGTAATGGTTAGATTCGCAGGAAAAGGACACTACGAGACGACTTCAAATCCTGGACGAGACTGTTTTGCATTTCACATAGCGCTAATACCCTTGTGAAAGGTATGAATCCAGCTAATCTCCCTCCAGCTATGGTG
>CM042145.1:125725145-125755145 GCA_023376005.1 Doryteuthis pealeii
GGAGTGCGTGATGTAATGGTTAAAGTCATGGGAAATGGTCTCGTCATCGCGAGTTCAAATCCTGGACGTGATAATTGCATTTCACTTAGCGCTAATACCTTTGGGAAAGGTATGAATTCTACTCTCCCTCCAGCTATGGGTAAATAGTAGGGCAGACCGGGATCTTTAAACTTGGTTAGGCAACCGGTCTAGGAGAAGGAAAACTCTGAATTCAAAACCTGTTAAACTTCGCTTAAGAAATTGAACTTGTATCACATCCTGCTCGTGCGGAGGGGTTGGTATATATATATATATATATATATATATATATATATATATATATATATATATATAACTCTTGTGCCCCTGAAGTTACAGCACTGACCCCAGATGTTGCAGGTGAAGTTTGTCCCTGAATATGTTGATGTACCGGTGCTTTGTTGTCGTCGGTTTCTTCTGAACGCTTTGGCTTCATGGTGCTGCGCCAGACATGAATAGTCCGCCTCGGTGAGCCTTCTGCCACCGAGCGCGGTCCAGAGCGAAATTATCCCAGCTGGAAGGAGTAATGCCAAATCTCCTGAGATCATTCTTGCAAACATCCTTAATTCGCAGCTGAGGGCGACCAATCTGACTTATAGGGAATATGAAATGAAGAGATGAAGAGAAATAAAAAGACATAACTGTTTCGAAGTATAGATGGAGACTTTATTGATCAGACCGTTAACTCTGGACACCAGCGTCCAGACACTCGAACATTTTATTTATTTATTTATACAATTTTAATTCTATTTATTCTATTTAAAGGGAATATGAAATGAAGAGATGAGCGAAAATAAAAGACACAACTGTTTCGAAGTATAGTTGGAGACTTTATTGATCAGACCGTTAACTCTGGACATCAGAGTCCAGACGCTCAGAACTTTTTATCTATTTATTCAATTTTAATTTAATTTCATTTTATTTAAATCCCCACAGACTCTTACCAGATGAAACCTCTGCATAGAGAATATCCTTCGGAATTCGTCCATCCTCCATCCAGCAGACATGACCCAACCATCGGAGACGACACTATATCAGTAGAGAACACAAGCTGGGAAGTTGAGCTATCTCTAGAATTTCTGTGTTAGTGATCCTGTTCCTCCAGGTGATGCCCAGTATATTTCTAAGGCAGTGAAGGTAGAAGCTAATTAACCGCCGCTCTTGGTGGGAGTACAGGGTCCAGGTTTCACTTCCATACAATAGGGTGTGGATAACTATACACTTGTACCTTTGTACGGATAGTGAGCCTGCTGTTGTCCCACATTCTCGCTGTGAGCTTCCCGAAAGTTGAGGCAGCTTTTCCGATCTGGCAACTGAGTTCAGCAGCAAGTGACAGGTTGCCGGTGATGGTAGACTCGAGGTAGGTGAAGGCGTTTACGGCTTCCAGGGCGTAGTTGTTAATGGTGATGGAGGGATAATTTTCGGTTACCTGTCCCATCGCCTTGGTATTCTTAATACTAATGGTTAAGCTGAAGGCTTGAGTGAACTGGTCCATGGGTGTTTGCAGGTGTTCCTGGGAGTGTGCTAACACTCCTGCGTCTTCAGACAAGAATTATATAGTCTTCCGAGACTGAAATGCATATATATATATATATATATATATATATATATATATATATATATATGTGTGTGTGTGTGTGTGTGTGTGTGTGTGTGTGTTTGTGTTTGTGTTTGTGTGTGAAGGTAGAGAAGAGATTTCAAGAAAATTAAGCTAATATATTATCATCATTATTGTCATAACAATTACTTATTCCATATATATATGCACATATATATGTATGGATGGATGCCTATATCTATGCGTGCATACACACACACACACACACACACACATATATATATATATATATATATATATATATATATATATACATATTTATCAACCCCTCCTCACGAGTAGGATGAGCCTCAACGTCAATATCTTTAGCGGAGTTTATATATATATATATATATATATATATATATATATATATATATATATATATATATATATATATATGTGTGTATGTGTGTGTGTGGTTGTATATATATATATATATATATATATATATATATAAAGTTAAACCTAATGAGTCAGATTTACCAACTGACAGTTTCGCTTAGTAGCTCATCAGGGAAAATATCTGACATACACACACACGCACACACACACACACACGCACACACATATATATATATATACATATATATATATATATATATACATATATATATATATATATATATATATATATATACACACAGAAACAGTACATAGGAAGCAATATTTCGTTTAGCTATGCATTATTGTCGATAACAGACAACTTATGTCTAGTATGCTTTTTATAAGCTTCAACAGATATCATATTGATGTCTAAGTGTGGTGTCAAAATTATATAAGTACCGACCAAAGTCGATAATGTTCGTATATGTATAAGTTTCGATTACTTTCACCCGTCACCGACTATTAATGGATATTATTGACTTTGAGTAGGGCCGGGTTAGCTCAGTCGTTAGAGCGTTCGGCTAGAAACCACCAGGTTCCTAGCTCGATACCGGCCCTCGCCAACTCACCCTATGAGTAGCACAGGGATCTGTGCGGTAAAGTAAGGAGCTGATGGTAGGTGTGGCGCTCCACCTCAGACGCAAAAAGAATCTCCTTCGTCTAGCTCTAGTGAAAAGGGGATAGACTCCCTCACTGATTGGCTGATACCGACTTTAGGCCACCCCAACGACTATTGACTTTGAACAGTACTTATATAATTTTGACATGGAAGCGCGTGGTGTAAAGTTTAAAGTCATGGGAAATTGACTCGTCGGCCCGAGTTCAAATCCTGGACGTGGTAATTGCATTTCACTTAACGCTAATACCCTTGGGAAAGGTATGAATTCTACTCTCCCTCCAGCTATGGGTAAATTGTAGGGCAGACTCGGCTCTTTAACCTTGGTTAGGCAACCGGTCTAGGAGAAGGAAAACTCTGAATTCAAACCATTTGAATTCCGCTTTAGAAATTGACCTTGTGTCGCATCCTGCTCGTGCGGAGGGGTTGGTAAATATATATATAATTTTGACATCAAATTGATTTACAATGATTCGAGAAGCTTAAAACAATCATAATTTATTCAAATTGTCTGTTATATATATATATATATATATATATATATATATTATATATATTTATCAACTCCTCCTCACGATTAGGATGAGCCTCAACGTCAATATCTTAAGCGGAGTTTATATATATGTATGTATATATATACATATATATATATGTGTGTGTGTGTGTATATGTGTGTGTATATGTGTGTGTGTGTGGTTGTATATATATATATATATATATATATATAGAGAGAGAGAGAGAGAGAGAGAGAGAGAGAGAGTTAAATCTAATGAGTCAGATATACCTACTAAACAACCTCACACTAAAAAAGGCAAGAAGCAGGTGATATCCCGCACTGATTATTACTGATGCTGACTAGGCAGATGATCTGGCACTTTTTAACTCTGATAAAACTTACTTCATGTATTTTATAAAATATGGACGCATCTCCACACTCGAAGATAAGTCTCTAAAATCAGTGGAATTCTGATGAAGCTTCGGTAACCCACCGAGATGAAATATCAATTAAATGAAATTGTTTGTGTTGTTTTATCTACCTTTCTTCCTTAACTTTTAATCAAACACACATACCACACACACACACTCTCTCTCTCTCTCTCTCTCTCTCTCTCTCTCTCTCTCTCTCTCTCTCTCACACACACACACACACACAAACATATATATATATATATATATATATATGTGTGTGTGTGTGTGTGTGTGTGTGTGTGTGTGTGTATTCAAACCCCTCCACACGAGTAGTATGTAACAGAAGGCCAATTTCTTAAACTGAATTTAGCAGGTTTTAGTTCAGAGTTGTCCATCTAGATTGCTTACCTAGCAAAGGTTAAAGAGTACATTCTGTCCTACTTTTTAACCTTAGCTGGACGGAGTATAATTGGATCCCAGCGGTATTAGCCATATGTAAAATGTGAAGAGCTTCGTCCAGGAATTGAACTCTAGTTGATGAGTCCATTTTCTACGAGTCTAACCATTTCAAAACCTATGATATGATCTTTCATGATTTGACTTCATGTAATATAATGAGGTGGAAAAAATCTATGTTACGTGTAGATAATAGTGGAAAGTAACTAGGATTTTTGGAATAACGTAATAAAGGCTACGTGTCGATCTCTGATTGGTCCATAGATGCCAAGTGGCGAAGAGTTTGAGAGAGAGTAGTGAGAGGAGAGAGATAAGAGTTCAGTCTGAACTAAGCTTTTGAAGGGAACAGACCGAAGCTCACTAGACCCCCGCCCCGAAGGACAGGTGATATTTGCCGCTCATCCCACTTATGAGGGCTTGACACAAGGACATTTTTATGTGGGCCCACCCACAAGCCGAAGCTTATGGGTGGTTAGTGGAAAAAATTGCGTTGATCCCATCGGCATTCCCCCCTCGAGAGGGGGTGCCTCAGGCTCACAAAAGGGCCAGGTATTGCCTGGGGGGTAGTCCGCTGGGATCTACGCTATTAATTTAACATGACCGGTCCAGTGGCCGAAGAGCACCGGACCCCCGTCCCGAAGGACAGGTTGGAAATGGGCATTTGCCTCTCATCCCACTTATGAGGGCGTGACACAAGGACATTTTTATGTGGGCCCACCCACAAGCCGAAGCTCATGGGTGGTAAGCACAAAAAATACGGCCGGTATCTCAGAACATTGTATTACGACAAAGAATGAGAAACATGAAGAACACGTAAGGCATTTTGACTTGGCGATAAAATAAACGAGCTCATGAGAAAAACCAAGAACGTGTTGTCTTGTAATTAAAACTATAAACGGTACAAGACAAGATATCCTCAAGAGATTCCCAAGTTGTTCCAGAATCAACAGCAAAAATGCCACCCCGCACAACAAGCGGACAATCGATACCAGCTACTCCTGTTGGATAATTTTGATTATAAGGCGTGTTTGAATCAACCATTTAAACATTTAGACTTGGCGTGATCACGTAGATTAAACCCCTGCCAACCAACAGCTTGAATACGTGGTTAGTTAACTATTTAATCGCCGATATGGACAGCCGTTTATTTGCACGTTATTCGACAGTGACGAACGGACCTGCAACCAAAGGACCATACCCAACACTAAGGGACACAAAGAACAACTAAAGGATCATATCCAATACTGAGGGACACCGAGGAGCAGCCAAATGTTTCTTCACTAAGGATCGCCCTCTGCTTAACACAAGGGATCTCCGATGGGAGTACTCTCGCTTAAAGCCTAAGGATGGCCACAAAAATCGGAACAACTCCGGCCCAGAACAGCTAGGAGCAACTCTGATCCAGCCTCGATAAGTAAAACAAATATAATGATATTACCCTTACTACGTCATTACTCCCTTTTAGATCGAACCCCGCAACGTTACATTCAGTCAAGTCAAACATTTTGCTGTCTGAACAAAGAACGATTTTTTAAAATCCACTGCCGGTATCTCAGAACATTGTATAACGACAAAGATTGAGAAACATGAAGAACACGTAATATCGGGACGTGGGTCTGAGCGATAAAAAAAAAAAACATTGAAAGTCGTCTGAAATGAAGTCTCCCAGAGACACCAATGCGATTAATTTGTTGACGATATCTTTTTTGTTGAGAAACGGACTGACGAAGAATGGAATAACTACGTAGAGACCGACTTCAAAGATTTTCTGATTATGGGAACGACATTTTCTTCATCGATTTGGAAAAGTTAGATAAAGCAACACATGGACGATGTAGACATTCAAAAAAACAAACAAACTTTTCAAATAGAGAATATATGGAGATTTGTTTACTGTTATAAATATGCTGAATAATTTTCTTTCTCTTAGAAATGAGGCCTATGTGAATTTTTTCAATAATCATATTGATGCCATATTGCGACGTAAAGAGCATTTTTTATCTCTTATAGATACCTTTCAAATTGAAAAGATTCGCCTTTATTCGTTATATCTATGCATATAAATGTCCGCCTCTGTTTCTGTATGTAGGTGTCAACTTATAACTCAGAAAAGAGATGTCATTGAGCATTAAAAGTGGGCCTACACTTTAATATATTCATAATAAGTAAAAATAATTTTCAATAAAACATATTCCTGCCATACTGTGACGTAGCGAGCATTTTTTTGTGTTCTATATATTCAAATCCGAAAGACTCACTTTGATTCGTTATATCTATACGTATAAATGTACGCGTCTGTTTCTTTATATACATGTCGAGTTATAACTCATAAAAGAGATGTCATTGAGCATTAAAAGTGGGCCTACACTTTAATATATTCAGAATAAGGAAAAGAAATTTTCAATAAACATATTTCAGCCATACTGTGAAGTAAAGAGCATTTTTTTGTATTTTATAGATACATTTCGAATCTGAAAGACTCGCTTTGGTTTGTTATATCTGTTGAGAATTCCCAATATAAGGTGTGTGATGGATGCCCGCTCCTACTTACAGACTAGGCCAGAATCATGTGATCTAACTCTTGGCCAATCACTGGCAGTACTCTGAGGCTGATACAATACTTAACCGACCCTACTGGCAATAATTACTGTAACACTCATGGACGACGGACATAGGATTAAATCACAGAACCTTTACTAATACGCAGGATAGGACTTATACGCTTACCAAAGGATTCCATAAAACAGGACTTTCTTTAAGCCCTTTTTAACTGGCCAAGGATAGCACTTAGAAACTTTACATACGTATAAATGTACGCGTCTGTTTCTGTATATATATGTCGACTTATAACTCAGAAAAGAGATGTCATTGAGCATCAAAAGCGCGCATATTCTTTAATATGTTCATAATAAGGAAAGGTTGTTTTTTTCAATAAATATATTAATGCCATACTGCGACGTAAATAGTAGTCTTTTCTCTTTTATGGATACCAATCAATTCAAAAAGACATGCTTTTATCTGTAAGATATTTACATATAAAACTGTCGCGTCTGTGCCTGTATGTACGTATCGACTAATAAAGAGATGCCATTAAGTATTAAAAGCGTGCATACGCTTTAATATCTTATCATAATGGAGATTACGTATCTTTCTGTCTGTAACCGAAACTACATCACTACTTACTTCAAAATACCCTCAGGAATTGTGTAATTTTATCAATGAGTATTTAATTTATAGTCAAAATCATTAATAAATCTTATTCATTAACGATATCTCTATGAAAACCTGAATTAGATTTGCCTCAAAACTACACATGTTATTAGTGCGTTTAAAATCCTGCAATGTGTCTTTTATATCACTAATTAATAAAGGTTTACATAATATATGGTGTGGTTAATTTAAATATTGCTCTTAACAAAACCGGATTAAATGAATAAATATTTGGCATTGTTTATCTCTAATATTATTGTTTTATTTTTCAAAGTAATGAATCCTTTAAATTATTTCATATAGAAACCAATTGAAATATATTTAAAATAAGTGTAATCTTTTTATATGCATTCTTATTTAATTTCCTTAGTCTTTCTAATTTGATTTTTTTTTTTTTACATTAAAACTTAAATACTTACGCCCGGTGGGTGCATATTCTTGCTCGTATTTATAATAATGAAAAGTACAAAAAACGAAAATTGATATGTAATAGACTTATTTTCTGGGGGGGGGGGCAGTTTCATTAATGAAATCAGGTTGCCATTTATTAAGACTAGCAAGACCTGTGGATATACTACAGTATGATAATTAAATTATTACAACGTTTGATATGTTTTCTTAAAAGCTCTTGCAAATAGTTCAATATTTGAAAAGTATAATAATCTTAATTTAACTCTCTCTCTCTTCTCTCTCTCTCTCTCTCTCTCTCTCTCTCTCTCTCTCTCTCTCTCTCTCTCTCTCTCATTCTTTTTTTTTCCTTTCGTTCTTTCACATTTTCGTTATGTTCGATGAAAACAGATAAACGTTATCGCGCACCCCTCCCTCTGTATTTCCTCTACTCTCTTTCTTATTGTATTTTTCTACGTAGTATGTCCCTTTTCTTCTCTTTCATTCTTTCTAATGTAAACGGAATGGTCCATTGTTTAGCTAATGTGACGTCACTTATCAGAAATAATAATTTCGCGAATAAGCAGCATCTGATAATCAGGATTTACATTTTTGTATTTCATCCTGGACGATTTTGCCGGTCTCATTTTTAACCGGAAGGTGTTGCAAAACACTAGTACTAATACATGTATAAATTGAATCTAACAAAAGGCTAAAAGTGTATATATATATTATATATATATATATATATATATATATATATATACCAAACTTGTTAATAAATCTTCGCGGTGGGAGAAAACCAGCAAATAGTTTGATTGAAAAAATATACTACCAAACATCAACCGGGAAGAAAAATTTTTTGGAAAAGACCAACAAAAGATAATCTATTAGTACAATATTTTGGCCAAAAGAAAAAACAATTTATATGCATATATATATATAAGATATATATATTCATACAAAACCGCCAGGAGACTAAAGCTAATAAGTAAAAAGTGCTCAATACCTAAGTAGAGCAAATAATAAAGATAAATCTAATGAGTCAGGCGAACCTACTAAAAGTTGTGCTAAGCAAAAGAGTCAGATCTTAGCCCTGAAGAGCATTAAGCGAAACTTTTAGTAGGTTCGTCTGACTCATTAGATTTATCTTTATATATATATATATATATATATATATATGGGGGGTCTAACCCCTCTGCATGAGCAGGATATGACAAAGTCAATAAATCGGAGTTTAGCACGTTTGAATTCAGAGGTTTCTTTTTCCTTCGCAGGCTACCTAGCCATGGTTAAAGAGTCCAGTCTATCCAACTATTTACCCATAGCTACAGTGAGAGTAGGTGGATGCATACCTTTCGTAAGGGTATTAGCCCTATATGAAATGCAAGCAGTCTCGTCCAAGATTTGAACTCTGGTTAACAAATCCATTACCTTCGAATATAACCTTTACACTACGCGTCTCCAAACACTAAAAGTATAGGGCGCCAAAACGTACTTGAACTCACTACCTGTTTGGCCGCCTAGTCCGCCGCCCATTACAATATGCGATGTGACCACGTTCATTTCTGTATTGCTTGAATATCGATCCGATCTGTGCTGGAATATCTTTTTAACATTTATATAAAAAACGTATTTTGATTAAAAAATAATGTAAATTTCACTCTTAAACCCAAACGTCTCAAAAGTCGACGAGAAAAACTCAACAAAGTTGGAAAATAAAGGTATATATATATATATATATATATATAATATATATATATAATGTGTGTCAAAAAAGTATCAAGATTTTTAAAAACTTTTTGACACACATTGTATTCTGAAATGAAAAAAAAAGTTCCATTCCTTCTTCGTTTCTATCTTGGTAAATACAGCTTTAACTTGGTACTTTTTTGACACACCTTATATTCTGAAAAAAAATAATGAATGGAACATTTTTTTAGAATACAAGGTGTGTCAAAAAGTACAAAATATCTTGATACTTTTTGACACACCTTATATATATATATATATATATATAATATATATATATATATATATATTAAGAAAATTTGAAAAAGCACAGGTTTAAATAAAATGAGTGTTTCGATCTATTAATTAGATCTTCTTCAGGGCATTTGTTGATATAAGGAAAGGTAATAAAAAATGTTTTCACAGAATAACGAAAAAAACTGCGATAGTCCTTGTTTATCAATCTGTTCAAAATTTTGAACAGATTGTTTATCAATTACCTTTCATTATATCAACAAATGCCCTGAAGAAGATCTAATTAGTAGATCGAAACACTGCAGCATCGGTTAATAAACTTACCACTCATTTTATTTAAACCTGTGGGTTTTTTTTTAATGTTCTTAATATACTACATACCGTCGGATTCACTTCCATCTCTTCACACACACACACACACACACACATATATATTAATTGTGTCTGGTAAAAGGCTGAAAGTAAAGGGTGCTAAATCCTGATCCTTGTCTGTTCCCCTAGTCAGCTGCCCATTACAATACGCGATGTGCCAACTTTGATTTATGTATTGTTTTAATATCGATCCGATTTCATTGCATTCTGGTCAACCGATGCTATTAATACACAAAGACCACGGGGAGTCTATGAAAGTGACCTCAAGAATCAAAGGCCCCTTGACCATAGTTAAAACAAGATCTGTTATATTCAATTTAAGGGCGTGGTTATGGCAGCTAGTGTGTCATGTCGTGACATCGTTGTGGGCCTAATGCAATGGATTATTTATTTCTGGCAAATTATTCAGCAACTGTGGTTTGAGTTCGACCTCTGATGCCGAGGTCAGTCTTTAGTGTGGAACAGAAAATGGAAAAGTTTCGAAAGTGGCAAATGTCTTAATAATAATTTCCGGCCAGATGTGTAAGAAAGTCGATATACACGTACATACGTTCACACATTTGTATGGGCGTCCCATCGTGGTGTGATGGATAGCAAGCAAGACTCGCATATCCATTACTACTGAATAGTGAGTTCGATCCTTGCTAGATGTCTCATTCTTACAACCAAACTATATCGAATGGGTTGGGTAAATACCTTACAGTGTCCCATCGGGGTGTAATTGTTAGCAAGCTAGTCTCGCAGATCAATTACTACTTGTTTTATGCCCCATACTAGCGAACTTGTCTTACATCCTACCCGTGGCGAACAAGTCGGAAAAGATATTTTGGGAATCGCATCGTTGTGTAATGGTTTGCAAGGTAGTCTCGCAGATCAATTATTACTGAATAACGATTCTTATGTTATGCCCCATACTAGCGAACTTGTCTTACATCCTACGCGTGGCGAACAAGTCGGAAAAAATCTTATATATATATATATATATATATATATATATATATATATATAACTTTTTTATTTTATATATAAAAAAACAAATATAATAAATAATTAATTATTTATGAAATACAGAACATGAAAAAATAATTAATCATAAAAATTCCTTTTCTAAAAATCTTTTGAATTCCAACCGTCACATTTTTAATACCCATCCCCTTTCGAATAAGTTAATTCGTCTTGTTGCCAACATCTCAAAATCTGCTACAATGAAGGTTTGACCGACAAAAAAGGTATACACATCGGCATGACCGACAAAAATATGGCGCGAATGCCCACATTGGTGAATAATGTAACAACTTTCGTTCTTTTTTGCAAAATTAAAGTTTTTTTTGTTTTTGAACTGATTTGACATTTTTCTCCGACCCAAACACCACGGAGGAAATGAGCTCTGATGATGATTTTTGTAAAATCGAAATATTGATCAATATCAGCTATGATTATATTATAAATTGTTTTCTCTTTAACAGCATTGTGTGATGCTTTCATTCCACCTTTTCATACTCATATATATATATTATATATTATAATATATATATATATATATATATATAGTTTCTTGGATAAAAAAAAAACACTTTCATTTTGAAAAAAATAACCTATCTTTATGAGCAAGACTAAAAGGTCCTACCCCAAAATAATCACAAAAATATACTGATTCCGCCTATTTTAAATATTATTTTCAATTCTTCATATTTGTCAAATTACCAATTGTAATGGTTTGCAAGCTAGTCTCGCAGATCAGTTGCTACTGAATAATGAATAATGATCATTGCTATATGCTCCATACTTGCGAACTTGTCTTACATCCTACCCGTGGCGAACAAGTTGAAAAATAGTTTGGGGTATCCCATCGTCGTATAATGGTTTGCAAGTTTGTCTCTTAGATCCTTTACTATTGTATAGCGAGTTATATCCTAGCTAGACACCCTCTTCTTGCAATCTTGTGTCGCATCCTACTCATGCCAAACCAGTTGTATAAATGCCTTAGGGCGTCCTATCATCGTGTAATGGTTTGCAAGCTAGTCTCGTAAATCCATTACTACTGAATACCGAGTTCAATCCGAGCTAGATGCCTCATTCTTGCGACCTTGTCTCATATCATATCCATGTCGAAAGTGCTGGGTAAATACCTTTGGATGTCACATCTAATATGGTACATCTAATATATATATATATATATATATATATTAGGTATACCCATGGGTATGGGGTTCTTCAACATTTCATTTTGTTATGTATTTCCACTACAATGATCATTACGCAATGGTATTTCTTGATATCATATTTTTTGCCTACACGTATTTGAACAACATGATATTTTTATTTCACAAGACGTGAGCACTAGTCTAACTATGTATTTAGCCAACTTCTCAGCTACGAGTTGGATGCAAAACAATTCAATTTCTAAGCGGGGTACAGCTGGAGTTTTCATTCTTCTAGACTGCTTACCAAATCAATGCTAAATAAATCAGTCTCTTTAAGTATTTACCAATATCTGGGGCTTTCACAATGCCGTTCGTGCGAAATGAAATACGAATAGCCTTGTCAAGTATTTCATTCAGCGATAACCATTACACAACGAGCATCCAGTAGCGTTACTAATCTTGATCATGATCATGATCATGATCATGTCGTGCTGACAACATGGCTTCCTTTAACTGTCTGTCTGTCTGTCTCTCTCTCTCTCTCTCTCTCTCTCTCTCCCTCTCCCTCTCTCTCCTGCCATATACATTATTCATTGCTTCTGAAAAGTCATCAACACAGAATCCAGAGTCCGTACAGAGCTTATGAATGTAAATTATAGCAAGTCGATCAACACTGGTGTGTCCATTTGTGGAAGTCCACAGGAAAACTTCAAGTATGAGTTCGTCCATACTTCTCATTGCCCGGGATGTCTTGTTTGTCTTACCTGGGTTGTTTGTGTAAAAAAAGGTAAATGGTGACCTGTGATGCTTTAGGAGGGAATTGTAGTGGTTGGGCAGTCCATTACACGCAACGCACTACGTTGGCTCTTACTTGGGCTAGACGGATTGTCGAAGAGGACCCCCATCGATCACACGGCTGGTCACATCAAGCCCTTTCACATATAAATATATTTATTTACCAACCCCTCCGCACGAACAGGATGTGACACAAGGTCAATTTCTTGAGTGGAGTTTAACAGGTTTGAATTCAGAGTTTTCCTTCTCCTAGACCGGTTGCCTAACCAAGGTTAAAGAGCCCTACTATTTATTCATAGCTGGAGGGAGAGTAGGATTCACACCTTTCTCAAGGGTATTAGCGCTAAGTGAAATGCAATTATCACGTCCAGGATTTGAACTCGGAGCGACGAGTCCATTTCCCATGACTTTAACCATTACACCACGTGCTTCCTAATCCTTTCCCATATATGATTATCCCGACCCTCTTGTCCCGAACTTAAGTCCCCAGCTGCGTGCTAGAAGGTGGTGACTGGGGAGGGGGGCTTAGTGTCTTGGGTATGACATTAAACTACAACTCATGGTGAAGTTCCAATTCTGGAGTTCTGGAGAATGTGGAGTACTCCTTCATCACCATGATCAGTCGGCTGGCCATGTCAAGCCCTAGCACTTATATGATTATCCCAACCCTATTGCCTTTATGGCACACCATTTTGCCATATATGTGCTAAAAGGCCTTGGCTAAGGGTTCTAATGTCCTGGGAATGACGTTGAACTCTATCTGATGGCGAAGTTCCAGTTTTGGAGGTCTGGGAAATGTGAAGCACTCCTTCATCACCATTGTTTCCAGGTTCACGCTGTCCCGGAGTGGTAGTACCTGTTGGGATCCCATCTATGGCTTAAATAGAAAAATTGTTTACAAAAAAAATTGAGTTTAAAAAATGTTCTTCCAAACTATTACTAAGAATCTTTCAAAACTTTGCCGGCATTAAATGACCCACCGAGGTCATTATCGTATATGGGTGTATATTGAAATCGCTTTCTGTGGTAATTGCTTTTAGACAAGTAAACAAAGGAGAGAGAAAAAACTGAAGGGGTTGATGATTCCACCATTAAAGTGAACTTTGCTACCAATTCCAACCAAAAAGATAAAAATCCACTGTGTGATCTCCCATTAACTCAGATTTAATTATGTTTCTTGGTGATATCATAGACAGGTAGTTCAACTCCAGCAACAACAGCTTCTCTTTTGCCAGTAGGAATAACTCCCTGGAAATTTAAAAAAAAAAGGATTAAAATTATAAAAACAAAACACAAATGAATGCTGAAAAGTTCTCAGCCAGACCAAAAAATACTATGAAATAGACACTGCACACTTTCCCCATAAAGAACCTCCAGCGAAAACGTCCTTTGTACAAATTCTGTTTGATACTTTATATTGCAGGATCTCTGTACTGCTTTTTTCGGTAGGAACACATACGGATTCACTTTTCGATCTCATGCAGAGCTGTCAGCAAGTAACACTAACCACGTCTAATGGAATGATTTATTTTTGAAGGCTTTCTGCATTACTTATTATTTTGTCGTGTCGAATTTGTTGCGCGGAACATTTGAAATTAAATTTAAACGAGCATTTTGCCTTTCTTTAGGCAACTCGCTGAGAAATGAGACAAACCGCATTTTTCAGTTAAATTATTTACAACTAAAAAGCTCCGAAAAATAAAGTAAAATCATAAAACAAACCAACAGATATGCCGTACAATCAAAATTGTGTGCGACACAAATCATATCTCAAAAAATTATACAGGAATTCTTTTAGGGAACTAACTTTATGAAATTTTAATAAAGGCAGCCATTACCAATGAACAGGTTCCAGTTCGTGAGAAATGTGCGGTAAAAAGTGAATATGGAAGACTAATCGTGTAATGATATGGAAAGGATAATTATGTATACTTTTCAAAAACGTAGCCACTGAAAGCGAAATTTCACACTGAAAAACAAATCTACACCCGAAGAAATCTTCTTCGTGGGAATATTGGATCACTAGCAGGACTTGTTTATATATATCACAGTTTGGTAATTTGATTATTACAACGTTTGATATATTTACTTAAGAGTTATTGCTTAATAGTTCAATATGTAAAAAGTACAATAACCTTTCTTTTAACTGTCTCACACTATCTTTTCTTCTTTCTATCCTTTTCATTCTTTCCTTATGTTCGATAGAAACAGATTGTCATTATCGATTCCACGTGCTTACCTCCTCTCTCTATCTTTCACCATCTCTTTCTTTCTCTCTTTCTTTCTTATTATATTTTTTGTATCGCATGTCCTTTTCCTTCCCTTTCTTTTTTTCAAATAAAAACCGAATGATCCATTATTTAGGTGATGTGATGACACTCATAAGAAATAAGAAGTTAGCGGATAAGCGACACAAGATAATCAGGATTTAGATTTTTGCATTTAATCTTGGACATTTTTGACGGTTTCATTTTTAACCAGAGGATGTTTCAAGATGATAACCGTCGGAAGATTAAAGAACAAGAGTATTAATATATAGATAATTATTATTGTAAATTGTTATACCTTTGTTATGATTTTTTCGCCATTATCGGCGTTTTAATTCCACTGATGATATTGAGTGAAGTTTCAGTGGATATTCCTTGTGGCATAAAACTTGAAGTATTCTTTGAAGTAGTTATAAGCGAGAAAGAATGTAGTGTTCGTAGATACTCCTTGTCAGTCCATCTATAGTATTCTTTGGTAGAAAGATTGTAGTATCGGTTACTCCTTGTCTGTTAATCTGTAGTATTTCTTGGTAGAAAAATTGTAGTATCAGTTACTCCTTGTCAGTCAATCTGTAGTATTCCTTGCTAGGAAGATTGTAGTATCAGTTACTCGTTGTCAGTCAATCTATAGTATTCCTTGGTAGAAAGATTGTAGTATCAGTTACTCCTTGTCAGTCAATCTGTAGTATTCTTTGGTAGAAAGATAGTAGTATCCGTTACTCTTTGTCAGTCAATCTGTAGTATTCCTTGGTAGAAAGATTGTAGTATCAGTTGCTCCTTGTCAGTTAATCTGTAGTATTCTTTGGTAGAAAGATTGCAGTATCAGTTACTCCTTGTCAGTCAATCTATAGTATTCCTTGGTAGAAAGATTGTAGTATCAGTTACTCCTTGTCTGCTAATCTATAGTATTCCTTGGTAGAAAGATTGTAGTATCAGTTACTCCTTGTCAGTCAATCTGTAATATTCCTTGGTAGAATGGTTTTAGTATCATTTACTAGAGCCGGTTAGCTCAGTCGGTAGAGCATTCGGCTAGGAATCACAAGATTCCCGGTTCGATACCGGTCCTCGCTAATTCAGCGTATGAGTAGCACAGGGATCGGTGTGGTGAAGTGAGGAGCTGATGGTAGATGAGGCGCTCCATCTCAGACGCTAAAATAATCTCATTCGTCTAGCGCTAGTGAAAAGGGGATAGACTCCCTCGCTGTCTGGCTGACACTGACATTAGGCCGCTCCAACGACTTTACTTTTTACTATTTGTTAACCTGCAGTATTCCTTTGTAAGAAGATTGTAGTATCAATCATTCCTTGTCTGTAAGCGTTCCTTCTCGGAGGTAATCCATTCGTCCACTAATTCTAGGAAAATTATCAACGATCTTAAATACATTTTTTCTTTTCTTTTTTTTTCTTTTTTTTTCATCGGACAATCCAGCTATTTGGTAGAGTCAATAAATATAAGTGGTGATTTTTTGTACAGCTTATACCACAGATAATCCTCGTCTTGTGCCACATCTAAGCTAAGCTTAGTAAATACCAATACCACAGATAATTAAACAAACTTAGAAAATAAGACCATTAAGTGATGAGTTTTAGACTTTATTATGAATCAACTATATCATTAAATATTTGATTGACACTCTTACTTTCTTTGGTATTTTCTCGTCACAAGAATTTATAAAGATAGGAATCTAGCATACCTGCTTAAATGCCATATACCTCGATTACGCATTGGTCATACAAGATTAACGCATCCGAATATACTCAAACAAGAACAACAACCACAATGTGGAACATGTCAATCACCTTTGACAGTTAAACACTTATTCATGGAATGCAGGTTTCTTGTTCACATCTGAAAATGTTATTTTAAAGCAAACAATATGAAAGATCTGTTTGAAAATGTCAACATGGAAGATATTCTCTCTTTTTCGAGGGAAATAAAATTATACTATACAATATAGACATGAAACAAATCAATATCATACAACATAATCCCCAATAATGCTAACAAATTATTAAAACCAATTACTAAAAAGTATAAATATAAATACACAATATGTATAACTTCCTAACATAACCCAAGACGAGTTGATATGCCGTTAAAAGCAATTAACAAACAAACAAACAAACAAACCTTTTTATCTTTATCAACTTTCTCGGCATATCCCTCCGGAAACTCACTGTTGTTTGGTCAATGTACTCATATTAAACTTTCGCCTTTCAATAATCTCTTTCTCGTAAATGGAATAAAAAAAAAGAGAAAATCACCATTTGACAGATTCAAGAAGGAAATTGAAAAGGTATGTTAGCTATTTGGAATTGGACTGATAGCACAAACTATGTACACACGCGTAGTGGAAGCGCGTGGTGTAACGGCTACCATCATAAAAAATAGACATGGTGAATCGAGTTCAAATCCTGGACGAGGTTGTTTGCATTTCACATAGTAATAATACCCGTAAGAAAGGCATGAATCCAACTATTCTCGTTCCAGATATGGGTAAATAGCAGGGCAGACTGGACCATTAACCTTGGTATGGCAACTCGGAGAGGGAGTCGTAAGAAATAGACTGGTCGCCCTAATTTCAATTCCTGGACGAAGCATTTCATATATCGCTAATATCCTTGGGAAAGGTATGCATCCAACTACTCTCCCTCCAACTATGGGTAAATAGTAGGGCAGACTGGGCTCTTTAACCTAGGTGAGGTATGAATCCAACAATTCTCCTTCCAGATATGAGTAAATAGCCTCTAACCTTGGTACGGCAACTAGGAGAAGGAAAACTCTGAATTCAAACGTTCGCCTTTCATTAATTTCTACAGTCACACCAAGGCCACCAATTGCAGTATTTTTCTTTTGAAAAGTATCAGCACAAACCTGCCATAATAATTTTCTCCAGTATACGGCATTTTTTAATCCCACCTATCGCTCGATTTTTAGGGCATAACAATTTACGGAACACTGCTAAAAATAAATTGAGACAGTTGAGAAAGTTCAAAATTACTATCATTTTAACGGCACTACATAGTTAAAAGTTTCTCAAAAAGATGTAAGTATTGCTGTGTTGCGATTCCATACAAGCAAAATGTGATTGTTCTAATCTTATTATAATGGAGATTGTGGGTTTTTCTGTCTGTAACCGAAACTATATTACTATTCAAGTCACAATTCCCTTTGTTATTCACATAACATTCTCCATGATTTTATTTTTATTTAAACCTCAATTATTACAAAAATTGTTTTACATCATTAAGACTGTTGACCATATCTACGTTCTAATTACATGCAATTGTATTTATATATACAACAAAATAGCGGTTTACAGTGTGAACGGGAAGGCTAATTTGCATATTGATATTAAAAATGTAATTTTAATAAATATATGCTTAGTATTATTGGTTTCTAACTGTTTGGTTTTATTTTAATGAATATAAGCAAAAATCTCTTCAATAAATCTTAAAAGAAATCGATTAACAAGAAGAAATAACTGTAATATTATTCTTTACTTCCTATTTTAACTAAATAGTTAAATTAGGAAAATTTACCAATGAAAGACGGGAGTAATGGAAAATGATGGAAGAGTTAGTTTCAAAGTTGTTCTATTTTTCAATCATACCCCCTCTGTTCCAAATATTTTTATCTGCATTCTTATTCAGTTTCATTAGCCTTTCTAATTTAATATAATATTTTATTATATTAAAACTTAAATACTTGCACCCGGAGGGTGCATATATTTGCTAGTATAGATAATGTAAAGTCGGTAGAGTAGCCTATTGTTAGTATAAATTCGACAGCGAGTGAGTCTATCCTCTGTTTCACTAGTACCACACTATACCGCCCAGATCCAAACGGTGCTACTCATACGTTGGAGAGAGCAGGTATCGAATCCGGTCGTTTGTGGTTGCCTTGACGGATACTCTACCGAATATTCAGTAAAAATAGATGTTTCCACCATTTTCAATAAATCTATATTGTAAAAAAGCTGCAATGCATTTAAGTGCTAAAAAATTATTTTATAAAATATATAGAGAAACGTTATAATTTTCATGTTCAAGGGTGTAACACATACGACCCTGGGGACAGATTTGACCCGCAGACCTCTTCTGTCCGGTCTGCGACTCAGTTCTATTTCTTTAATAGTTATAGGTATTTTTGTTTATTTTTCTCTTGTAACTTTAAAACATACATTTAAATACATATTGACAGAGATTCATCTTTAACTTTTAAGGGTTAAAGTTGCATTTAGACAATTTCTATCTGCCTGCATACTTTAAATACTCTTACATATAAGGACTATATATATATATATATATATATATATATATATATATATATATATATATATATATATATATATATATATATATATATAAGGGTATGAAAACACACAATATTATTAAAATGAATATATTTTATATCATTTTCATCGCTAATATTGAACAATATTTCGATTTATTTTAACAACGTTGTGTGTTTTCATACCCTTTTATCTATACATTTACCGTCGAATTCATTTCCTTACTCTTAACTCATATATATATATATATAACCGAAACTATATTCCTACTCAAATCACAATTCTCTTAGTTATTGACATCACATTCTCCATGATTTTATTTTTATCTAAACCTCAATTATTAATAAAATTGTCTTACATTATTAATACTGTTAACTATGTCTACATACTGACAACATGCAATTATATTTATATATACAACAAAATAGCGGTTTACAGTGTGAACGGGAAGGCTAATTTGCATATTAATATTAAAAATCGAATTTAATAAATATGTGCTTAGTATTATTGATTTCTAACTGTTTGGTTTTATTTTAATGAATATAAGCAAAAATCTCCTCAATGAATCTTAAATGAAATCCATTAACAAGATAAAATAACTGTCATTTTATTCTTTACTTCCTCTTATAACTAAATACTTAAATTAGAAAAAATAACAATGAAAGACGAGAGTGATGGAAGAGTAAGTTTCAGTTGTTCCATTTTTTTATTATACTCCTTCTGTTTCAAATATTTTATTATACCCCCCTCTGTTTCAAATCTTTTTATCTGTATTCTTATTTAGTTTCATTAGCCTTTCTAATTTAATACAATATTTTATTACATTAAAACTTAAATACTTGCACCCGGAGGGTGCATATATTTGCTAGTATATATAATATATAATAATATAAAATATATAATACAATATATATATATATTTATAATATATATATGATATATACACATATATATATATATATATATATATATATATATATATATATATATATATATATATATATATATATATATATGATGTGAAACTCCACACAGGCACAGAGCTCTGGAAACTCTTTTTGACACATTCTTTACTTTCTTTATTTTTAATAAAATTCTTGTAATGTATATTGACCCCTTTGTTCATTTACTGTGACTTACATTATAAACAAGGTTCTGGGGGAATAATTGACATTATCCAGTTCAAGAGATATAGTTTAGGTTTTTATCTGACCCACTGAGTTTGTCATGGTAACGTAATGAGGAACGCCGATTGTTATAAACTTGAAGAAGCGAAAAACGAAAAACGTTTGGAATGATGCTTATGATGGTCATTGAAGCTATGAATCAAAGGATTTGAAAATATCACAAGGACATATTATTAGTTATAAAATATCACAAGGACATATTTTTAGTTATAAAATATCACACGGACATATTTTTAGTTATAAATTATCACAAGGACATATTATTAGTTATAAAATATCACAAGGACATATTATTAGTTATAAAATATCACAAGGACATATTATTAGTTATAAAATATCACAAAGACATATTATTAGTTACAAAATATCACAAAGACATATTATTAGTTATAAATTATCACAAGGACAGATTATTAGTTATAAAATATCACAAGGACATATTATTAGTTATAAAATATCACAAGGACATATTAGTTATAAAAATATCACAAGGACATATTATTAGTTATGAAATATCACGAGGACATATTAGTTATAAAATATCACAAGGACATATTTTTAGTTATAAAATATCACAAGGACATATTAGTTAGTTATGAAATATCACGAGGACATATTATTAGTTATAAAATATCACAAGGACATATTTTTAGTTATAAAATATCACAAGGACATATTAGTTATAAAATATCACAAGGACATATTATTAGTTATGAAATATCACGAGGACATATTATTAGTTATAAAATATCACAAGGACATATTATTAGTTATAAATTATCACAAGTACATATTATTAGTTATAAAATATCACAAGGACATATTATTAGTTATAAATTATCACAAGTACATATTATTAGTTATAAATTATTTGTGCGTGTTTAGGTTATCCGTGTCCTTGGGGCTAATATTCTGTACTGCAACGTCGTAGTACGCGAGTTCAAACTGCAGTCGCACTATTATGCTTTCTTTCGGACGAATACCCTTGGGAAAGGTATAAACTCAACCGATCCCCAAGTTTTGGGTTATATATTACCACCAATGATCTTCTACAAGGATTGCTTTGGTACTAAATAATTAACGGAGGTTGATATGCTATTAAACAAAGAAACGAAATCAAAATATTTGTAAAAAGTACAATAAACTCAGAGATTTTTTTTTTCAGAATATATTCAATAATGGCAGCATGATCAAACTCAGTCATTTCATCGATGCTGGTTAATATATAGACAACATACTTTAGTGATCTTTAACAAATTCAATGTTTTGAGGATTTTACAAGAAAATGAATGAACAGTCAATAGAGATCAACTATTATATACAGAATTATGTATTAACTAAGAAAAAGAAAATTTTACAAAAAATTGTTTGTTATTATGAGCGTTTTAACCTATGTTGAATAAAGAGGAATATTGTTCATTTTTCATCTAAATCCTACCAGAACAGCTGATAACCGATAAAGTCTTGGTCATGTTTTAATTTCTGTGGATTCTATGTTTCATTTTTGCTTTTTTTGTTCATATATATATATATATATATATATATATATATATATATATATATATATATATTATATATATATATATATAAAATGTTGTTCTGGTTCCAACGGGAGAAAATGTAATATTTTATAAAAAGCGAAGAAGGTCCGCAATATATATATATATATATATATATATATATATATATATATATATATATATATTACAAATGTTTGAGGATTCTAGTGAATTCATTTCCGCTTAGAAATGTAGCAATTAAATATACTCCTATATTTGACAGCTGCCTCTGGCCGCACGGGTAAGAGGTTTGGCGAACGAAAGTTCATTCGGCTCTCAAACCCCACCAGGGGTAGCTGTTAATGTATAACCACACTGATGAGAGGTGATTCCTCGAAACACGTGTCTGTGGACTACTTATATATTATATATATACTCCCACTTTGGTCGAGTTCTCTAAATAAGGATTTAATTGTAAAATTCACCGTTCTGGCGTGTAGCTAACCCTCGCTTTGTTTACAAATGTTTGAGGACTCTAGTGAATTCATTTCCGCTTAGAAATCTAGCAATTAAATATTCTCCTATATTTGCCAGCTGCCTCTGGCCGCACGGGTAAGAGGCTTGGCGAACAAAAGTTCATTCGGGTCTCAAACCCGGCCATGGGTAGCTGTTAATGTATAACCACACTGATAAGAGGTGATATCTCGAAACACGAGTCTGTATATTACTTATTTATTATATATATATATATATATATATATATATATATATATATATTGTTTATAAATTAGCATACAATCTCTTTTTTAAATTAGAAATTATGAAAACAGCCTGTCGGTGGGTTTTAAAATACATTAACTCTATCCCGTATAGACGAATAAGATCTCCAACCAAAAAAGAGATGTCCAGGGGATAACACTAAACGGTGAGGTTCTAGAGATCTGGGGAGTGTCGTGTACACCTCGATTGCTCACAGCACCACTCTTCTCTGTTTAAGGTCCCCATCTATGAATAAAAAAAACTGTTTAAAAGATATCTATATTCGATAGGACCATGTGCAAAAGACTTTTAAAAATAACTACACAAAACAATGACGTCATTATTTGAAAAATATCTTCGAAAGTTCTTCGACGCCTGTTTAATCAACCGTCAAACAATTAAAAATGATTTCCCAGGTTAGGTAATTAATAGTTGCAGAAAATCTAACTCAGACTTTAAGAGATGCATCGTTAATAAATATGATGCTAATTAGGATTAATTAATGACTATTTCATAATCTTTGAGAATATAACTTAAGTAACTAAAGAAATCGTGACGTAGTTTCAATTATAGACAGATAGTTACATAATCTCCATTATAATAGGATATATATATATATATATATATATATATATATATAGATAGATAGATAGATAGATATATCCTATATAGTATATTATATATACTGTACACAATGTATAAATAGCGGATATGTGGGAGAAACATCTATATCTTTTAGAATAAGAATTAATAACCACAAATCCACAATAAAACTCAAATCACCCTATAGCACGATAGCACTTCACTTTAACACCCCACCACACAACCTTACACACCTCAAATGTATTTTGATAGACCACGCATTTCCAACAACACAATCTCGAAAATAAACTGAAATCAAATGGATTTTAAAACTACGAACTCATGTGAGGGGACTAAACGCTGATATCGGAATACTCCGTTATTACAAATATTTTACAGACGCGGCCGTTTTCAATAACAACAAAAATAAAGGATCCGTTCGACAGGAGGGACATTCATCTGAGGAAGGGAATCTAACGATCCCGAAATTTATGAGAATCAATAATAAAAAAATAAGAGAATTCTGTACCCCACAACATCGATTTCCTTCATTTATTTTTAAATTTCTAAATTTTTAAAGTTTCATAATAACGCCCAAATTCAACATAAAAAAGACACACACACACACACACACACACACACATATATATATATATATATATATATATATATATATATATATATATATATATATATATATATATATATATATGAAGAGACGGGAAACATCGAAACACGATGTCTGTGGAAGACTATATATATATGATGGGTATATATATATATATATATATATATATTATATATATAGAGAGAGAAGAGAGAGAGAGAGAGAGAGAGAGAGAGAGAGAGAGAGAGAGAGAGAGAGAGCAAGAGAGACCATCAGATATGCCAACAAAGAAAGATAAGTGAATTCTACAACCACATCATGTATACATATATATATATATTTGTATGCGTACGTGTGTGTATGTGTGTGTATGTGTTTGTGTGTGTGTGCGCGTGTGTGAAGAGAGCGAGAGAGAGAGAAAGAGAGAGAGAGAGAATCTTTGGAATAATGAGAACGGTCACCAGAGATAAAGTCCTGTATATTGGAAAGGACTCTTTCCGCTTTTCCGCACTCTAATAATATAATTCCCGCCAGCGTTACTGATACCCGACGTTGTTCGGGATCTAAATTACAAACGACCAAAACGAAACGAGATCCACAACAAGGCGAGGACCGATTTAATTCGGCAAAGGCCGCTCACATCCCGAACAAATCTCCGCGTAATTAGAATCTCACGAATTCAATACCAGTGAAAGGGCGAACCTAAACAAAACCGATTCGGTAATCTGGTTCCATCGGCCAGGAATTTTCATCGGACAACAACGTTTCTAATTTAGCCTTTTTAATTATAGACGTGCGCGGAGGGCCTGCTTGATAAAAAGAGAATTGCTCATCCACCTCTCAAATAGCACCAGTGGGTCCGCACAAAAACAAAGTAATTATGTAGTTATTCCTACACTGTTTAATTAAATTCAAGCAATTTGGGTTTTTTCATTTAATTTTCAAATATATATCGTAACATCAACTTTTACGTGAATAGTAAGTAATATTGGTGGAGTGGCCATTGTCGGTATCTCCCCTCCCCCAGGTATGGATAAATAGTTGGGAAGACTGGGATATTTGACTTTAGTGAGGCAAACATTCTAGGAGAATGAAAACTCAGTTAAACCTGAATTCAACCTAAGCTCTACCGTGTGTCACATCCTGTCAGTAGCGGGAGGTTTAGGTAAATAAATACTTCTTATAGTCGAAGCAGTACCGATATAGATCCCTTATGTTGTTTTTCCTATACTAGGATGGCCCAAAATTGACTGAAAATGCGTTTTTGACAAAATGACTTTACCCCTCCCCCTGCAGAAAATAATTTACCAAAAATAAGGGAATTATCGGATTTTAATGAAATGTTCAGTTTTTATTTATCAAAGAATGATCTTTATGATGCATTATTTATTTTATTTCAAAACTTTCTCCTTTTTTCAAGTCACTTAATTTTGACACCCCCCTTAGGTTGTGGGCGTAACATTTTTTCGAGTTGGTCTTATACTGTACTAATTACAGTATAAATAAAAAGATAAAAGACTAAAGTTATGAATAGAAACAACATTTTTTACGGTGTCTTTTATATGAGAAAATAAGTACCGAAAATCGGAAAATGAAATGTAAAAAAAAACAAATAACATTTTTTGGGGAGATTTATTTTTTACTCATTTCGATAGTTATTTAATTGGCTAATTATTAATTAATTAATTAATTATTTAATTATTTAATCTTATAAGAGGAAAAATTATACTTCGATATTTTTTTGCTTAAAAGAAGGGGGGGGGCTACATTTTCAATAGAGTTTTTCTTCAAAATTCTTTCTAGAATATAAAAATATAGCATTTTAAATTTAACATCATAATATTTTTATTTTAAATGAATTTTATATATTAATTTTTCATAACAAAAATATTTGATTAAAATTTTGAAATAAAATAACTGATGCCGTATAAAATTCATTAATTCATTAATTGATAAATCAATACTGAAAATTTCATTAAAATCGGGTGATTACATGATTTTTGGTAATTTTTTTTGCAATCGCGAATGTTACATTCAAATTGTAAACAAGCGCTTAAAACCATTGAAAAAGAGACAGAATGGCGGGTCGCGTGGAAATTGACCAAAACAAATACTTTTAAATGTATTAAAAATAAACTGCATATGTAATGATATTTTTCTTTTTTTAATGATGGTCATTATGTTACTATTCGTCGATTTAGACAAAGGTTTGACCTTAAATAATAGATTTAATTAATTCTAAATCGTTTTTAAAAACGTAGCAAACGATTTTTTGGGCCACCCTATCCTATACTGTTTAATTTAATTCAACCAATGTGTGTCTTTTCTTTTAATTTTCAAATAATTCGCTAAACATCAACTTTTACGTGAATAGTGAAGAATTGTTTGGCTGCTTGCTTGGTTGCTTGGTTGGAGTTTACGGCTATCAAGTCCTTTGGTCATTTTATGTGAAAGACGTTTTTGTTTTATTTATTCTTGATGGGTATAAAATCTATTTTCTAAAATCATTTTTAAACACATTTTAAAACTTATTTTTCTATTAAACTAGGGACTGGCAAACGGAGCCTAAAATGCGTTTTTGACAAAATGACTTTAGCCCCCCTACAGAAAATAATTTACCAAAAATCAGGAAATAATCGGATTTTAATAAAATGTTCAGTGTTTATGTATCAATAAAGGATCTTTATAAGGCATTATTTATTTTATTTCAAAACTTTCTCATTTTTTTCAGGTCACTTAATTTTTACCCCCCTTATGTTGGGGGCGTAAAATGTTTTGAAAGTTGATCATTTTTATACGAATTACAGTATAAATAATAAGATAAAAGACCGAAGTTATGAATAGAAACAAAAAAAAATTACGGTCGCGCTTCTATGAGAAAATAAGTACCGAAAATCGAAAAATGAAATGTAAAAAAATAATATATAATTAATTTTTTGGAGATTTCTTTTTTACTCATTTTGATAATTATTTAATTGGCTATAATAAAAGAAAAAATATACATCGATGTTTTTTCTGCTTAAAAGGGGGAGGGGGTACATTTTCAATCGAGTTTTTCTTCAAAACTTATTATTTTGGCGCCTAAAATAAGTTTTACATCAAGTAGATATTTATTTTTAGAATCTAAAAATATAACATTTTAAACTTAACATCGGGATTTTCATATTTTAAATGAATTTTATATATCAATTTTTCATAGCAAAAATACTAAATTAAAGTTTTGAAATGAAATAACTGATGCATTATAAAATTCATTAATTGTTAAATCAATATTCAAAATTTCATTAAAATCGGATAATTACCTGATTTTTGGTAAAAAATTTGTCCATCCCAAATGTTACGTTAAAATTGTAAACAAGCGCCTAAAACCATTGAAAAACAGCCAAAATGGCAGATCGTGTCGAAATTGACCAAAACAAATAGTTTTAAATCTTTTAAAAATAAACTGCATATGTAATTATATTTTTCTTTTTTTAATGATGGTTATTATGCTACTACTTATCGATTTAGACAAAGTTTAACCTTAAATAATAGATTTAATTATTCTTAATTCGCTTTTAAAACTCGTACTATCCGATTTTTTTGCCAATAGCTATATTAAACCCATAAATATGACCTAACAAGTACTACTACTTGGGGTCAGGGTGGACCTGGGAGTAATGGTGATAAAGGGGTATTCCACATTCCAGAGAGCTCCAGAATTGAAACTTCACAGTCAGATACACGTTAACGTCATACTCAGGACTCTAAGACACTCAGACATAGCCTTCTAGCAAATATATGATAAAATGAGTTGGGGGTTGCTATAAGGGTTGAGTCAGAGGGCATGTGCCATAATGTCAATATCGTTGGTGACCACCCCAAACAATATTATCTGGACTGGGTCTTTACTTTTCATCGCTAACGGTACATCCTGTGGGGACAAAGGTTGCAGAAATCTTTCTTATCTGAGAAAAAGCAATACATTTTTGGTTGGAGGGGACGCTTGAGTTTTTTGAAAATCTTTGGTTGGTTGTTGGTTGTTTGGGTTTTACGGCATTTCAAACCTTATTGGGTCATTTTATGCCGAAGACGTTTTTGTTTTATTCATTCTTGATGTATACACATTTTTGGTAATTTATGAGGAAGTGCTTCCTGATCTCCTGCCTCAAAAATTGCTACCCAGTGACTATTAAAATAACGACCCAGCCCAGTCTATTCAAAACTATCCATCTTCATATCTATCTATCTATCTATCTATCTCAATTTGTTCATATTTATCTATATTACTTTAAATACTAAGATTTTTTTATTTATTCATGTTTGTTTAATGTTTTTTTTTTTAGTTTAAATAAACAAGAATTACGAAAAACAAAATGCGACCCCCCCCAAATACATTTACTTGTCGAAAATATCTATCTATCTATCTATCTCCATTTGTTCATATCTATCTATATTATTTTGTTTGTTTATCTATCTATCTATCTATCTCAGTCTATTCCAAACTATATATCCATTTTCATATCTAAACAAGAATTTCGACAAATTACGATAAATAAACAAGAATTACGACGAGCTGGGGTTGTAATTTTGATAGTCACCGGGTAGCAATTTTTGAGGCAGGAGACCGGGACGCACTTCCTCATAAATTACCACATTTTTTTAACCCACAGATGGGATCGTAACAGGGACTACCACTCCGGATCCGAGTGGACCTGGGAGCAAAGGCGATGAAGAGTTGCTCCACATTCCCGCGTCCGTCAGAACTGCAACTTCACCATCAGAGAGTTTAAAGTCATACCGAGCACATTTAGACCCTCAGCTGCCGCATTCTAGCACATGCATGATAAAAAGGGTTAGTGCTTGCCATAAGGGCAATAGGTTTGGAACAATCATACAGGTGCTAGGGCTTGACATGACCAGCTGATTGATCGGAAGGGGGCACTCCGGCAAGTGGAGTGTTGCATGTGATGGACTGCTCAGCCACATGGGTGTCATCATTAAGCATGACGGGTCGTCATCCACGGTTGCCCCATTTAGGAGGTCTTACTCCTCTGTAGAGGTGCAGTCGGTGTATTCTAAAGACTCAGCCGACTGGGCTTGAAAGCTTGGTCTTCTCTTGTCCATGAATACCTGTTATAAAAATAGTCCCTTTCTATTATGATTCAGGTTGCCACTTTAGGTTTGTTTGTTTTGTTTTACGGCATATCAACCTCAGTGGGTCATTTAATGCCGATAAAGTTTTGAAATAAATCAATTCTTAATGGATAATACAATTTTTTTATAAATACATTTTTCTATTTAACCTATAGATGGGACCCTAACAGGTACTACCACTCCGGGTCAGAGTGGACCAGGGAGCAATGGTGATGAAGGGGTGCTCCACAACTGGAAACTCACCATCAGATAGAGTTTAACATCATTCCCAGGACATGTAGACCCGCAGCCACCGCCTTCTAGCTTCCATATGATAAAAAGGGGTGGGGCTTGCCATAAGAGCAATATGGTTGGGAAAATCATATAGGTGCTAGGGCTTGACGTGACCAGCCGATTGATCGGAGGGGGCCTCTCCGACCGCCCGTCTAGCCTAAGATAGGACCAAAGTGGTCTCCTTTTGTTAAATGTAATTGTAGAAAAGGGTGTTTTTTTTCACTAGTAGGAAGTCTCTCATATTCCTTGAAATCCTACGTTAGAATAACAGTGTAACTCCTTGTAGAAGAAAATTCAGTTGCAGTGTTCTTTCAAACGAAATCCCATTAACAACTGATTACAGAAGAGTTCCAAAAATGCTCATATGCTTTTTTGGGCTCGTTTCTGACTGGCACATTTTACCAGAAGGACTGCTATTTGGGAAGGTCTATAAATAAAAGTGGTTATTTGTCGCACGTCTTATACGTTAGATAATTCAAGACTTTCTCATTGTGTATAAGAAATACCGAATGTCTTCA
>CM042145.1:125760145-125769418 GCA_023376005.1 Doryteuthis pealeii
GAAGCGGGGTTTAACGTTTGACTTCTGAGTTTTTTCTTGTCCTACACTGGTTACCTAGCCAAGGGGTTGGATTCATACCTTTCCCAAGTGTATTTGCGCTATGTGCAACGCTAACATCCTCGTGCATTTCCAACGACCCTAATCATTATACCACGCTGCTATATAGCCGTGTTATTAGATGTGGTGAGCACTTGTCGTTCACTAAGGAAGATGGCGTGGTGTCCAAAAAATGTTCTATGCAAGTGGCTGAGCAGAACAACCCATGAGTGACAGTCTTTAGTGCACTGACTGCACACACAGGGTGGTGTTTGTTGAGTCTGCTGTTTTTTCTCCTTTCTTCTGTCTCTCTTTACTGTGGAGGCTACTCTCCACTTCGCCTCACTCATCTTCGTGCCTTGTTCAACATTGAGGCGCCAGGCCTCTCGATTTTCTGCATTTACCTCCCACGTGCTTGTGTCAATGTGGCATATCCTCATGTCTCTCCCGCAGACATATTTAAAGCGTAGGCGTAGTCTACCTACTGATCCGGAGCCTTTTACTAATTCGCCATACAAAAGATCTTTCGGAATGTGGCCATTTTCCATCCTCCTGACATGACCAAGCCAGCAAAGGCGCCTCTCGCAGAGGATGGAAAACATGCTGTTCATGTCGGTGCAATCCAACACATCAGTATTGGGCACATTATCCTGTCAGCGGATGTGCTGGATGCGTCGTAGACACCTTATTACATAAAGAATATACATTATGAAAACTAGCAAATATATGCACCCTCCGGGTGCAAGTATTTAAGTTTTAATGTAATAAAATATTGTATTAAATTAGAAAAGCTAATGAAACTAAATAAGAATACGGATAAAAAGATTTGAAACAGAGGGAGTATAATAAAAGATTTGGAACAGAGGGAGTATAATAAAAAATGGAACAACTGAAACTTACTCTTCCATCACTCTCGTCTTTCATTGTTATTTTTTCTAATTTAAGTATTTAGTTAAAAGAGGAAGTGAAGAATAAAATGACAGTTATTTTATCTTGTTAATGGATTTCATTTAAAAATTCATTATTTATATATTAATAAATATTAGAAATCAATAATAAAGCACATATTTATTAAATTCGAATTTTTTAATATATTATGCAAATTAGCCTTCCCGTTCACATTGTAAAGCGCTATTTTGTTGTATATATAAATATAATTGCATGTTGTTAGTATGTAGACATGTTAACAGTTAGTATTAATAAAAGTTAAGACAATTTTATTAATAATTGAGGTTTAGATAAAAATAAATCATGGAGAATGTGATGTCAATAACTAAGAGAATTGTGACTTGAGTAGGAATACGTTATCGGTTACAGACGGAAAAGCACACAATCTCCATTATAATAAGATGTTGTATCTATTCTTTTTTAGCGTCACCCGTATTTGTGTCTTCATATTTATAATATTCTATTTCTTATGTACTTATTTTCTGAGTAGGTAGGCTGGATTTTCTACTTTCTACTTCGGGGCCTGCTCATTTCTCTGGTTGACTGGTGTCTTAGGATGCAGGTAAGGTTCTCTGGTTGCGACTCCTTCTTTTAAAATACCTTGGTTGTCGCTGTTTTTAGCGACAAACTCAAGGCATATAGTTTTGGAATCACATTTTATTCATTCTTAGGACTATCTTAGATTTAAGATTCTTAGGTAACTTTCTCCTTTTATGTATTTAAAATTCCTAGCAAATACAATTAGAGTAACCTCCCTTGACTTTCACACTTTGAAACAACCCGGTAGCTATTTTGAATGTCTCCGTGCGAGATAAACAAATCATAGAAACTTTTTCGAAAACTTATACAACTGCATGCTTTAACACAAAATAGCATAAAATCGTGATCATAATAACAATTAAGTTCATTCAAATAAGGTTTTGCTAGGAATTTAGCCAAGTGACTTTCAGTTTGAAAGAAGACGGTAGCCATTTTGAAGTTGACCGTGCCCAAATAAACAAATCTTAGAATCGTTTCGAAAACAATACAAGTGCATGCTTTAACACAAAAAAATACATAAAATGTGTTTTAATAACGATTAAGTTCATTTCAAATAATGCGCACGCACAATTTTATGCTAGGAATTTTAATAACTAAAGGTAAAATTACCGTTTTCTTAACCACGTGCTGCTCTTTACATCAATGATTTCAGTCGACTGTCTAACAAAGCATTTCTCAGTTGCTTCGTGACCGGAATCGAAGTTAAGCTAAGGTTATTAAGTGTCAATCAATCTACCTACTCCAACGGCCCAAATTTGTATTCAAAAACACCTGAATTCAAATCCGTTTACTACACTAACCGTCCAAAAACAACGGTACACCCATCAGTATATAGCACACGCGCCTCCATAGCGTCGTGCAATATAAGGGGTATATCAACATTCATATACAGTTTAAAGGTAGGAATAGGTACCGTCCATCGAGTGTCGCAATTTTATTTTTATTAACAGATCATTCTGCTCAAGTACATATTTTTCATACTGGCCCTGTTTTTTTCTCTGCTTTGTCGGCAGGGGCAGTAGAATACACCGACTGCAGTAAGCCCCACTTAATGTGGCCCAACTATATGTTGGTTGGTTGGTTGGTTAGATTTTATGGCATGTCAACACTTGTCGGGTTATCTTATGCCGAAGACGTTTTCGTTTTATTCATTCTTGCTGAGTGTTCTTTTCTTTTTATTCAAACTCAACTTTCTCAAAAAATTTAATGCTCATTTTTTAACCTATTTAATCCATAGATGGGACCCCAATAGATAACTTTCTTACTAGTCCTGTTTTCTTTTAGTAAAAAATGTTAATAAAGTTAATTAAAAATATTTAATCAGATAATTAACTGGAACTCTTAAAATTGTTTAAGTTATTAACTAATTTACTTAAAATTCCATTTTAGAATAAATTTTGACTTTTTATTAAATGATACAATTTCCATGGTGATACAAACATTTTTAAAAGTATTAGTGTACAACAAGTAGAAAAATCTTGAAAAAAGAAAAGGTTTTTTTTTTTTTTTTGTACAAAAAAATGCCTCTGTCAAGGTAAGTAAAGTCGATGGGCGCCTAAAGTCGTATCAGCCAGTCAGCGAGAGAGACTATCCCCTTTTCAAATAGCGCTAGACCAAGGAGATTGTTTTAGCATCTGGGGCGGAGTGCCACACTTATCATCTGCTGCTTACTTTACCGCACAGATCCCTGTGCTACTCATACGCTGAGTTAGCGAGGGCCGGTATCGAACTAGGAACCTTGTGGTTTCTAGCCGAATGCTCTACCGGCTGAGCTAACCCGGCCCTGTCAAGGTAGTCATGGGTATTTGATGTGAAATTTTTATTAACAATCTTTTGTATAATTTTCTGTAATGGTTTATAATATTTTTGCTTTTATAGGATATAACAGATGAACTTGATCATAGTGAACCTGGGAGTAATGGGGATAAGGGATACTCCACATTTCCCAAAAGTGGAACGTCACCACTAGATGCAGTTTAAAGTCATGCACAGGATATTAAGACCCTCAGCAACCGCCTTCTAGCACATATATGATAAAAAGGGTTGAACGTTTGCCATGAGGGAAATAGAGTCGAGACAATTATATAGGTGCCATGGCTTGACATGACCAGCCGATTGATCGGAGGGGGCTTCTCCGACCGCCCGTCTAGCCTAAGTAAGGGACAAAGTAGAGTGTTGCATGTCATGGACTTCTAAGCCACCAGCATTCCGTCCTTAAGTGTCACCACTTTTGTCCACCTGTTGGTCTCATTGGAGGGGATTTAATCCTGATGCAGTGGTACAGTCGGTGAATACTACAACCCCGGTCGATAGCGTGGGCAACCTGTTGGACATGAGTGGCGACCCGTAATGCATGAGCACAGGACGTTGGTGGCTTAGTGATCTGTGACCCTTGCACTAAGGGATCTCTTGAATGCAACACACCACTTTCACCCTTACGGGTGGTTGTAGAGGCATGAACCGATCAATCGTCTGGTCGTGTCAAGCCCTATCCTTCATATGATTGCTCTTCAAATTGCTCTCATGGCAAATACCCAACACTTTTTGTAATATGGGTGCTGGAAGTTGTTTCTTCTATAGTAAATTCTCCTATAGTAATTTATTTTATAGCAAACATAATTTCAAATACATTTTTATAGTAAACATTATTTCAAATACAATTTTATAATAAATATTAGTTCAAATGGATTTTATTGTAAAATTAATCTTAAATGCATTTTTATGATAAAAATCATTTGCAATGCATTTTTATTGAAAAATCCATTTCAAATGCATTTTCATAGTAAAACCCATTTCAAATGTATTTTAATAGTAAAATTTCATTTCCTTAACATACAATTGTATTTATACATACAAGCAAATAACGTCTTACAATGTGAACGGGAAGCCTAATTTGCATTTTGATATTAAAAAATATTTTTTTGAAATATTTGCTTGATATTATTGATTTCTAATTATTTGGGTTTTTTTTTCTAATAAAGATAAGCAAAAATCCCGGCGATAAATTTTAAAAGAAATCTATTAACAAAATGAAATAATCGTAATTATATTATTTACTGAATAATTTAGTTAAATCAGGAAAATTTAGCAATGAGGGGTGCGAGCGATTGGAATAGCAAGGATCCAAGCTGGCATATTCTTCGATTATACCTCCTCTGTTTCAAATAAGTTTAAGGTAATAATTTGATTGACTTTTACTTTATTTTTATCTTTGCCAATTATTAATAATTATTTTATATTTACACACATATAAAGTAATATTTTATATAGAAATCAATAAAATCAAATAAAAATAAGTGTAATATTCTTAGTTACGTTCTTATTTAGTTTCGTTAGTCTTTCTAATTTTATATACTATTTCCTTACATTAAAACTTAAATAATTGCCCCTGAAAGGTGCATGTTTTGGTAGTGATCATAATCCAACAAAACGATAACAAATATACTAAAATTAGACTATCCAAAGAAAAGTTAAGGCTTCCCTCCCCCCAATTTCCTCTATATATTTTTCGTTTAGTGGGGGTGTCTGGTATAATGTGAAAGAACTTAGTGAGGGTAAGATTATAATTCTGATACCACAGAAACCTGGGCTCCCAGAAAATACCATAGAATTAACTGGGGGTGCAATTCTATCCTTGCACATAGCCTATTTATTTTAATAATTCATTATGGAAAAAAAAGAATCTCTGCAGTAAGTTGCTTCCCTTTAAATATTTGATATGAGTTGCTTCCCTTGGATTTAACAAAGTTGTTCCCCTTTAAAACAGTATTATTTCTTATATGTAGGGGTATTTTTACTTACGAGTTTAATACATTGCGCTCGTCAATTTCCTCGTATATCAAATCGATTTTCCCCTTTGAAGGAAACTGAATTTTCATTAATCCGTTCAAGTACCAACCAAAGCACATGAAGTCTTTTTCTTGGGTTTTTAAATAAGAAAAATAGCACTGTATAGTATAATTAACAATCAAATAGAGTGTTACGAATTATGTCCTGTAATATGTTTTAATGTTTTTTTTTTTTTATAAATCATATTTTTCTTAAAAAAAGAATTTGGAAACTTAAATGACATTAGTGAACTTATTAACATAAGCGTATCTGAAGCTCGCTCGTACCCCAGAGTTCACAACACAAAGCAAAGAATTGACCGTGTGACAGCTCGTAACTCGGAAAACTCTTAAGTTGGGACACTTGTAAGTCAAGGTAACACTGTTTTAGTATCTACTAAATTTATTTTAGTGTACGCCGAAAAGGTTTAGTTTCTTTGTTTTAATCACATATCAATTTTCATGGGTTATTTAATGCCAAATTCATCCTTGTAGAAGAAAAGTAGTGGTATTAATTAACCCATAGCTGGGGTGATGGGGAGTTCCTACCTTTTCCAATGGTATCAGTCTGAAAGTAAAGGTAATAGCACAACTGGAGTTTGAACTCGCTTACTACGATGTCCAGCATGTTAGCTACTATGTTAGCTAGCACGTTACCCACGCGTGGACTCAATCGCAACACAAACAGATATATGAGCGGTGGCGTGCCAACGTGTGTAGGTGTCCACATGAGAATGTCACTTATAATTTCGTCCTTTCTTCTCTAGCATATCTTCTTCATATTATTTATTGATGTATGGTACAAGGCAGCATTTCAGGCCACGTTGGGATGACGAACGCACTACATTATAAATAGTTTACAACGTGTGTTTTCTAATAAATTGTTTAACTATCAGTGTGTCTATCAATTTTACTGTATATTATATATTTAGTATATCAAGTACTGTCATATTACACCTAATAATACGGGCTCTTCGTAGCGGGGATCCGGTGGCTTCAACCACTAGACTATTAGTGTTATTCATCAGCGTGTGTAATTCAACAGGCAGCTATCCTACAGGCAATATCTGCCCCCTTGATTAAATGGGCAGGGTTTATTGTCCAATAAGGCACCTCTCCCCTTAAGGGGGAATGCCGACGGGATCGACACATTTTTTGCACCCGCCATCTTATGAGCTTCGGCTCGTGCGTGAACCCACGTTAAGCAACTTTACGCCATACCCGCATACGTGAAATGCGAGGTAAATATCACACATAATGAAGAGTGAACACAGAAATGATGTCAATAGACACGGGGGGGGGGGGGCAAATATGTTATGCCGGGCTTTACTCGATCTTATTTGCTTATGTTTGAGTTCAATCCCGCCCAGCGTATTTAACACCTCAATTGATTCCTATTTCATCCATTGATTCTCTCTCAATAATTATTTTGAACGGCCCGCATTTCCTTATGTCCAGAATTCTGACACCGCTCACATCACTAACAATCAACATATGCTTTCTCTATAATCAATACGCGGTTGGTTCCTTAATTCTTCCGTCCGTTATCATCCTGTTCACCCTTCTGGTTAAAAATGAGACAGTCCAATCATCCTCAGGATGCAATGCAAAATGTGAATCCAGATTATCTGGTGTCTCTTAATCGCATATTTCATTTTTTGTACTATTTTTATTTTCACCCATGTTTTTAAAACTAAAACATTACAAATAATTTTCACGTTACTTAAATGCAAGGCCCAAAAAATTAAAATGATTTTTTTTTTTAAGTTACATGATTTTGTTTATTTGTGTAATATTGAAAATTTGATGAATTATGGAATATTTTTTGTCTTGATTTTTTGTTTCAGATTCTTGGTTGTGTTTAACCATTTTTTTATTTCATACAATTTATAAAAATGAAACATTTCAAATGGTCTTGCGTCGTTTAAATGTCCAACGTAAATTAAAATGAATAAAAAAACAAGTCCTGCTTTAATTGCGCTATGTTTTAGCGAGCCAACGTTAGGCGAAATTCCAAACCAGCTATTTTCCCGAGTGGTGTTTTTGTCACTTTTATTTTTGTATTATTCATTGCAAAAACAACAGTAGGATTTATATGTAACGCAATTGCAAATTAACGTTTCGGGTTTGAATATCCCCTCTTGATTTTTGTTTCGTTTCGTGGAAACTCTACAGATCCTGCTAGTAACGTATTAAAGCACCTAGGGTACTATATTACAGTAGTGTTCAGCACTTTTTCTTGAAAACCTTTCTCATTGTAACTAAGTTTTTTATTATGATGTATTTAGCTTTTAACTTTTACTTTCAGCGGGTTCTTTAACTGAGACCTAGCGTGAGAGAATTTACTTATTATATTCATTTTTTTGTATTTATGTTTTACTTTTTGTTGTTTTAGTTTTTGTTTTCTTATTTTCCATTTTGTTTATTATTATATATTATTCTATTTATTAAATTATTATTATTATTATTAAAGTTTTTCAGATCAGCCTAAGCTGGTGGTTCATTGGAGACTGAGAGACAAAAGTCTCCTCAGGTCTCTAGGACTCTTCTGAAGTATTCTACTTGTCTTAACAGTGCTGTTGTTTGATGGTCTCGATTCATCTCTGGATTTCCAATTTCCCCGTCTCTTTTCCAAACCCTTAGGGACCGTTCCAAGGGTTCCATTTACAATGGGTACAACCTTTACCTTCATGTTCAAGTTTTTTCAGCTCTCTGACCAGGTCCAAGTATTTGTTATATTTGTCTCTGTGACCGCCGGAACCGATTGTTAATTATTATTATTATTATTATTATTATTATTATTATTATTATTATTATTATGTGCGTGCGCACGTATGTGTGTGTGTGTGTGTGTGTGTGTTGTTGCTTTCATTTTTTTTTATCTTCCTATGGAAATTATTACAGTCAAGTCACGCTGAAAGCACAGGAAGATTATTTGGATTGCTACCTCAATGGCATGTGAAATACAAACAGTCTCGTTCAGAATATAAACTCGAGTCAACAAGTCGATTTCCTACGACGATAACCATTGCACAACGCGCCTCTTATATGTACGCGTGTATAGATAGAATATTGAAGAAGTAATTTTTATCAAAAGGAATTCTGTAATAATTGTGAACGGGGAAAATTTGAATATAACTGGGTTGGCTGGTTGGTTGGTTGGTTGGTTGGTTGGTTGGTTGATTTTTGGGGGGATATCAGTATTTAGGTTATTTTATATCGAATACTTTTTTGTTTAATTCATTATCGTTTGAAATTTAATTTATTTCAAATTCATTTTTAAAAATTCATTTTTATCTATCTAATCCATATATAGGATCCAAACACGTACTACCACTCCGTGTCAGAGTGGATATGGGATTAATGGCAATTAAAGTGTACTCCACATTTCCAGAGTTCCAGAATTGAAACTTCCCCCCTAGATCAGCTTCACGTCATCCGTAGGAACATAATCCTCAGCCACCTCTTTCTAGGCACATATGTGATAAAAAAGATTTTGGGTTTGGCTATAAAAGCAATGATGGTATGGACTCATAATTAGGTAAAGGGGTTGATGGATCACGGAGCCGATTGTCAGAGGGACGCAACGCCCAATCACTCTTAGCTAAGAGTGGCAAGTTAATGTTATTATTGGACTAATTCAGGCACAGATTGCTGTCGTAACCATCACGGTATGCTAACAGCACATGCATAGCAGGCAGCCCTATATCGGGGGGGGGTTCTTAGAACAGCGGTCTGCGATGTAGTCAGATATCTAATCAGCCGCAAACAACAGGGGTAATTTATATAGATGCAAATAGATTAAAAATTATTCAATTACTGTAAGGGCGAAGTTAGACGATATTTATCCCTATCTTAGCAAAAATTTATTCTGTTAAAATATCTCAGTTGTGATAAGCGGCTACAGCGATCGAGCTAGTAT
>CM042145.1:125769428-125781928 GCA_023376005.1 Doryteuthis pealeii
GGAGGCATACTGGAGGCTCTGTGTAATGTATCGCTGAATGAATACTTGACAAGGCTATTCGTATTCATTTCGCACGAACGGCATTGTGAAAGCCCCAGCATTGGTAAATACTTAAAGAACTGATTTATTAGCATTATTGGGTAAGACAGTTTCTAAGAAGAATATAACTCCAGCTGTACCCCGCTTAGGAGAAATTGAATGTTTTGACATCCAACTCGTAGCTGAGAAGTTGCTAAATACATAGTTAGACTAGTGCCTCACTCTGTGAAAATAAAAATATCATGTTGTTCAAATACGTGTAGCGCAAAAAATAGATATCAAGAAATACCATTGCGTAATGATTGTTGTAGTGGAAAATACAAAAAAAATGAAATGTTGAGAACCCCATACCTGTGATACCTAATATAAAATATATATTAATATATATATATATATTATATATAATATTAATACCCATATTAGTGTGACATCCAAAGTATTTACCAGCACTTTCGACAATGGATATGATATAGACCAAAGGTCGCATAAGAATGAGCATCTACTCGGATGAACTCGTATTCAGTAGTAATATTTACCGAGACTAGCTGAAAACCGTTATACGATGATAGGACCACCCTAAGCATTTATACCAACTCAGGTTAACGAATCTGACAGATGCGACACAGATCCAAGAAGAGCGTTTCTAGCTAGATCATAAACTCGCCTAACTATCAATAGTACCAAGGAATCCTATGAAGACAAGCGCTGCAACCAACCATTATACGACCATGGGCATACGCAAACTATTTCAACTTGTTCGCCCACGAGTAGCAACACAACACTCAATATGCGTGAGCGACCACCAAAACGCTCCAGCCACTATACGAAGACTAACCAATGAACCTCACTAATACTCATCCCGACCTATTCAAGTAGAACTGATCTTGAGACTAGCTTGCAAAACCATTACAATGGTAATTGACAAATATGAAGAATTGAAAATGATATTTAAAAAGCGGAAATCAGTATATTCTTTGTGATATTTTTTTTGTTGTTGGGTAGATCTTTTAGTCTTGTCATTAAGCATAGGTTATTTTTGTTTCAAAGTGACATGTTTTTTACCCAAGAAACTATATACTTATATGGTTATAAATATATATTATAATATATTTTTTTAATATATTGTTATATAGAAGCGCAGTCTGAATAAAGTATATATTAAATTTTTTACTTGAGCACTTACCAACGCATGTATCGCAATAAAATTCGATACTTTTTCTATAGAAAATGAACTGACAAGTGTAATCCCAGCAAAGGTCGCTCGCGTGTGTAGAATATCTACAACTATTTCGACTTTATTTAAGTCTCATCAAGCGATATATTAACTAACGACTTCCCTCCGACAGAAATCGAAACCGCAACTTCAGCAACACAGTGAAACACTAGCTGAAAACTATATCGCCTCGCCACAGACACAAGCCAACAATCCCAGTGAAATTAAGCTTGCTCAAGGTCATCCACACGACACGTGTTTCGACTTACAAGTTCTCTTCATTGTGAATCAGACATTCTGTCTAGCCGAATTGAACTCCCATCGTTGTGTCAGCCGCACACCTTAACATTAGGCGCTCACTCACAGAATGGAGGGATTTGACTGTTTAAATACACACATCGCTTTGTTGTAAAGCCGTCACAGAGTGCTCCATTCAGAGAAGAGCGTGACTTTACTTGTTCGCCCACGCGTAGGATGTAGACAAGTCGCTAGTATGGGCATAACCCACAAGAATAATTATTCAGTTAGCTAAATGATCTGCGAGACTTTACCTTGCAAACAGACACCAACGATGCGAATTCCCCGAAAGATTTTTCCGCTGTCGCCACGGTAGGATGTAAGACTCGTTCGCTATATGGGCAAAAACAATAGTAATTGATCTCGAGACACCTTGCTAACAATTACACCACATGCGACACTGGTAAGGCTATTTACCCAACCCATTCCGATATGTTAGGTTGAAGAATGAGACATCTTAGCAAGATCGAACTCAAACATTCAAGTAGTTAATTTTGAATAAGCGATCTTGCTTGCCTATCCATCACACCACGATGCGACGCCAACAAATTGTGTTGAACGTATGTACGTGTATATCGACTTTCTACACAAAATCTGGCCGGAAATTATTATTAAACATTTGCCACATTTCGAAAACTCTTTCCATTTTTCTGTTCCACACTAAAAGACTGACCTCGCATCCAGATTCAACTCAAAACCACATTGCTGAATAAATTTGCCAGAAATAAATAATCCATTGCATTTAGCCACAAACATTCACACATACACACTAGCTGCCATAACCACGCCCTTAAATTGAAATATAACAATCTTGTTAACTATGCAAGGGGCCTTTGATCTTGAGGTCACTGTTCATAACTCCCCGTGTCTTTGTGTATTAATAGCATCGTTGACCAGAATGCAATGAAATCGGATCATATTAAACAATACATAAAATCAAAATTGGCAACATCGCTATTGTAATGGGCAGCTGACGAGAGGCAACAGACAAGATCAGGATTTTAGCACCCCTTTACTTTCCCTTTTACCAGACACAGATAATATATATATATATATAACTATATATGTGTGTGTGTGTGTGTGTTGTGTGTGTGTATGGTGGAAGAGATGGAAGTGGAATCCGACGTATGTAGTATAATTAAGAACATTTAAATAAAGACAGTTTAAATTAAAACGAGTGTAAGTTTATTGCCGACGCTGCCCCATGTTCCCGATCTATTCATTAGATCTTCTTCAGGCATTTTTATTTAAACCTGTGCCCTTTTTCAAATTTTCTTTAATATTACTAAATAATTAATAATTTATATTATATATATATATATAATGTCAAAAAAGTATCAAGATTTTTTAAAACTTTTTGACACACATTGTATTCTGAAAAGAAAAAAAAGTTCCATTCATTCTTCGTTTATATCTGTAAAATACAGCATTAAACTTGGTACTTTTTGACACACCTTCTATTCTGAAAAAAAATAATGAATGGAACATTTTTTAGAATACAAGGTGTGTCAAAAACGTACAAAATATCTTGATACTTTTTGACACACCTTTATATATATATATATATATATATATATATATATATATATAGTATATTAAGAAAATTTGAAAAAGCACAGGTTTAAATAAAAATGAGTGTTTCGATCTATTAATTAGATCTTCTTCAGGGCATTTGTTGATATAAGGAAAGGTAATAAAAAAATGTTATCACAGAATAACGAAAAAAACTGCGATAGTCCTCGTTTATCAATCTGTTCAAAATTTTGAATAGATTGTTTATCAATTACCTTTCCTTATATCAGCAAATGCCCTGAAGAAGATCTAATGAATAGATCGAAACACTGCAGCGTCGGCTAATAAACTTACCACTCATTTTATTTAAACCTGTCTTTATTTCAAATGTTCTTAATATACTACATACCGTCGGATTCACTTCCATCTCTTCACACACATACACACACACACACACACACACACACACATATATATATATATATATATATATATTAATTGTGTCTGGTAAAAGGCTGAAAGTAAAGGGTGCTAAATCCTGATCCTTGTCTGTTCCCCTAGTCAGCTGCCCATTACAATACGCGATGTGCCAACTTTGATTTATGTATTGTTTTAATATCGATCCGATTTCATTGCATTCTGGTCAACCGATGCTATTAATACACAAAGACCACGGGGAGTCTATGAAAGTGACCTCAAGAATCAAAGGCCCTTGACCATAGTTAAAAACAAGATCTGTTATATTCAATTTAAGGGCGTGGTTATGGCAGCTAGTGTGTCATGTCGTGACATCGTTGTGGGCCTAATGCAATGGATTATTTATTTCTGGCAAATTATTCAGCAACTGTGGTTTGAGTTCGACCTCTGATGCCGAGGTCAGTCTTTAGTGTGGAACAGAAAATGGAAAAGTTTCGAAAGTGGCAAATGTCTTAATAATAATTTCCGGCCAGATGTGTAAGAAAGTCGATATACACGTACATACGTTCACACATTTGTATGGGCGTCCCATCGTGGTGTGATGGATAGCAAGCAAGACTCGCATATCCATTACTACTGAATAGTGAGTTCGATCCTTGCTAGATGTCTCATTCTTACAACCTAACCATATCGAATGGGTTGGGTAAATACCTTACAGTGTCCCATCGTGGTGTAATTGTTAGCAAGGTAGTCTCGCAGATCAATTACTACTTGTTTTATGCCCCATACTAGCGAACGAGTCTTACATCCTACCCGTGGCGAACAAGTCGGAAAAAATCTTTCGGGAATCGCATCGTTGTGTAATGGTTTGCAAGGTAGTCTCGCAGATCAATTACTACTGAATAATTATTCTTGTGTTATGCCCCATACTAGCGAACTTGTCTTACATCCTACGCGTGGCGAACAAGTAAACGCAACGCTCTTCTCTGAATGGAGCACTCTGTGACGGCCTTTACACACAAAGCGATGTGTGTATTAAAACAGTCAAAATCCCCTTCCCATTCTGTGAGTGAAGACAGCCTAATGGTTAAGGTGCCGGACTGACACCCAACCGATCGGAGTTCAATTCCGGCTAGACAGAATGTCTATCCACACTGAAGAGACTTGTTAAGTCGAAACACGTGTCTGTGGATGACCCTTGACAAGCTTAATTTCACTGGGATTGTTGGCTGTGTACTGTGGCCGAGGCGATATAGTGTTTCACTAGTGTTTCACTGTGTCTGCTGAAGTCTCGGTTTCGATTTCTGTCGGAGGGAAGTCGTTAGTATATATCGCTGATGAGACTTAATAAAGTCGAAATAGTCTGTACGATATTCTACACACCGAGCGATCCTTTGCTGGGATTACACTTGTCAAGTTCATTTTCTATAAGAAAAAGTATCGAATTTTATGCGATACATGCGTTGTAAGTGCCTTCAAGTAAAAATTTAATATATACTTTATTCAGCAACGCTTCTAAATAAACAAATATATAAAAAAAATATATATATATATATTTATAAACATATATATATAGTTTCTTGGGTAAAAAAAACACTGTCACTTTGAAAAAAAATAACCTATCTTTATGAGCAAGACTAAAAGATCCTACCCCAAAATAATCACAAAAATATACTGATTCCGCCTATTTTAAATATCATTTTCAATTCTTCATATTTGTCAAATTACCAATTGTAATGGTTTGCAAGCTAGTCTCACAGATCAGTTACTACTGAATAATGAATAATGATCATTGCTATATGCTCCATACTTGCGAACTTGTCTTACATCCTACTCGTGGCGAACAAGTTGAAAAATAGTTTGGCGTATCCCATCGTCGTATAATGGTTTGCAAGCTTGTCTCTTAGATCCTTTACTATTGTATAGCGAGTTATATCCTAGCTAGAAACCCTCTTCTTGCGATCTTGTGTCGCATCCTACTCATGCCGAACCAGTTGTATAAATGCCTTAGGGTGTCCTATCATCGTATAACGGTTTTCAAGCTAGTCTCGTAAATCCATTACTACTGAATACCGAGTTCAATCCGAGCTAGATGCCTCATTCTTGCGACCTTGTCTCATATCATATCCATGTCGAAAGTGCTGGGTAAATACCTTTGGATGTCACATCTAATATGGTACATCTAATATATATATATATATATATATATAATATATATATATATATATATATTAGGTATACCCACGGGTATGGGGTTCTTCAACATTTCATTTTTTATGTATTTTCCACTACAACAATCATTACGCAATGGTATTTCTTGATATCATATTTTTTGCCTACACGTATTTGAACAACATGATATTTTTATTTCACAAGACGTGAGCACTAGTCTAACTATGTATTTAGCCAACTTCTCAGCTACGAGTTGGATGCAAAACAATTCAATTTCTAAGCGGGGTACAGCTGGAGTTATATTCTTCTAGACTGCTTACCCAATCAATGCTAAATAAATCAGTCTCTTTAAGTATTTACCAATAGCTGGGGCTTTCACAATGCCGTTCGTGCGAAATGAAATACGAATAGCCTTGTCAAGTACTTCATTCAGCGATAACCATTACACAACGAGCATCCAGTAGCGTTACTAATCTTGATCATGATCATGATCATGATCATGTCGTGCTGACAACATGGCTTCCTTTAACTGTCTGTCTGTCTGTCTGTCTCTGTCTCTCTCTCTCTTTCTCCCTCTCCCTCTCTCTCCCCTGTCATATACATTATTCATTGCTTCATCAGTCATCAACACAGAATCCAGAGTCCGTACAGAGCTTATGAATGTAAATTATAGCAAGTCGATCAACACTGGTGTGTCCATTTGTGGAAGTCCACAGGAAAACTTCAAGTTCGTCCATACTTCTCATTGCCCGGGATGTCTTGTTTGTCTTACCTGGGTTGTTTGTGTAAAAAAAGGTAAATGGTGACCCGTGATGCTTTAGGAGGGAATCGTAGTGGTTGGGCAGTCCATTACACGCAACGCACTACGTTGGCTCTTACTTGGGCTAGACGGATTGTCGAAGAGGACCCCCATCGATCACACGGCTGGTCACATCAAGCCCTTTCACATATATATATATATATTTACCAACCCCTCCGCACGAACAGGATGTGACACAAGGTCAATTTCTTGAGCGGAGTTTAACAGGTTTGAATTCAGAGTTTTCCTTCTCCTAGACCGGTTGCCTAACCAAGGTTAAAGAGCCCAGTCTACCCTACTATTTATTCATAGCTGGAGGGAGAATAGGATTCACACCTTTCTCAAGGGTATTAGCGCTAAGTGAAATGCAATTATCACGTCCAGGATTTGAACTCGGAGCGACGAGTCCATTTCCCATGACTTTAACCATTACACCACGTGCTTCCTAATCCTTTCCCATATATGATTGTCCCGACCCTCTTGTCCCGAACTTAAGTCCCCAGCTGCGTGCTAGAAGGTGGTGACTGGGGGGGGGGCTTAGTGTCTTGGGTATGACATTAAACTACAACTCATGGTGAAGTTCCAATTCTGGAGTTCTGGAGAATGTGGAGTACTCCTTCATCACCATGATCAGTCGGCTGGCCATGTCAAGCCCTAGCACTTATATGATTATCCCAACCCTATTGCCTTTATGGCACACCATTTTGCCATATATGTGCTAAAAGGCGTTGGCTAAGGGTTCTAATGTCCTGGGAATGACGTTGAACTCTATCTGATGGCGAGGTTCCAGTTTTGGAGGTCTGGAAAATGTGAAGCACACCTTCATCACCATTACTTTCAGGTTCACGCTGTCCTGGAATGGTAGTACCTGTTAGGATCCCATCTATGGCTTAAATAGAAAAATTGTTTGCAAAAAAAAAATGAGTTAAAAAAATGTTCTTCTAAACTATCGCTAAGAATCTTTCAAAACTTTGCCGGCATTATGGATAATATGCCGTAAAACAAAACAAAGTATTTTACTCATAGATGGGTGTATATTGAAATCGCTTTCTGTGGTAATTGCTTTTAGACAAGTAAACAAAGGAGAGAAAAAAAACCGAAGGGGTTGATGATTCCACCATTAAAGTGACCTTTGCTTGCAATTCCAACTAAAAAGATAAAAATCCATTTACACGAAATGAGTGCCTATGTGATCTCCCATTAACTCAGATTTAATTATGTGTTTATTGGTGATATCACAGACAGGTAGTTCAACTTTTTACCATATATGTGCTAAAAGGCTGTGACTAAGGGTTCTAATGTTCTGGGAATGACGTTGAACTCTATCTGATGGCGAAGTTCCAGTTTTGGAGGTCTGGGAAATGTTAAGCACTCCTTCATCACCATTGTTTCCAGGTTCACGCTGTCCCGGAGTGGTAGTACCTGTTGGGATCCCATCTATGGCTTAAATAGAAAAATTGTTTACAAAAAAAAAATGAGTTAAAAAAATGTTCTTCCAAACTATTACTAAGAATCTTTCAAAACTTTGCCGGCATTAAATGACCCACCGAGGTTGATATGAGGTAAAACAAAACAAAACAAACAAACTATTTTACTCGTATATGGGTGTATATTGAAATCGCTTTCTGTGGTAATTGCTTTTAGACAAGTAAACAAAGGAGAGAGAAAAAACTGAAGGGGTTGATGATTCCACTATTAAAGTGAACTTTGCTACCAATTCCAACTAAAAAGATAAAAATTCACTCACACAAAATGAGTGCCTGTGTGATCCCCCATTAATTCAGATTTAATTATGTGTTTCTTGGTGATATCATAGACAGGTAGTTCAACTCCAGCAACAACAGCTGCTCTTTGAGCTGTAGGAATAACTCCCCGGAAATTAAAAAAAAATGGATTAAAGTTATAAAAACAAAACACAAATGAATGCTGAAAAGTTCTCAGCCAGACCAAAAAATACTATGAAATAGACACTGCACACTGTTTGTCAACTTTCCCCTAAAAGAACCACCAGCGAAAACGTCCTTTGTACAAATTCTGTTTGATACTTTATATTGCAGGGTCTCTGTACTGCTTTTTTTCGGTAGGAACACATACGGATTCACTTTTCGATCTCATGCAGAGCTGTCAGCAAGTAACACTAACCACGTCTAATGGAATGATTTATTTTTGAAGGCTTTCTGCATTACTTATTATTTTGTACGAGCTTGTCGTGTCGAATTTGTTGCGCGGAACATTTGAAATTAAATTTAAACGAGCATTTTGCCTTTCTTTAGGCAACTTGCTGAGAAATGAGACAAACCGCATTTTTCAGTTAAATTATTTACAACTAAAAAGCTCCGAAAATTAAAGTAAAAATCATAAAACAAAACCAACAGATATGCCGTACAATCAAAATTGTGTGCGACACAAATCATATCTCAAAAAATTATACAGGAATTCTTTTAGGGAACTATCTTATGAAATTTTAATAAGGCAGCCATTACCAATGAACAGGTTCCAGTTCGTGAGAAATGTGCGGTAAAAAGTGAATATGGAAGACTAATCGTGTAATGATATGGAAAGGATAATTATGTATACTTTTCAAAAACGTAGCCACTGAAAGCGAAATTTCACACTGAAAAAAAAATCTACACCAGAAGAAATCTTCTTCGTGGGAATATTGGATCACTAGCAGGACTTGTTTATATATATCACAGTTTGGTAATTTGATTATTACAACGTTTGATATATTTACTTAAGAGTTATTGCTTAATAGTTCAATATGTAAAAAGTACAATAACCTTTCTTTTAACTGTCTCACACTATCTTTTCTTCTTTCTATCCTTTTCATTCTTTCCTTATGTTCGATAGAAACAGATTATCATTATCGCTTCCACGTGCTTACCTCCTCTCTCTATCTTTCACCTACACTTTCTTTCTCTCTTTCTTTCTTATTATATTTTTTGTATCGCATGTCCTTTTCCTTCCTTTCTTTTTTTCAAATAAAAACCGAATGATCCATTATTTAGGTGATGTGATGACACTCATAAGAAATAAGAAGTTAGCGGATAAGCGACACAAGATAATCAGGATTTAGATTTTTGCATTTAATCTTGGACATTTTTGACGGTTTCATTTTTAACCAGAGGATGTTTCAAGATGATAACCGTCGGAAGATTAAAGAACAAGAGTATTAATATATAGATAATTATTATTGTAAATTGTTATACCTTTGTTATGATTTTTTCGCCATTATCGGCGTTTTAATTCCACTGATGATATTGAGTGAAGTTTCAGTGGATATTCCTTGTGGCATAAAACTTAAAGTATTCCTTGAAGTAGTTATAAGCGAGAAAGAATGTAGTGTTCGTAAATACTCCTTGTCAGTCAATCTACAATATTCCTTGCTAGAAAGATTGTAGTATCAGTTACTCCTTGTCTGCTAATCTGTAGTATTCCTTGGTAGAAAGATTGTAGTATCAGTTACTCCTTGTCAGTCAATCTGTAGTATTCTTTGGTAGAAAGATAGTAGTATCCGTCACTCTTTGTCAGTCAATCTGTTGTATTCCTTGGTAGAAAGATTGTAGTATCAGTTGCTCCTTGTCAGTTAATCTGTAATATTCTTTGGTAGAAAGATTGTACTATCAGGTACTCCTTGTCAGTCAATCTATAGTATTCCTTGGTAGAAAGATTGTAGTATCAGTTACTCCTTGTCAGTCAATCTGTAATATTCCTTGTAGAATGGTTTTAGTATCAGTTACTCCTTGTCTGCTAATCTGTAGTATTTCTTGGTAGAAAGATTGTAGTATCAGTTACTCCTTGTCTGCTAATCTATAGTATTCCTTGGTAGAAAGATTGTAGTATCAGTTACTCCTTGTCTGCTAATCTATAGTATTCCTTGGTAGAAAGATTGTAGAATCAGTTACTCCTTGTCTGCTAATCTATAGTATTCCTTGGTAGAAAGATTGTAGTATCAGTTACTCCTTGTCTGTTAATCTATAGTATTCCTTGGTAGAAAGATTGTAGTATCAGTTACTCCTTGTCAGTCAATCTGTAATATTCCTTGGTAGAATGGTTTTAGTATCATTTACTAGAGCCGGTTAGCTCAGTCGGTAGAGCATTCGGCTAGGAATCACAAGATTCCCGGTTCGATACCGGTCCTCGCTAATTCAGCGTATGAGTAGCACAGGGATCGGTGTGGTGAAGTGAGGAGCTGATGGTAGATGAGGCGCTCCATCTGAGACGCTAAAATAATCTCATTCGTCTAGCGCTAGTGAAAAGGGGATAGACTTCCTCGCTGTCTGGCTGACACTGACATTAGGCCGCTCCAACGACTTTACTTTTTACTATTTGTTAACCTGCAGTATTCCTTTGTAAGAAGATTGTAGTATCAATCATTCCTTGTCTGTAAGCGTTCCTTCTCGGAGGTAATCCATTCGTCCACTAATTCTAGGAAAATTATCAACGATCTTAAATACATTTTTTCTTTTCTTTTTTTTCTTTTTTTTTCATCGGACAATCCAGCTATTTGGTAGAGTCAATAAATATAAGTGGTGATTTTTTGTACAGCTTATACCACAGATAATCCTCGTCTTGTGCCACATCTAAGCTAAGCTTAGTAAATACCAATACCACAGATAATTAAACAAACTTAGAAAATAAGACCATTAAGTGATGAGTTTTAGACTTTATTATGAATCAACTATATCATTAAATATTTTGATTGACACTCTTACTTTCTTTGGTATTTTCTCGTCACAGAAATTTATAAAGATAGGAATCTAGCATACCTGCTTAAATGCCATATACCTCGATTACGCATTGGTCATACAAGATTAACGCATTCGAATATACTCAAACAAGAACAACAACCACAATGTGGAACATGTCAATCACCTTTGACAGTTAAACACTTATTCATGGAATGCAGGTTCTTGTTCACATCTGAAAATGTTATTTTAAAGCAAACAATATGAAAGATCTGTTTGAAAATGTCAACATGGAAGATATTCTCTCTTTTTCGAGGGAAATAAAATTATACTATACAATATAGACATGAAACAAATCAATACCATACAACATAATCCCCAATAATGCTAACAAATTATTAAAACCAATTACTAAAAAGTATAAATATAAATACACAATATGTATAACTTCCTAACATAACCCTAGACGAGTTGATATGCCGTTAAAAGCAATTAACAAACAAACAAACAAACAAACCTTTTTATCTTTATCAACTTTCTCGGCATATCCCTCCGGAAACTCACTGTTGTTTGGTCAATGTACTCATATTAAACTTTCGCCTTTCAATAATCTCTTTCTCGTAAATGGAATAAAAAAAAAGAGAAAATCACCATTTGACAGATTCAAGAAGGAAATTGAAAAGGTATGTTAGCTATTTGGAATTGGACTGATAGCACAAACTATGTACACACGCGTAGTGGAAGCGCGTGGTGTAACGGCTACCATCATAAAAAATAGACATGGTGAATCGAGTTCAAATCCTGGACGAGGTTGTTTGCATTTCACATAGTAATATTACCCGTAAGAAAGGCATGAATCCAACTATTCTCGTTCCAGATATGGGTAAATAGCAGGGCAGACTGGACCATTAACCTTGGTATGGCAACTCGGAGAGGGAGTCGTAAGAAATAGACTGGTCGCCCTAATTTCAATTCCTGGACGAAGCATTTCATATAGCGCTAATATCCTTGGGAAAGGTATGCATCCAACTACTCTCCCTCCAACTATGGGTAAATAGTAGGGCAGACTGGGCTCTTTAACCCAGGTGAGGTATGATTCCAACAATTCTCCTTCCAGATATGAGTAAATAGACTCTAACCGTGGTACAGCAACTAGGAGAAGGAAAACTCTGAATTCAAACGTTCGCCTTTCATTAATATCTACAGTCACACCAAGGCCACCAATTGCAGTATTTTTCTTTTGAAAAGTATCAGCACAAACCTGCCATAATAATTTTCACCAGTATACGGCATTTTTTAATCCCACCTATCGCTCGATTTTTAGGGCATAACAATTTACGGAACACTGCTAAAAATAAATTGA
>CM042145.1:125786928-125796928 GCA_023376005.1 Doryteuthis pealeii
CTCAAATGTATTTTGATAGACCACGCATTCCAACAACACAATCTCGAAAATAAACTGAAATCAAATGGATTTTAAAACTACGAACTCATGTGAGGGGACTAAACGCTGATATCGAATACTCCGTTATTACAAAATATTTTACAGACGCGGCCGTTTTCAATAACAACAAAAATAAGATCCGTTCGACAGGAGGAACATTCATCTGAGGAAGGGAATCTAACGATCCCGAAATTTATGAGAATCAATAATAAAAAATAAGAGAATCCTGTACTCCCACACATCGATTTCCTTCATTTATTTTTAAATTTCTAAATTTTTAAAAGTTTCATAATAACGCCCAAATTCAACATAAAAAAGACAAATATATATATATATATATATATATATATAATATATATATATATATATATATATATATCTGAAGAACGGAAACATCGAAAACACGATGTCTGGAAGACTATATATATATGATGGGTATATATATATATATATTATATATATATATATATATAATATATAATAGAGAGAGAGAGAGAGAGAGCAAGAGAGACCCATCAGATATGCAACAAAAAGAAAGATAAGTGAATTCTACAACCACATCATGTATACATATATATATATATATTTGTATGCGTACGTGTGTGTATGTGTGTGTGTATGTGAATGTGTTGTTGGTGTGGGTGAAAGAGAGAGAGAGAGAGAGAGGAGAGAGAGAGAGAGAATCTTTGGAATAATGAAAACGGTCACCAGAGATAAAGTCCTGTAATTGGAAAGGACTCTTTCCGCTTTTCCGCACTCTAATAATATAATTCCCGCCAGCGTTACTGATACCCGACGTTGTTCGGATCTAAATTACAAACGACCAAAACGAAACGAGATCCACAACAAGCGAGGACCGATTTAATTCGCAAAGGCCGCTCACATCCCGAACAAATCTCCGCGTAATTAGAATCTCACGAATTCAATACCAGTGAAAGGGCGAACCTAAACAAAACCGATTCGGTAATCTGGTTCCATCGGCCAGGAATTTTCATCGGACAACAACGTTTCTAATTTAGCCTTTTTAATTATAGACGTGCGCGGAGGCCTGCTTGATAAAAGAGAATTGCTCATCCACCTCTCAAATAGCACCAGTGGGTCCGCACAAAAACAAAAGTAATTATGTAGTTATTCCGACACTGTTTAATTAAATTCAAGCAATTGGGTTTTTTCATTTAATTTTCAAAATATATCGTAACATCAACTTTTACGTGAATAGTAAGTAATATTGATGAGTGGCCATTGTCGTATCTCCCTCCCCTCAGGTATGGATAAATAGTTGGAAGACTGGGATATTTGAGTTTAGTGAGGCAAACATTCTAGGAGAATGAAAACTCAGTTAAACCTGAATTCAACCTAAGCTTTACCATGTGTCACATCCTGTCAGTAGCGGAGAGTTAGGTAAATAAATACTTCTTATAGTCGAATCAGTACCGATATAGATCCCTTATTATCTTGTTATTTCTATACTAGGATGGCCAAAAATTGGCCTAAAATGCGTTTTTGACAAAATGAATTTAGCCCTCCCATACAGAAAATAATTTACCAAAAATCAGGGAATTATCGGATTTTAATGACATCTTCAATTTCTATTTATCAAAGAAAGATCTTTATGATGCATTATTTATTTTATTTCAAAGTTTTCTCATTTTTTCAGGTCACTTAATTTTGACATTATGTTGGGGGCGTAACATTTTTCGAGTTGGACTTATACTGTACCAATTACAGTATAAATAAAGAGATAAAAGACCGAAGTTATGAATAGAAACAACATTTTTTACGGTGTCTTTTCTATGAGAAAATAAGTACCGAAAATCGGAAAATTAAATGTAAAAAAAACAAATAAAAATCTTTCTTTTTTACTCATTACGGTAATTATTTAATTGGCAAATTGTTAATTATTTAATTATTTAATTATTTAATCTTATAAAAGAAAAAAATTATACTTCGATAATTTTTCTGCTTAAAAAGGGGGGGGGGGCTACACATTCAATAGAGTTTTTCTTCAAAACGTATACTTTGATTGACTAAAATAAGGTTTGCATTAAATAGATATTTATTTCTAGAATATAAAAATATAACATTTCAATTTTAACATCAGAATATTTTTTTATTTTAAATGAATTTTATATAATAATTTTCATAACAAAATTATTTAATTGAAATTTTGAAATAAAATAACTAATGCATTATAAAATTCAGTAATTGATAAATCAATACTGAAAATTTCATTAAAATCGGATGATTACTTGATTTTTGGTAATATTTTTTTTTTTTTTTTGCAATCGCGAATGTTACATTCAAATTGTAAACAAGTGCTTAAAACCATGGAAAAAGAGATAGAATGGCGGATCGCGTCGAAATTGACCAAAACAAATCCTTTTAAATGTATTAAAAATAAACTGCATATGTAATGATATTTTTCTTTTTTTAATGATGGTCATTCTGTTACTACTTATCGATTTAGACAAAAGTTTGACCTTAAATAATAGATTTAATTAATTTTAATTCGTTTTTAAAAACGTAGCAAACGATTTTTTGGGCCACCCTATCCTATACTGTTTAATTTAATTCAACCAATGTGTGTCTTTTCTTTTAATTTTCAAATAATTCGCTAAACATCAACTTTTACGTGAATAGTGAAGAATTGTTTGGCTGCTTTGCTTGGTTGGAGTTTACGGCTATCAAATCATTGGGTCATTTTATGTGAAAGAAGTCTTTGTTTTATTTATTCTCGATGGGCATTCAATCTATTTTCTAAAATCATTTTTAAACACATTTCAAAACTTATTTTTCTATTAAACTAGGGGGTGGCAAACGGAGCCTAAAATGCGTTTTTGACAAAATGACTTTAGCCCCCCTACAGAAAATAATTTACCAAAAATCAGGAAATAATCAGATTTTAATGAAATTTTCAGTGTTTATGTATCAATAAAGGATCTTTGTAAGGCATTATTTATTTTATTTCAAAACTTTCTCATTTTTGTCAGGTCACTTAATTTTTACCCCCCTTATGTTGGGGGCGTAAAATGTTTTGAAAGTTGATCATTTTTATACGAATTACAGTATAAATAATGAGATAAAAGACCGAAGTTATGAATAGAAACAAAAAAAAATTACGGTCGCGCTTCTATGAGAAAATAAGTACCGAAAATCGAAAAATTAAATGTAAAAAAATAATATATAATTAATTTTTTGGAGATTTCTTTTTTACTCATTTTGATAATTATTTAATTGGCTATAATAAAAGAAAAAATATACATCGATGTTTTTTCTGCTTAAAATGGGGAGGGCGTACATTTTCAATCGAGTTTTTCTTCAAAACTTATTATTTTGGCGCCTAAAATAAGTTTTGCATCAAGTAGATATTTATTTTTAGAATCTAAAAATATAACATTTTAAACTTAACATCGGGATTTTCATATTTTAAATGAATTTTATATATCAATTTTTCATAGCAAAAATACTAAATTAAAGTTTTGAAATGAAATAACTGATGCATTATAAAATTCATTAATTGTTAAGTTAATACTGAAAATTTCATTAAAATCGGATAATTACCTGATTTTTGGTAAAAAATTTGTCCATCCCAAATGTTACGTTAAAATTGTAAAGCGCCTAAAACCATTGAAAAACAGCCAAAATGGCAGATCGTGTCGAAATTGACCAAAACAAATAGTTTTAAATCTTTTAAAAATAAACTGCATATGTAATTATATTTTTCTTTTTTTAATGATGGTTATTATGTTACTACTTATCGATTTAGACAAAGTTTAACCTTAAATAATAGATTTAATTATTCTTAATTCGCTTTTAAAACTCGTACTATCCGATTTTTTTGCCAGTAGCTATATTAAACCCATAAATATGACCTAACAAGTACTACTACTTGGGGTCAGGGTGGACCTGGGAGTAATAGTGATAAAGGGGTATTCCACATTCCACAGAGCTCCAGAATTGAAACTTCACAGTCAGATACACGTTAACGTCATACTCAGGACTCTAAGACACTCAGACATAGCCTTCTAGCAAATATATGATAAAATGAGTTGGGGGTTGCTATAAGGGTTGAGTCAGAGGGCATGTGCCATAATGTCAATATCGTTGGTGACCACCCCAAACAATATTAAGTGGACTGGGTCTTTTCTTAGCTACCGGTACATCCTGTGGGGACAAAGGTTACAGAAATCTTTCTTATCTGAGAAAAAGCAATACATTTTTGGTTGGAGGGAACGCTTAAGTTTTTTGAAAATCTTTGGTTGGTCGTTGGTTGTTTGGGTTTTACGGCATTTCAACCCTCATTGAGTCATTTTATGCCGAAAACGTTTTTGTTTTATTCATTCTTGATGTATACACATTTTTGGTAAGTTATGAGGAAGTGCGTCCCGATCTTCAGCCTCAAAAATTCCTACCGGGTGACTATTAAAATAACGACCCAGTCCAGTCTATTCAAAACTATCCATCTTCATATCTATCTATGTATCTATCTATCTATCTATCTCAATTTGTTCATATTTATCTATATTACTTTAAATACTAAGATTTTTTTATTTATTCATGTTTGTTTAATGGTTTTTTTTTAGTTTAAATAAACAAGAATTACGAAAACAGAATGCGACACCTTCCCCCCTAAATACATTTACTTGTCGAAAATATTTATCTATCTATCTATCTCCATTTGTTCATATCTATCTATATTATTTTGTTTGTTTACCTATCTATCTATCTATCTCAGTCTATTCCAAACTATATATCCATTTTCATATCTAAACAAGAATTTCGACAAATTACGATAAATAAACAAGAATTACGACGAGCTGGGTTGTTATTTTGATAGTCCCCGGGTAGCAATTTTTGAGGCAGGAGACCGGGACGCACTTCCTCATAAATTACCACATTTTTTTAACCCACAGATGGGATCGTAACAGGGACTACTACTCCGGATCCGAGTGGACCTGGGAGCAAAGGCGATGAAGAGTTGTTCCACATTCCCGCGGCCGTCAGAACTGCAACTTCACCATCAGAGAGTTTAACGTCATACCGAGGACATTTAGACCATCAGCTGCCGCCTTCTAGCACATGTATGATAAAAAGGGTTAGTGCTTGCCATAAGGGCAATAGGTTTGGGCCAATCATACAGGTGCCAGGGCTTGACATGACTGTGTTGATTGATCGGAAGGGGGCACTCCGTCAAGTGGAGTGTTGCATGTGATGGACTGCTCAGCCACAAGGGTTTCATCATTAAGCATGACGGGTCGTCATCCACGGTTGCCCCATTTGGGAGGTCTTACTCTTCTGTAGAGGTGCAGTCGGTGTATTCTAAAGACTCAGCCGACTGGGCTTGAAAACGTGGTCTTCTCTTGTCCTTGAATACCTGTTATAAAAATAGTCCCTTTCTATTATGATTCAGGTTGCCACTTTTAGGTTTGTTTGTTTTGTTTTACGGCATATCAACCTCAGTGTCATTTAATGCCGATAAAGTTTTGAAATAAAATCAATTCTTAATGGATAATACAATTTTTTTATAAATAACATTTTTTCTATTTAACTATAGATGGGACCCTAACAGGTACTACCACTCCGGGTCAGAGTAGACTAGGGAAAATGGTGATGAAGGGGTGCTCCACATTCCCAAACCTCAAAAACTGGAACTCACCATCAGATAGAGTTTAACATCATTCCCAGGACATGTAGACCCGCAGCCACCGCCTTCTAGCATCCATATGATAAAAAGGGGTGGGGCTTGACATAAGAGCAATATGGTTGGGAAAATCATATAGGTGCTAGGGCTTGACGAGACCAGCCGATTGATCGGAGGGGGCCTCTCCGACCGCCCGTCTAGCCTAAGATAGGACCAAAGTGGTCTCCTTTTGTTAAATGTAATTGTAGAAAAGGGTGTTTTTTTTTCACTAGTAGAAAGTTTCTTATATTCCTTGAAATCCTAGGTTAGAATAACAGTGTAACTACTTGTAGAAGAAAATTCAGTTGTAGTGTACTTTCAAACGAAATCCCATTAACAACTGATTCTAGAAGAGTTCCAAATATCTTACATACTCATATGCTTTTTTGGGCTCGTTTCTGACTGGCACATTTTACCAGAAGTGCTGCTATTTGAGAAGGTCTATAAATAAAAGAGGTTATTTGTCGTACGTCTTATAGTTAGATAATACAAGACTTTCTCATTGTGTATAAGAAATACCGAATGTCTTCATGCACTACTTGCCTCATAAGAAACTCAGGATCTCCCATGTCCCTGGATAAGGACTTAACTAACTTACTAGGATCGTTGGCAATCATTGTCTTGGTCACTCCATGAACATTCGGGATTTATTTTCTTATCAGATCAATTGAGATAACTATAAACAATGAATGCTCAATATCGGTGATATAATAGTTTCAGTTTCTCGCATATGAGGATAACAAATATATTGTGGTGATATATATATATATATATATATATATATATATATATATATATATATATATATATATATAATATATATAAGTCATCCACAGACACGTGTTTCGGCGTTTCACGCCTCTTCAGTGTGGTTAAACAAAACAACTATCCTTAGCTAGGGTCGAACTCCAACTGACTGTTTGCCAGCCTGATATCTTATCCCATCGGCTTCTGACAGCTGCTGTAGCGAGGCTAGTGTTTAAACTATTAAATACATAGGTTTGTTTATATGTTGTACAATCTCAGAGAGATCTAGTTTGCGGGCAAACGATCATAGCTTATATGTTTAGTAGTGAAAGTTAATTCAAATCACCCCTTAGAGAGCTCATACCAAATTTATGGGAGTATATATATATATTATATATATATATATATATATATATATATATATATATATTGCTATGGATGACATTTCTCAATTTGTTGACACTTGTTTTGACCAAAATTTGCTGATTCATACATTCTGTTTAAAACTATTTTAGATATAATAATAATAATAATAATAATAATAATAATAATAATAATAATAATAATAAGAAGAAGAAGAAGAAGAAGAAGAAGAAGCGAAAAACCCATCTAAACAATAGATCAGAATCCGGCCAGATTTATTTTTAATTATAACTCATCTTTCTTTAAAAAATCAAAACATTCTGCTTTGATAATGATCTATTGTTTACATGTGTTTTTTTTTAATTTAATTTTTTTATTATTATTATTATTATTATTATTATTATTATTATTATTATTATTATTATTATTCAAAATAATTCTGAATAGAATACTATATATGTAAGGAAATTCTGGTCGAACACGTGTCGACATATAATAGATTTCATCCAAACCAAAAATATTTTTCTTCCATTTTTTTTTCAACAGATATAATTATATATATATATATAATTATATATATATATATATATATATATGAAATTTGTATCAAGTTAATTATATACAGATGACATTAAGATATCAGTGAAACTTTATTTGCCATCGGCTAAAAATAAAGATGAGAAAACTTCAGGAGATATTTTCTCATTTTTTTCGCAGCATAGAATTTTTACTGCTTTTGCTTGTCTGGGTTGAAATCGTCATCTTTGAAAATTCGTAACTAAATCCTAAGGCAAGATTACTTACTTCATATAACAGGATTAGATCCAAAAATGTATTACCTACGTAAATAGACATCTTCTCCATGAGATTGCTAAATAAGTAAGTAAATAAACAAGTAAACGGCTTGGAGGTATAAAGAGGGTGCGTCTGAGTAACATATGCTAACTTTACAAATCAAAAATAAAATTCATATAAAGTTATCTGTATATATACATGTAGAGAGGGATATAGATATAGATATGTTTGTAAGTATATATATATATATATATACATATATATATATATATATATATATATATATATATATTCCAAAAATGTTCATCTATTTATGTTCGATATCAGATGTATCAAAAATATTTTTTATCTTTTAGAGAATTTTTCAACTTCCTATTTCATGCACATACAAAAAGATTATATATATATTATATATATATATATATATATATATATATATATATATATATATATATATATATATATATATATATCAAAAGACTATATATATATATATATATATATATATATATATATATAGATAGATAGATAGATAGATAGATAGATATAGATAGATATAGATAGATATAGATATAGATGTGTGTATATAGATATAGATATAGATGTGTGTATATAGATATAGATATGTATGTTAATATTATTAACTTTTATATCAAACACAACATGACAATAACTCTTTCTTTGCTGTGTTTTTATTGTTCTCAACTAGTTTCGACCTTAAGTCATCGTCAGGAGAAAAAGATTTTTGTTTGTTTGTGTGTTTATTGATTTTAACAGCATATCAACCCGTCTGGGGTTATGTCATGCCTAACGGTTAGGAAGTTATACATATCGTATATTTATATTTATACTTTGGTAATTGATTTTAAAAATGTGTTTGCATTATTGGGGATTATGTTGTATGGTATTGATTAGTTTCATGTCTATATTCTATGGTATAATTTTATTTCCCACAAAAAAGAGAGAATATCCTCCATGTTGACATTTTCAAATAGATCTTTCATATTGTTTGCTTTAAGATAACGTTTTCTGATGTGAGCAAAAAACCTGTATTCCATGAATAAATGTTTAACTGTCAAAGGTGTTTGACATGTTCCACATTGTGGTTGTTGTTCTTGTTTGAGTATATTGGAGTGCGTTAGTCTTGTATGACCAATGCGTTTTCGGGATACAATGACTTCTTCCTTTCTAAACTTCCTTAACGTTGGTCTCCAGCCTCCCAAAATGGGTTTGATTAGGATTTATCGTAGATGTTGTTATTCCAGCGTTGTTGCAATTTTGTATGAAGGAATCTATTAATTTTAGGTTTCAAATCAGTATATGGTATCTTGAAATTGTCGGGGATCAAATCTAGAGCCGATTTAGCTGCGGAGTCTGTTCTTTCATTTCCCCTCATTCCTATATGACTTCGGATCCAGCAGTTCATATTTTCCAATAGAAACAACGAAAAATACCAATTGAATAGACTTTGATACATGAAAATAAGGTTCATTCAACAAATGTATATGCTAGGTTACCAGTACATTTTTATTGGATAAAAGTGTATTTTTATCCTATATTTATCATTTATACTGCTCCGATTCGTGGAGCCGCTTGAGTGTAATGGTTATCGTCGTCGGAAATGGACAAGGTGATCTTAGTTCAAATCCTGGACGAAGCTGTTTGCATTTCAAAGAGTGATAATACCCTTAGGAAAGGTATTCATAAAACTATTCTCCCTTTAGCTATGAGTCAATAGTAGGGTAGACTAGACTCTTTAACATCGACATGGGAACCGGTCTAGGAGAAGTGAAAACTCTTAATTCAAAACTGTTAAAATATTGCCATTATGTAGCATCCTACTTTACTTGTACGGAAAGTTTGGTAAATGTATAATATAGTTGTATACTCATATATACCCATGTTACAATTTACGATGAGTAATAAATTGTTAGTAGTACTTGTAAGTAGAATTAAATTCGGGTCTGTTAGAGTCAAAGGAACCAGTGGAAATTTACCACTGACTGTTAATAACCCTTGACCCTAAAAGGGGCGAAATCCACGCGATATGAGATACACGTGATTTAGTTAGGGTTTAATATTCGACCTGACTTTGGAGCAGAGCAAACGTGTCGCTGCTGGGTCGATCTCGTCCGCGCGGAAAATCATGGGCTAAATAATAAACTTGATCAAGAAAATAAAACATAAGTCTTGTTAGTTTAATTAAAAACAATGAGCAAAATAAAAGCCCAGAAGAAGAACTCAGCCCTTACATAGAAGAAGCAATTAGAAGAATCAACACATAACTAGGGAAATGAAGATCACCATCTATAAAGTAACTCTCTCTCTCTCTCTCTCTCTCTCTCTCTCTCTCTCATCCTAGAACTCAGTCTCTCA
>CM042145.1:125801928-125814428 GCA_023376005.1 Doryteuthis pealeii
GTCAATAACTAAGAGAATTGTGACTTGAGTAGGAATATAGTTTCGGTTACAGACGGAAAAGCACACAATCTCCATTATAATAAGAGATGTTGTATCTATTCTTTTGTTAGCGTCACCCGTATTTGTGTCTTCATATTTAATATTCTATTTCTTATGTATTTATTTTCTGAGTAGGTAGGCTGGTATTTTTACTTTCTACTTCGGGGCCTGCTCATTTCTCTGGTTGACTGGTGTCTTAGGATGCAGTTAAGGTTCTCTGGTTGCGGCTCCTTCTTCTAAAATGCCTTCGTTGTCGCTGTTTTTAGCGACAAACTCAAAGCATATAGTTTTGGGATCATATTTTATTAATTCTTAGGACTATCTTAGACTTTAAGATTCTTAGGTAATTTTCACCTTTAGTTATTAACATTCCTAGCAAATAAGGCAATTAGAGTGACCTCCATTGACTTTCACTTTGAAACAATCCGGTAGCTATTTTGAATGTCTCCGTGCGAGATAAACAAATCATAGAAACTTTTTCGAAAACTATACAACTGCATGCTTTAACACAAAAATAGCATAAAATGTGATCATAATAACAATTAAGTTTATTTCAAATAAGGTTTTGCTAGGAATTTAGCCAAGTGACTTTCAGTTTGAAAGAAGACGGTAGCCATTCTGAAGTTGACCGTGCCAAATAAACAAATCTTAGAATCGTTCGAAAACAATAAAAGTGAATGCTTTTACACAAAAATATAAAATGTGTTCTTAATAACGATTAAGTTCATTTCAAATAATGCGCACGCACAATTTTATGCTAGGAATTTTAATAACTAAAGGTGAAAATTACCGTTTCTTAACCACGTGCTGCCTCTTTACATCAATGATTCCTGCAGTCGACTGTCTAACTAAAAGCATTTCTCAGTTGCTTCGTAACCGGAAATCGAAGTTAAGCTAAGGTTATTAAGTGTCAATCAATATACCTACTCCAACGGCCCAAATTTGAATTCAAAAACACCTGAATTCAAATCCGTTTACTGCACTAACCGTCCAAAAACAACGGTACGCCCATCAGTATATAGCACACGCGCCTCCATAGCGTCGTGCAATATAAGGGGTATATCAACATTCATATACAGTTTAAAGGTAGGAATAGGTACCGTCCATCGAGTGTCGCAATTTTATTTTTATTAACAGATCATTCTGCTCAAGTACATATTTTTCATACTGGCCCTGTTTTTTTCTCTGCTTTGTCGGCAGGGACAGTAGAATACACCGACTGCAGTAAGCCCCACTTAATGTGGCCCCACTATATGTTGGTTGGTTGGTTGGTTAGATTTTATGGCATGCCAACACTTGTTGGGTTATTTTATGCCGAAGACGTTTTCGTTTTATTCATTCTTGCTGAGTGTTCTTTTCTTTTTATTCAAACTCAATTTTCTCAAAAAATTTAATGCTCATTTTTTAACCTATTTAATCCATAGATAGGACCCCCATAGATAATTTTTTTACTAGTCCTGTTTTCTTTTAGTGTACAACAAGTAGAAAAATCTCGAAAAAAAAGAAAAAGGTTTTGTTTTTTGTTTCTGATTTGATGTAATTCAAAAGTTGCTCTATAAATTTCTGTACAAGATAAAGTATATTCTATCAAAATTAGTTGAATTTTACAAAAGTTATTACAAAATCATTTTCTGTACAAAAAAATGACTCTGACAAGGTAGTCATGGGTATTTGATGTTAAATTTTTATTTACAATCTTTTGTATAATTTTCTGTAATTGTTTATAATATTTTTGCTTTTATAGGATATAACAGATGAACTTGATCATAGTGAACCTGGGAGTAATGGCGATAAGGGATACTCCACATTTCCCAGAAGTGGAACGTCACCACTAGATGCAGTTTAAAGTCATGCACAGGATATTAAGACCCTCAGGCACCCGCCTTCTAGCACATATATGATAAAAAGGGTTGAAGGTTTGCCATGAGGGAAATATAGTCGGGACAATTATATAGGTGCTATGGCTTGACATGCCCAGCCGATTAATCGGAGGGGGCTTCTTCGACCGCCCATCTAGCCTAAGTAAGGGACAAAGTAGAGTGTTGCATGTCATGGACTTCTAAGCCACCAGCATTCCGTCCTTAAGTGTCACCACTTTTGTCCACCTGTTGGTCTCATTGGAGGGGATTTAATCCTGATGCAGTGGTACAGTCGGTGAATTCTACAACCCCGGTCGATAGCGTGGGCAACCTGTTGGCCATGGGTAGCGACCCGTAATGCATGAGCACAGGACTTTGGTGGCTGAGTGGTCTGTGACCCTTGCACTAAGGGATCTCTTGAATGCAACACACCACTTTCACCCTCACAGGTGGCTGTAGAGGCATGAACCGATCAATCGTCTGGTCGTGTCAAGCCCTATCCTTCATATGATTGCTCTTCAAATTTCTCTCATGGCAAATACCCAACACTTTTTGTTATATGGGTGCTGGAAGTTGTTTCTTCTATAGTAAATTCTTCTATAGTAATTTCTTTTTCGCAAACATAATTTCAAATACATTCTTATAGTAAAAATCTTTTGAAATACATTTTCATAGTAAAAATTATTTCAAATACAATTTTATATTAAATATTAGTTCAAATGGATTTTATTGTAAAAATCATCTTAAATGCATTTTTATAATAAAAATCATTTGCAATGCATTTTTAGTAGAAATCATTTCAAATGTGTTTTATTGTAAATGTCCTTTCAAATGCATTTTTATAGTAAAAATCATTTCAAATGTATTTTTATAGTAAAAATCATTTCAAATGTATTTTAATAGTAAAACGTAATTTCCTTAACATGCAATTGTATTTATATATACAAACAAATAATGACTTACAGAGTGAACGGGAAGCCTAATTTGCATTTTGATATTAAAAATTATTTTTTAGAAATATTTGCTTGATATTACTGATTTCTAATTATTTGGTTTTATTCTACTAAATAAACAAAAATCCCGTCCAAAAATTTTAAAAGAAATCGATTAACAAAATGATTTAAAAAATAAATTAATCGTAATTATATTATTTACTGAATAATTTAGTTAAATCAGGAAAATTTAGCAATGAGAGGTGCGAGCGATTTGAATAGCAAGGATCCAAGCTGGCATATTCTTCGATTATACCTCCTCTGTTTCAAATAAGTTTAAGGTAATAATTTGATTTTAAATAATATTAGTTGTTACTTTTACTTTATTTTTTTTATCTTTGCCTATTATTAATAATTCTTTTATATTTACATACATATAAAGTAATATTTTATATAGAAATCAATAAAATCAAATAAAAATAAGTGTAATATCCTTATTTACGTTCTTATTTAGTTTCGTTAGTCTTTCTAATTTTGTATAATATTTCCTTACATTAAAACTTAAATAATTACCCCTGAAAGGTGCATGTTTTTGCTAGTGATCATAATCCAACAAAACGATAACAAATTTACTAAAATTGGACTATCAAAAGAAAAGTTTTAAGACTTAAGGCTCCCCCCCCCATTTCCTCTATATATTTTTCGTTTAGTGGGGGTGTCTGGCATAAAGTGAAAGAGTTTAGTGAGGTTAAGATTATATTACTGCTACCACCGAAACATGGGCTCCCAGAAAATACCATACAATTAACTGGGGGTGCAATTCTATCCTTGCACATAGCCTATTTATTTTAATAATTCATTATGGGAAAAAATCTCTGCAGTAAGTTGCTTCCCTTTAAATATTTAATATGAGTTACTTCCCTTGGTTTTTCTAAAGTTGCTCCCCTTGAAAACAGTATTATTTCATATATGTAGGGGTATTTTCGTCCTTCCTTCTCTAGCATGTCTTGTTCATATCATTTATTGATGTATGGTACAAGGCAGCATTTCAGGCCACGTTGGGATGACGAACGCACTACATTAGAAATAGTTTACAACATGTGATTTCTAATAAATTATTTTTACTATCAGTGCGTCTATCAATCTTACCGTATATTATATATTTAGTATATGAAGTACTGTCATATTACACATAATAATACGGGCTCTTCGGGGCGGGAATCCGGTGGCTTCGACCACTAGACTATTAGTGTAATTCAACAGCGTGTGTAATTTAACAGGGAGCTATCCACCAGGCTATATCTGCCCCCTTGATTAAATGGGCAGGGCTGGGTTTATTGTCCAGTGCCTGAGGCCCTTAAGGGGGAATGCCGACGGGATCGACGCATTTTTTGCACCCGCCATCTTATGAGCTTCGGCTCGTGCGTGAACCTACGTTAAGCAACTTTACGCCATACGCGCATACGTGAAATGTGAGGTAAATATCACACCTAATGAAGAGTGAACACAGAAATGATGTCAATAAACACGGGGAGGGCAAATATGTTATGCCGGCTTTTACTCAATCTTATTTGCTTATGTTTGAGTTCAATCCCGCCCAGCATGTTTAACAACCTCAATTGATTCCCATTTCATCCATTGATTCTCTCTCGATAATTATTTGAACGGCCGCATTTTTTCTGTCCAGAACTCTGACACCGCTCACCATCACTAACCAATCACACAGGCAATCTATATATCAATACGGTTGTTCCTAAATCTTCTGTCCGTTATCATCCTGCAACACCTTCCGGTTAAAAATGAGACCGTCCAAATCATCCAGGATGCAATGCAAAAATGTGAATCCAGATTATCTGGTGTCTCTTACTCGCATATTTCATATTTGTACTATTTTATTTCACCCAGTTTTTAAAATAAAACATTACAATTAATTTCACGTTGCTTAAATGCCCAACGTAAAATTATTATTTTTTTTTTTTAAGTTACATGATTGTTTTATTTGTAATATTGAAGTTATGAATTATGGAATATTTTTTCTTGATTTTTGTTTCAGATTTCTTGTTTGTCCCATTTTATTTCATACAATTTTAAAAATGAAACATTTCAAATGGTCTTGCTTCGTTTAAATTCCCAACGTAAATTAAAATGAATAAAAAAAAGAAGTCCTGCTTTAATTTGCGCTGTTTTTAGCGAGCCAACGTAAGGCGAAATTCCAATCCAGCTATTTTCCCGAGTGGTATTTTTTGTCACTTTTATTTTTGTATTATTCATTGCAAAAACAACAGTAGGATTTATATGTAATGCAATTGCAAATTAACGTTTCGGGTTTGAATATCCCCTCTTGATTTTTGTTTCGTTTCGTGGAAACTCTACAGATCCTGCTAGTAACGTATTAAAGCACCTAGGGTACTATATTACAGTAGTGTTCAGCACTTTTTCTTGAAAACCTTTCTCATTTGTAACTAAGTTTTTATTATGATGTATTTAGCTTTTAACTTTACTTTCAGCGGGTCTTTAACTGAGACCTAGCGTGAGAGAATTTACTTATTATATTCATTTTTTTGTATTTATGTTTTACTTTTTGTTGTTTTTAGTTTTTGTTTTCTTATTTTCCATTTTGTTTATTATTATTATTATTATTATTATTATTATTATTATTATTATTAAAGTTTTTCAGATCAGCCTAAGCTGGTGGTTCATTGGAGACTGAGTGACAACAAGTCTCCTCATGTTTCTAGAACTCTTCTGATTATTCTACCTGACCTTAACAGTGCTGTTGTTTGGATGGTCTCGATTCATCTTAGGATTTCCAATTTCCCCAGTCTCTTTTCCAAACCCTTGGGGACCGTTCCAAGGGTTCCATTTACAATTGGTACGACCTTTACCTTCATGTTCCAAAGTTTTTTCATCTCTCTGACCAGGTCCAAGTATTTGTCTCTATGTTCGTTTTCTCTGTGATTCACCGGGACGATTGTTATTATTATTATTATTATTATTATTATGTGTGTGCGCACATGTGTATATATATATATGTGTGTGTGTGTGTGTGTGTGTGTGTGTTCTTGTTTTCATTTTTTTTTATCTTCCTATGGATATATTACAGTCAAGTCACGCTGAAAACTACAGGAAGAATATTTGGATATGTGAAATACAAACAGTCTCGTTCAGAATATAAACTCGAGTCAACAATATATTTCCTACGACGATAACCATTGCACCACGCACCTCGTATATGTACGCGTGTATAGGTCGAATATTGAAGAAGTGATTTTTAGCAAGGGAAATTCTGTAATAATTGTGAAACGGGGAAATTGGAATATAAATGGGTTGGTTGGTTGGTTGGTTGATTTTTTGGGGATGTCAGTATTTAGGTTATTTTATATCGAATACTTTTTTGTTTAATTCATTATCGTTTGAAATTTAATTTATCTTAAATTCATTTTTAAAAACTCATTTTTATCTATTTAACCCATATGTAGGATTCTACCACTCCGGGCCAGAGTGGATCTGGGATTAATGGCAATGAAAGTGTACTCCACACTCCCCAGAGTTCCAGAATTGGAACTTCCCTACTAGATGCAGTTTCACGTCATACCCAGGAACCTAAGTCCTTCAGCCACCGCCTTCTAGCACATATGTGATAAAAAAGATGTTGGGTTTGGCCATAAAAGCAATATGGTCAGGACAATCTTATAGGTACAGGGGCTTGATGTCACCAGCCGATTGATCAGAGGGCGCATCTCCCATCACCCTTCGAGCCCAAGCAAGTGGCAAAGTTGAATGTTACGTGTCATGGACTGCTCAGTCACCAGGATTCAGCCCGTAACCATCACGGGTTGATACACACGGCCAACAGGTAGCCCTATAAACCGGGGGAGTCTTACACCTCTGCAGACGTGCAGTCAGATTATTCTACAACCCCAACCAACAGGGCGTAATTTAATTAGGTGCAAAAATTAGATTAAAAAATTAATTCAATTACTGAAGGGTCGACCTATACACGAATATTTTCTCATCTTAGCAAAAGATTTATTTGGTTAAAATTATTTAGTTGGTGACTAGAAGCGGCTACGTAGCGTCGACTAGGTATATGGGGGGAGTCTCTGGTTTATTTATTTGTTTATTTTTTTAATTTTCAAATACTGGACATTTCAAGAAGAATTTTACTGCTTTTTCTATGTACATCTTGATTTTTAAATATCTTCAACTGTAATTAATAATTCTTGCACAAAAAGCAAGAACTTGTGATATTTATTGTGTATATATATTTACTTTGACGTATTTTCGTAGTTTTATACATACATACATACATAGTAATAGCATAATCTTTACAGATCATTGCCGTCCCTCACAATCCCACAACTCCACCACCAGAACCCTTCCTTGCATGAGCCCTTAAATGACTCACCAAACCTGCTGCAGATCCACAAAGTTTGATGCAAATATGACATTGAAAAGACTTCATTCCCGTTGAATGAGATTATTCAGATGAATCAGATGAATCAGATAATAAAATGTGATGCTTATGCACCACCATATGTCTCTTAAGACCAGAAGCCGACTTACAGACCTTGCCACAGATAGCACAAGAATCTGCATGGATTGACCCAGGGGAGACTTCCTATGATTGACATATCCAGCCTTAGAAAGCAAAACTCGACCACATGTCAAACATTTCCAACCCTCCTTGTTCTCTTCAATATGACAGGTGTAACCCTTTCGAAGTTGACGACATACATACATACATACATACATACATATAATACTGTGACTATATATAATACTGTAATAATTGTGACTGCCACTCCTTCATTCATTGTCCGTTTGTGGACTAGTTCACGTCTTTTCAATCTTGCCAAAGTCCTGCATATCCTAGAACATATCTGGCACACATAATGATTGGTGTTGATTGCGTCGACATGTGTTGTATACTCATCACTATCCTCATGGTGGAAATCAGAGTGTGGCATGGTAGAGACAACAATTGCGGTCAGGTTGCTCTCATGTGATTTCATGTGATTGACCAAGCCTGTCTTTGACAACAGGGCCCGGTCACACTTATCACAGATCCACACATCACCAGAATTGGCTGGCAGAGTTTCACGTTTTCGGCACGCTCTCCTGAGTTTTGACCGGTTCACCCTTGCAGCTTCAAACAGCTCTGCACCCCTGTATATCGCAGCCCCCCATTGCCCACGATCAGATGTCAGGGACTCCCAATTATCGACATACATACATACATACATACCAACAGCCTTTTATATATGTATAGATAAGTCGGGTTTTTGTTTTTATAGTTGTTTTTTATTCATTTTTGTTTTCATACTTTGAAGCGTATGACTGTCGTTTTTGTTGTTGTTTTATTTTTTTGTTGGTTTATTTAGTTGTCAACAATGTGCTTCAAAAATACATAGTAGTCAGTATTGAAAAAATAATTACTTTTTAAATTTTTAACAAGAATATAAAATGAGTAGATGGGTCCAACAAAAATAATTGTCATTCTTTTTTCGTATTTTTCCTCCTGTTTTCTTTTTTCTTTTTTTTTTTTTTTTGTTTGTACTAATGCGGAATAGGGCGCAAGATATAATATCATTAGATTACGTATAAAAAGCATTACATTTCATTACATGACATGGAAATACCCGAAACTTTGAAACACTAGGGTTAGTGTAAGAGTAAGAGTTAGGGTACTTCGGGAGTTTCCGTAATCTAATGCTATTTATACGTAAAATGCGAAGGTATTGATGCATTGATGTATTGATTGTTAAGTTTAAATTGTATTAAAAAGAGGTGACATTTGTTTTGAATAAAAATTTTAAAAATATTTAAATTGTCTGAGTTCTTATTGTTGGACTATTTTGATATATAGTTATTTACTAAGCTTAGCTTAGTATGGCCGGTCTTCAATCTACCTTGCTAACCATTACAAATATTATAGACTATGTGGGGTCACGTGGTCTATTCCTCCGCCAATCAACAGCCATAATGCGAGGCTGATTGACTATTTAAACACTGATACTTTCCATAGTTCATTTGCAACAATTTAGGAGGAACTTACAATACTAAAAGGACCCAAAGGCTTATTTATCAAGGATTTCCGCTGGACAAGCGCTTTTACTTAAAGGATTGCTAGATCGAATATTTATGTAAAAGTCCCATCAAAACTGAAAACAAAACTAGAAATTGCCAAACGCGTTTTGGGCCTGGGAATTCCAGGCTCAACTCTTAAATATTATCAACTAGAAGCGACTACCCAGCATCGCCTGGATAGAATGTGGGAGAAGGGGCAAAAAGTTAGTCTCTCAGATTCATTATTACTGAATCTTGAGTTAGATCCTCGCAGGATTCCCCATTAAAATCCCTATGTAAAAAAGACCCTGTATTCATCCGGTATGGTGGGGAGACAGAAAAATAATTTAAATGGATAAATTCTTATTTCTATTAAATCAATCTGTTTTCTATACATATTTAGTATTATGCATCGGTAATTTTCACCTTTAGTTGTCAAAATTCCTAGAAAATATTAAAGGATGGCCGATAAAATTGTAACACTTATTTGTATTTAATGAAAATTGTTCTGCAATTTGAGTTTGGGTTTTGAGTTTGAGTTTTGTACAAATTCAATAAAAAAAAAACATTTTTTAAAGGTGATGGTGGTAAAATATCTATATTAATTTGCCTATAACAATCCGGAGGTGGGTGTAAAATATCTACTTTAATTTGCCGACAAAAAGTGATAAAAACAAGACACTAAAGATAATTAAGCTGGGCCGAAAATTTGCCTGATGTTGGCATGCTAAAACATAGGGTGAATTAGGGCTGGGAGACCGAGACAACAACATTTCAAAATTACCAAATGCGATTCTAATGATATTATCTCTTGCGCTCTATTCTGCATTAGCACCATTTTTTAAAATACATTTTCACTTATGATTCTTAAACTTCAATGAGTCGATTAATTAATAAAGAGATTTTTTTTTTTACAAATTCTCCCTATATTCATAAACATCCGGATCCATGTGGCTGACGATAACAGGCGGGGGAGAATAGGCCGATTCGTTAGCAAATACTGCGTCCATTTGCTGGAGAGCTTCAGTAGGACTTTCCAGTTCCACTGGGCTGGTCACTATAACCGGAACAGACTCCATGCCATGTTCACCACTTCTCACGGACGCCCGTATCGATGGGACTCCCGATGAAGAGTGCACTGACGGCAACACAGATGAAGCCTGTCGGGACAGACCCCTTGAAGACGAACGTTGGGAGGCCGGACCAGAGGATGAATGCATAGAATGCATCATGGCGGACGATGGTCTTGAATAACCACCGGACAACTCCTCCCCGGAAGATCCGACCATACCCATCCCACCAGCGACGGCCACATCCATGGGTTCGGTTTCGATCACGGGTTCCGCATCCATCAGGGGTGATACAATAACTGGCATGGTTTCGAGATCCGATACCGACTGAGATAAACCGATCGTTTCTCTTTCCGGTACGCTGTAGATGGCAGGGTCATCAAAGTCCGGATCGTCCAGAGGTATTTCTAAGACTGGTTCAGGTCCCAATGGAGGGTCTGGATCAGGAAGGATGAAAATCTCTGGCTGCGTCTTTTCGACGGTTGAATACAATGGTGAATCGATCATTTCCACTTGTTCAATTGTCTCTGTAACGTTGTTGTAAAGGACCTGTTTTAAATATAAACAAAAACGTATATAACATAATACATATTCGTATTTTTCAATAGTGAAGAGTTTGGTCGTAAATAATACCTACTAAAATCCGTTTTGAATGTATAATCTTCCAGCAGAAATGAAAAAAAAATCCTTTTTTAAATTTAGATTATAAATTCAGAACTGTACATAAGTCTGGGTGAAACGATAGATAGAAAGATAGACACGAATAGACTAACATATATATAGATAGGAATCAGAATATAAGATATATAATATATATATATATATATATATATATATATATATAGTCAGTCCGGAGACTTGCTTCGCACGAACACGCACGTGTCCATGTCTCCTGTTTACCGTCGCGACGGTAGCTAGCGGTGCCTCCCGAATCTGCGCCGTGACCCTGCCGTCGTCGTCTTAGTTAGTCGTTCGATCTGACAGTCGGCGCCTTTGTGTGTGTGTGTGTGTGTGTGTGTGTGTCTGCACGCGCGCAATTTCAATGTTTCAGACTTTTAATAACGTACAGTTTATACCTGATAATATCCCTTTGTATCTTCCATTAGAAATAATGAAACTTTGTTATCTTTGATTTAAAAAAAAATAACATTCTTTATTTTAAAATGTAATGTCAGGAATTTATTGATATATTGGTTAAACTGTAAATATATATATATTTAAATAGATAGATATGAGTATACCAAATTAAGTATGCAAAGACTAACATAAATAGATAGATCAATAAAATAAGTAGAATAAGATAGATAGATAGATAGATAGATGAACTTAGATATATACGAATAGACCACGATAGATAGATAGATAGATAGATAGAATAGACTAAGATAGATAGATAGATAGATAGATAGATGAACTTAGGTATATATGAATAAACTAAGATAGATAGATGAACTTAGATATATATGAATATATATATGAATAGACTTATATATATATATATATATATATATATATATATATATATATATATATATATATATATATATACTTAGATATACATGAATAGACTAAGATAGATAGATAGATCGATGAACTTAGATATATATGAATAGACTAAGATATATAGATAGATAGATAACAATACCAAAATAAGGAGACCACATAAAAAATATACATTTACCAACACCATTCATATTGCTAACTCATCTACTATTCATTACCGATACCATATTCATTATCAACACCATCACCTACATTGGCCTCATCACCAACCACCACCATAATTTGCAAATACTACTATACACCACTATCATCAGCACTAACTATTACCAAAGCTCATCAAACAGCACCACTGGCTCTTAAGCACTATTTGTCCACATTATCACCAGAAGTATTATCAGTGATTGTTGATTTGATGAGAGTGATGAGAATATATATATGAGAATATACATATATTCTCTCGTTGTCTCTCACCCCCCACTATATATATATATATATATATATTATATATATATATATATATATATATACTAGCAAAAGTACCCGGTCCATGACCGGACTATAAAAATTTTAACACTTTTTTAAAAGTATGTTTAAAAATGAATTAGAAATGATTTGAATACCCAGTAATAATGAATAAAACAAATATGACTTCAGCATATAATCGATTTAAAATACATATGAGTATCATTTGTCTTTCTACGACCATATTCATAGAAGTTCAAAGCCTAAGGAAATAAAATTATTTGAGGTAGGTGCAGAGATGTACTCACTCCAAATAGTAAGCCTGTGCCGATGAGTGGGGGTGGGAGTTTTTTTTGTTTTTTTTTTTAGTTTTAGAACTGTCTTTTTTGTTACAGTTATGAATTGTGTTGACGCTACTTCAAAGATGAATTGTGCCGACGGGAGACGGTGGGTGTGTCAGCTTAACTTTTGTTTTTGTTTTTTGAAATGAACATTCGTATTTTCTTTCATACATCACGGAGTCTTCTGTCTGGGAAGTTTAAAACTAAACTCGTGTCGACGTGAGT
>CM042145.1:125819428-125821928 GCA_023376005.1 Doryteuthis pealeii
GTTTTGAAGGCTATCACAATGCAGGTGTAAAGAAAAAATAAGGTAACAATGGTGTTGTTTGTTAACAAACAACACCATTGTTATCTTATTATTTCTTTACACATGCATTTTGATAGCCTTCGAAACCAACCTACAAACCAATATATATATATATATATATATATATATATATATATATATAGATAAACAAAATTAAGAATAAATATAAGAATATTTTTATACAATTTTATATTATATATAATCTTACAATTTTACACCAAAACATTCCTATTAAACATTACACTGTTTTTGATATATTTAAATATCCTACAATTATATATCATTATGAACATCACCATTATCATCATAGAAATAGAAATCGCTATATGGGAACTCTACAAGGATTCTGGGTGTTATCCTGAATATATCGTGGAAACACTAACTCATAAAAATCAGATGAACGGCCACTTGCCTTCTATCACACAAATCATCCGAGTAAGACGAACAAGACAATTATATATACCTGCTTATTTAACGCCGATTTTTTCTCACAACCTTCTGATAGTCTACCTACATAGCGAATGAGATAGGATACCATTGTCTATGTTTGTGTGTATTCTAGATAGATAGATTGATAGATATAATGACACAGATAGACACTCTGGCATAGATAGATAGATAGATAGATAGAAATATAGAAATATAGATAGATAGATATATAAAAGTAAAAGTAAAGTCGTCGGGGAGGCCTGAAATCGGTATCAGCCAGTCAAGGAGGGAGTCTATCCCCTTTTCAATAACGCTAGACCAAGGAGATTGTTTTAGCCTCTGGAGTGGAGCGCCACACCTACTATCAGCTCCTTACTTTACCGCACAGATCCCTGTGCTACTCATACGCTGAGCTGGCGAGGACCGGTATCGAACTAGGAACCTTGTGGTTTCTAGCCGAACGCTCTACCGACTGAGCTAACCCGGCCCATAGATAGAAATATAGATACATATAAATGAAATGTGTGTATAGATAACCTTCTTAAGTTTCACCAAAAAGAATCGTCAGGGTTAATTGTGAATTAATCAAGAAATTGATTAATTAAAGACAATTGCGAAAGTGAATAATTTTTTTCATGAAACTGAAGTAGGTTATCTATATATACTTTTCAACTAAATCTGCTCGACTAAAGTATTGTGCACTTCATATTCTTTATAACACTGACATTTGGTTAATATTTGTATGGAAGGTTGATGTTGCTTTTAACTCTATATTTTATTCCCTGATATTCATCTCCTTTCTCATATGATAGATAGATAGACATACACCAACGTAGATAGATCGATAGATACACTGACATAGATGGACAGACAGATAGATAGATAGATAGATATACTGTCGTAGATAGATAGATACACTGATATAGAGAGATAGACGGATACACTGACATAGATAGATATACCAAAGTCGATAGATCGATAGATACACTGATATGAATGGATAGATAGATTGGTAGATATACTGAAGGAGATAGATAGATAGATTAGATAGATAGATACACTGATATGAAGAGATAGATAGATTGGTAGATATACTGATGTAGATAGATAGATACACTAATATAGATAGATAGATAGATATACCGAGGTCGATAGATTGATAGATACACTGACATAAATATATAGATTGATAGATATACTGACGTAGATAGATAGATGAATAGACTGACATAGATAGATTGACGAATACACTGACATAGATTGATATACCGAGGTCGATAGATCGATAGATACACTGACATAAATAGAAGGATAGATTGATAGATATACCGATGTATATAGATCAATAGATGATAGATAAATATAGATATGCTGACGTAGATAGATCGATAGATATACTGACATAGATAAAGAGATTGATAGATATACTGACTAGATAGATAAGTAGATAAATAGATACTCTGACAGAGATAGATGGACAGATACACAGACATATATATATATATATATATATATATATATATATATATATATATATATATGAGAAGTGAATACACAAACGATGTGTTTTGATATGGCTTTTTTAGCCGACAATTCTTGGGAGAATATGTGCTTAATTGAAGTCGTACCTAATTTTGAAAGTTAATTAATTAATAATTAATTAATTAGGCGGGAATATCTATTCAAATGTAAGGCTAAACAAATCGAGAAAAATCAATCTCTGTATGTACATTTCGGCCTATTAGGCCTCATCATCCTATCTATAGCTCTGCTGATGAGGCCTAATAGGCCGAAATGTACATACAGAGATTGATTTTTCTCGATTTGTTTAGCCTTACATTTGAATAGGTATTCCCGCCTAATTAATTAATTATTAATTAATTTACTTTCAAAATTAGGTACGACTTCAATTAAGCACACACACACACACACACACACATATATATATATATATATAAGGGTTTTATACGTTTTATCGTTTTATACGTGGATACGGTCACAACGTCACAGTCTACACGCATTTTCATGCGCA
>CM042145.1:125826928-125844428 GCA_023376005.1 Doryteuthis pealeii
ATTATTTAATAAATAATTACTAGATACGCGCAACATTTCATTTGATGGGTGATAGAACTAAGTTTCCATTTAAAATTGCTTTATTTTTTATCCTTTGATAAATTTGATGATTTTAGTTATGATACAATCCTTCTGACATTGAATTTTCAATCCGCGCTCAGGCATTATCTTTCAAAAATAAATTTTTATACCACTCCGAGAGCGTTATTTTTTTCTAGTATCTTTAATCAAATTAAAGTTCTCAATATTTTATGTCTTTTTCTCACTGACTGTTTAATTAACCATCGATTATTTATTAATAGAAGGTATATAAATCTATACTCACATCATCAGGTTTTTAGCTGTAATTAAAAAGAAAAGTACAAAGCAGTTAATAAAATTCGAAATGTATATATATATATATATATATATATATATATATATATATATATATATATATATATATGTGTGTGTGTGTGTGTGTGTGTGTGTGTGTGTGTGTGTGTGTGTAAAAGTTGAAAATTGAAGCGAATCCGACGCTATGTTGAAAGGGAAAATAAACAAAGGAAATAAAATGCTGAATGGATAAAAATAGATTTATTTTACTAACACGTGTTTCGGCTAGGAGTTTGTTTATGTACATATGTAATTTATTTTTTATTATTTTAAATATAAAATAAAATAATAATAATAATAGACAACTACAAAATCTTTAAGTATGCAAGGAATAACGGCCTTCGTCAGAATAAAATGTTTGGTGTTTGAAATTAAAATACGGAGAATTTTGAAGTGTTCGGAAAATTATTTTTTTATTTTTAAATTATTTGAAAAACGTTTCACAGCGATAGAGAATAGTGATGTTGACGTCATCATATATATATATATATATATATATATATATAATATATATATATATATATATATATATATATATATATATATATATATACGGACACAACTTAACTACCAGGGCAAAATACAAATGCATACATAAAGCTTGAAAAGGATTTCTAAATCTGAAACACGTGTCACGCATTTAATCCAATTTTTCTTTTTTATTTAAAACCATTTTGCGGACCTTATTATTTTTTGTTATAAAAAATATTTTCTCTCGTTGAACAAGAACAAGAACCACACACACCACACACATATATATATATATATATATATATATATATATATATATATATATATATATATATATATATATATATATATATATATATATATATAATATATATATATATATATATATATATATATATATATATATATATATATATAGAGAGAGAGAGAGAGAGAGAGAGAGAGAGAGGGGGGGTGTAATAAAGTAAGCCCAATAAGTTAGAGAATATCTACCTATGCTTTTCGTAACGGACCCTCAGGATAAATCAAAATTATCCATTAAGAGAAACCTAGGTAGATAGATATATATATACATAGGTATAACGTAGACAGATAGATGGATGTTTATACCTGCTAAAATGGTGGATAAAGAAAGAAGAATGTATAGATATGAAAAGAAAGAAATACTGTCAGATATCGACAGTTAGCATTGTTGAAGAAGATTTGATATAAGAAATTGAAAAGAAAAAATATTACCGTATGTTGCCTTTTTGATCCTCTTCCTTTTACTGAAAAATAATTTTTAAGATATACATTTATTTAGAAAGGAATTGATATTAATATTTCCTATAGTATTTTAAAAGAATTATATTTAGAAAATATAATTAAAATCATTCTTTAATTATTTACATGTAGATAACGAAAGAATGAAACGAATTATTTTTTGTGATTAATAAATGTTGAAATATCTTGGGAGTATAAGATGTATGCAAAATTGCCACTCATATTTATGGACTTTCCCAACATCAACAGCAGTGATTTACGGTAAAAATTGGCCAATGAGAAATGATATAGAATGCATTTAAGATCGATGATGATTGTCCTGAAATCACTTGCAAATTGAACTTTCTGCGTTCGAGTCCTACCGAGGGGGATTACCAGGAATACTTCGGACCTCCTGTCACAAAGAGTATATAATGATGCCACACGCTTTTCAAAAAACATCATCAACAATAAACAATAAACGATTCCGTGATTTCAAAATATTTTGGACAACTTACTGTTGGATTAACTTGGATATAAGACTTACGTCAAATTCCCTCTCATATTTATGAACTTTCCCACCATCAGCAGCAAGTATTTCTGGTAAAAATTGGCAATACAGAACGCATTTAAGATAATCAATTGCAAATTGAACTTCCTGTGATCAAGGCCAACAGACAAAGAGAACTACTAATACTACATTCTATTATAACTGGGATTTCAAGAATACTACAGATTTTCTGTTAAAAGGATAATCAACTGATGCCACATTTTTTTCTACCTAGGATTTAAAGGGACTGAACAAGGTTTAACCCATTGAACCCAATCTCAATAATGACTTGGATTTATCAACTTAAGAACTAAATGCCTAAAATGGCGACCAGAATTTTAACAACAAACGATTATTAAAAAAATTCTAAGAAAATTTCTCCCCTGAGGATCTCATGGAGACAAAGAGATTGGTTTAATCTCTGTTTATAATATTTCAATTCTATGTGTTTTTATCTGTTATTTGAAATCTAATGCATTTATTTATCGTATCTCTCCTGATAGATATTCAGTCAGTATGGCGACTCCTTTTCAGCTTAATTAAAACTATTATTCATTTTTTTTAACGAGATATTTTCCAGATCGCCGATTGTGGCAAATTTGCGCTGTCGGGATTTTAAAAAAAATGTTCTCTTTTTTTTTCTTGTTAACATAATTGTATCTAAGCGTAAAAACATTTTTCACGGCAAAGAATATTACTCACGTTAACAACCAACGATTGTTCAAAATTCGAGATGGTTGTACAATGGCAAGGGAAACATAGATTCATAGGAAGTGTGCTCAACATAACGTCATAGGAAATGGAACTGGTGACCCGCGTTCAAATCCTGGACGAATTTATTTGTATTTCCAGCTCGAGAGAGATAGATATATAAAGCGGATCTTAAGCGTATTTTCGACTCAAACAATCCATTCAATATATACCTTCCTGTTTACTTTAGTTTATTATTTTTATCTTAATGTTCTTGTGGCAAAGAAATGTAACCCTATGATGGGGGTGGCACTGGGTGTTCATTGAACCTTACGCCATCAGCCGGTGGGATTTGAAAATCCAGGCTTATTGTTTAAAAGACCACCCAAGTGATTGACCGTTTGTTTGCTTTTTTATTTACTAACCTAGATTTTATCTATTTTCCACTTTGTTCAATTCCAGACAATTGTTTTCTTTGAGAGAATATCACCATCGTTATCTTTTTAGGTTAAATAGAACTTAACAGACCTAAATTCCACCATTGTATGTCACCTCACCAAAAGAAAAAGAATCCAAAAATTTGGGAATTAATCGAATTTAATGAAAGTTTCAGTGTTGCTATATTAATGAATAAAAGATATAATTAACCAGTTATTTTATTTAAAAACTTTTACATTTTTCCAAGTCAGTTAACTTGGAACCACGTATCTTTGATAATGAGTTATATACCTAAAAGAAACATGGTTCTGACTTTCTATTTACATACTGCCGACTGAACACACACACACACACACACACACTCATATATATAGATATATATATATATACACACAACACACGCTCTCATATATATATATATATTATATATATATATATATATACACACACATACACACTCTCATATATATACATATACACACACACACACACACACACACACATATATACACACATATGATCCATTATCTCTAATGTCTACGCCACACACAGATGTACATACATGCACATCAGGATCTTTGTTATTTCTCGAAATCCTACACACATTTACACATGCATATTGCATATCGTAACATGTGCACCCAATAGTAAGCATCGTGCACTATGGGTTGTGTCATAGAAAGCATATATTTGGGAAATAGTATCTATAATCTTATACTATATGTAGGAATATTTGGGTATATAAAGATGTGCTGGAAACCACCACTTAAACTTATAGACTCATCGTGGGCACGTGGATTAAAAGCCAGCTCGAATACGGGGTTAGTTAACGATTTAATCACCGATCTGGAAAGCCGTTCATTAGCACGTATTCGCCATTGACGAACGGTTCTGCAACTAGGGAATTTGCTGAACGCAAGAATTTTACCCAACACTAAGGGATACCGAGGGAAAACTAAAGGATTCTACCCAACACTAGGGGGCACTGAGGAACAACCAATGGTTTCTTCACTAAGGATAAGCCTCTGCTTAACACAAGGGATCTCCACTGTAAAGTGCTCTAATTTGAAGCCTAAAAATGGCCACATAAATCGTACCACTATATTTGTCGTACCTATATCTGCCTGCCGGGGTAGCAATTGAAAACGAAGCCTTGTACCAAGATCGAACAAAATCGTTTTGTGGTAGAAATTTACGAATCCAGTAGTGGTATTCATATTACCTGTACCTATCGTACGATATGCTTATCGTGAAATTGTTACAAAGTAAATTTCTTGCATTTCAACCCTAATTTTCCAATAACGCAGTAATAATATTTTTGGAAAGAATAAGACTTAATATTAACAGTGTTAATGTTAATGCAAGTGTTCCTAATGAACAGAATGCTCAATATGGAAATTCATTACATTGGCAAATTCATCGGAGTTGTTCCCTTTAGTCTTTTAGTTTTTTTTCCTATTCTCCTAAACCACAGCCGGTAATTTGGTCCCTAGTAACCCTAAATTAATGCAGTGGTAAAATATGAATACCACCACTGGATTCGTTGAGAAAAAGAAATAAGAATCATCAACTTACGATCGGGCAATGCACCAACAAGCAATGCAGGTTAAAAGCAGTGCAAGAATAATAAATAAAATAACAAGGATCATGATAATCAACAGGGGAATCCTTTCCTTATCGACTTCCGACTTCTCAGCCACCTGTAAATAAAGAAATTAGATAAAACAGTTAAAATGAATGGGATCTTTCATTTCTTTCGAAGGAAAAGAAAAGAAAAAATAAGAAATATTCATAATTTGTCATTTTATATCATTTATTCCTGCTTTTTTTATTTTTAGGTTACATATCTCTTAATCGTTAAATTTATTGAATATGTTAAATTATATATATATATATATATATCTTATTATAATGGAGATTGTGTGTTTTTCTGTCTGTAACCGAAACTATATTACTACTCAAGTCACAATTCCCTTCGTTATTTACATAACATTCTCCATGATTTTATTTATATTTAAACCTCAATTATTAATAAAATTGCTTCACCTTTTTTTTTATTAGTGTTGTCCATATCTACATACAAATAACATGCAATTGTATTTATATATACAAAAAATAGCGGTTTACAGTGTGAATGGGAAGGCTAATTTGCATATTGATATTAAAAATGTGATTTTATTAAATATGTGCTTAGTATTATTGATTTCTAATTGTTTGGTTTTATTTTAATGAATATAAGCAAAAGTCTCTTCAATGAATCTTAAATGAAATCCATTAACAAGAAAAGATAAGTGTCATTTTATTCTTTACTTCGTATTTTAACTAAATACTTAAATTAGAAAAAATAACAATGAAAGACGAGAGTGATGGAAGAGTAAGTTTCAGTTGTTCTATTTTTCGATTATACCCTCCTCTGTTTCAAATCTTTTTATCTGCATTCTTATTTAGTTTCATTAGCGTTTCTAATTTAATACGATATTCATTACATTAAACTTAAATACTTGCGCCCGGAGGGTGCATATATTTGCTAGTATATATATATATATATATATATGTGTGTGTGTGTGTGTGTGTGTGTGTGTGTGTGTGTGTTTCGTTAAACTGTACTGACGAGTCTTGTCGGACGAGCTTTTGTTCAATGCTTTCTAACTGTCTGACAATCTTTGTAATTTCAGGATGGAACTGGTGTAGCAATCCACCAAAAGGTTTATTTACGAGCGCTTTCGGTATGTATATCTGCCATCTTCAGGTGTGAAACTGATGGGATGTTTCGAGTGTTTCGTTTTTAAAACAATGAGCAGTAACGTAGGAATTGGTTGTGGGGTGTAGTAAGAATTAGTAGTGGGAGGTAGTAGGAATTGGTAGTGGGTTCAAACGAATGATAGCCGTAGAGATTTTTGTAGGAAGGGGGTCACAAGTTTGAGAGAATGAAAGGGGAATGGTGGAAGGAGAATAGGCAGGAAATTATAGGCATCTGAGGACATGTTGCCTTGTTTCGAATTTTATTTTCTCACAAATAAATAAGTGGAGTTTCACAGGTATGAATTCAGAGTTTTCCTTCTCCTAGATCTGTTACCTAAGCAAGGTTACAGAGTCCATTATACCCTAATATTTACCCATAGCTGGAGGGAGAATATTTGGATTAATACCTTTCCCAACGGTATCAAGGCTATGTGAAATTCAGACAGCCTCGTCCAGGATTTGAACTCCCGTTGATACGTCCATTTCCCACGACTCTAACCGTTACACCTCGCGCCTCCACATGTTTTCTATATGACCATGACAAGAACTGTGCTCTGGAGAGGAAGCAAGATCAAAGCTATGTGAAATGCAAACGGCCTCGTCCAGGATTTGAACCCGCGTCGATACGTCCATTTCATAAGACTCTAACCGTTACACCTCGCCCCTCCACATGTTTTATATGACCATAACAAGAACTGTGCACTGGAGAGGAAGCAAGATCAAAGCTATGTGAAATGCAAACGGCCTCGTCCAGGATTTGAACCCGCGTCGATACGTCCATTTCCTACGACTCTAACCGTTACACTTCGCGCCTCCACATATAACCATAACAACGCCTTTCTATATGACCATAACAAGAACTGTGCTCCGGAGAGGAAGCAATATTTTCCAGTTGCCGGCCATGTTCTCTCAAGACTAACGGGCGCCAGTTTTTAGATCTATTCCTAAGATACGTTGCATAACAAACCCAACTTGGTGGTATAATTAGATTGTATTAATGTTACTACTAAAAACAATTTAAATCCAAGAAAGACAGAAATCTCATTACCTGAATCTTATTCACATACAATCCGCTAAATGCTGGTTCTTCTGCGGTTTTTGCACTATTCAATAATTCAGCAGACTCTTTGGCGAGTAAGACTTGATTGTTGTCTCTATTAATAATATACACAAACAAATCAGACCTGGAAAAGAGAAATTGGAAAGTTTAATATATATACGATTATAAATAATTGGTTGGTTGGTTGGCTGGTTGGTTGGTTGGTTGGTTGGTTGGTCAGTGTTTTATGTTCCTTAACTCTTAGTCCCTTTCTTTCTTCATTCTGTTGCAGCACATCCTTATCTCTCTCTCTCTCTCTCTCTCTCTCTCTCTCTCTCTCTCTCTCTCTCTCTCTCTCTCTGTCATTTTCCTCATTTCCTAATGTCCTCTCCCTTTCTGAATTTCCAACGTTTGATATGTCTACTTAAGAGCTATTGCTAAATAGTTCAATATGTAAGAAGTATAGTAAACTTCATTTAATTCTCTCTCACTTCTTTCTTTATTTCATTTTCATCTTTTTATGTTCGATTGAAACAAATTAGTGTTATCCCTTCCGCGCGCTCACCCCTCTTTTTCATTCCACTACTTTCTTTCTTTTTTTCTTATGATATTTTTTCAGTCTATCCTTTTCAACCCTTTCTTTCTTTATGATAAAAAATGAATTATTATTTAGCTGAGGTGACGACAAGAATAAGAAATTAGGATATACTTTTTTTACATTTAATCTTGGAAGTTTTGGACGGTCTTACTTTTAACCAGAAAGTGTTGCAAGATGATAACGGTCGGAAGATTAAGGAACAAGAGTATTGATATATAGATGGATAAAATATGAAATTACTTACCAATATTTACTCATTTGCCCGTTGACAAACATATGGTCTTTTATATCTGCTACACAAACGTAACTATTTCCAGTCTTTTCAGAAATTAGTCTAAAAAGGAAAAGAAAAAATTTGAATATGAATTGTGGAGCAGTGGTTAATTGAAGTGAGTTCAAACCTCAATGCATACCCCATAGTTGATATGCTAGAAACTCGAAAACAAATACGAATAAAAGGTATTAATCTTATTTTGTTCGGAATAAAAAGAGGTCTAAGTTTCTTTTATCTATTCTTATATCACCAACTATCCCTGCCAAGAATTATGGAATTAAGACATTGGGGTGATGTTCTTTCTTAGCAGTAAATACACTAATAGCAGATAAGACGTTAAACATTTGTCTTTAATAGCTGAACAGTACGGCTTCATATAAATATTTCTTAAACAAGCTAGATTGAATTATTTAAATTAATAGTATAATTTTTCCAATTTATTACTTTAATAAAATTTATTATTTATTACTTAATTCATTGACAAAAAAATTGAATGGATACTCAGTTACCCCTCCTCGAATTGAATAATTTCAGGGTTGTATTTCACTAATTTGAAGCAATTTCTTGAATTTAAAGTAAGGCATGTTTGTTGTGTAATGGTTATCTTCGTAGGAAATGAACACGGTGCATCCATCTTCGGTTAGTTTTTAATCAAATTAGAAACACGAGCGCATAGATATTCTTTTATCTTTTATTTCTCATTACCACCTTCAATTTTTCTTAAATTTGTGTCCAGGTGTGGACTATGATAACGTTAGACAATCCCCAAAATTTGAGCTTCCAATACCAAAAACTGACCGATTTATGCCGATTTTAACGGGGGGAAATGGTAACATTTTGTAATCTATTTTTGTCTGTAAAATGAGTTCTAGAACTTCATTACTACTAAAAATTAGTTTATAGGGAGGCTATAGAACTCATTTTACTGACCAAAAAAGTTTACGAAAAGTCGCCATTTTTCGTGGCCTACCTCAAATTTGGAGAGCTAAAAATCGGCATAACTTCGCCAATTTTTGGAATTGAAAGCTCAAGCTTTGGGGATTGTCTAACTTTATCATAATCCACACTTGGACAAAATTTTAGAAAAATTGAAGGAGATGGGTGCCATGGCCTGGATGATTTGATATGGAATAACCCCAATATTCCATATACGCGGAGAAAAACTCGGCTGATTTCTTTTGTAGCGTTCAGCCCGAGGAGTGCTCAACACCAAAAAACCATATAAAGTCTTGCATTAACTTCTGCTATCACGTGTCACTCTTAACCAATGAGAACATGATACTATAGGTGACTCAGGGGTCAAAAGCTGCCTGTCAAATCTATGGCTTTTTCCATGACTCTTTTAAATAAAACTCTAACATTTATATTTAGATAATATTACACTACATTACAAAATAAATAGGCTACCCTTATACATTATGTAACGAGTGCAGCTAAGTCAAACGTAAATACACACACTTACTGCTTTATTTGATCAATGAAGAAATAAACATCAGTCGATGGTTGAGTGAGCACGACCTTTACGGCTTCGTTCTTCTGTGTCACAAAAACCTAAAAAAAAAAAATGCAAAAACAAATATTAAATTATCATCATCATCATCCTGTCGCGCACTTACCACGGACATCCATGACAATCTCTCGCCAACCTACTCTATCATTCATGGTCCCGGGATGTCCTCTGTGCAGCATCCAGTATCCGCCCAGAGTTGGTCAATGTAGGTCCTTGCTGGGCGACCCACATTAGCATGTCCACGTGTTAGCTTCCACAGGAGAACGTCGCTTATGAGTTCGTTCTTGCTTCTCCAGCAGTGTTCAATATGTCTTGTGCGTCTCACTCGGAGGGTTTGTGAGATAGGGGGCAGATGGCCGTACAGCTGCTTCCTTCCATTTCCCAATTAAATTATACTTGAATATTGAAAGCGCATAACGGTTATTGCTGTAGGCAATGCGCTCATTGACACAAGATAGAATTCTTAATGAGGCTGCTTGCATTTCACATAGCGCTTACACTCTTGACAAAAATATGGATCCAACTAGCTACAGGTAAACAGTAGCTAATCAACATTGGCATGGCAACAGGTCTAGGAGAGGAAAAACGCTGAATCCAAACCAGTTTAATTCTCCACTTAAAAACTGACATTGTGTTGAAATGTTTGGGTAAATGCATACTTATATATATAAGAATATTATATATATATATATATATATATATGTCCAGAAAGTATAGAGATTGAAGCTATATTTACCAAGATAGAAATTAACAATGAATGGAACGTTATTTTTTTCCAGAATACAAGGTATGTCATAAAAGAGCCGAGTTTGAAGAAGTATTTACCAAGATAGAAATTAACAATGAAGAGAACGTTATTTTTTTTTTAGAATACAAGGTATGTCAAAAAGTACAAAAATCTCGATACATTTTTGACACACCTTATATATATATATATATATATATATATATATATATATATATATATATATATATTCAGAATTTAAAATAAACTGCTCAATGAGTCGTATACGTAAGTATACTATAAGTATACGTAAACTGATTGTAAGTGTATGCATCCCAAGGTTTTATTGCAGCAATAACAACTAGCAAAACAAACAAATATACTTACTGTGGACTAATAGATATCTTCGAGAGCTTAATGTGTATTGCTTTTCAACGGACTATTGATCATACGACGAATATATGTATTTGGAACTAGAATAGAATTTGATTTTTTAAATTTTAAGTCAGGTAGATCTTTTCTAGTTTGCTGGGTTTATTTTTCGGCATATGAACTCTTGGAGCCCTCTTGAGGGAACAGTAACGATTAAGCTCCGAAACTGCGTTTGGATTCATGGGTAATCGTCTTGAGATGACTTATCTTAAGGTAAGTAAAGTAATAAGGAAAAACACCTAAAACAAAGGCCGAGGTTACAGTGGCCTGAACGTTGTGTTTATACACAATAATGATGAAGTCCGAAATACCATAAGAATACGCTTAAGATTGCAATTCTCAGTTGAAAATAAATACCTACCTTAATATTGGCAGTGTCTGATTCCCCGCCTTTGGCTGTGTCGTTGGCAATGACACTCATCGTGAAAACTGCATCTTCATATTGACTCATAATCTCTGTGTTTCGAACGATGCCATCTGGTCCCCCAATTAGAAATGTTTTCTGTGCAGTTGTGTCTACGCCATTTTTCTTAATGTCGCTGATGGAATAAGTAATGACAGAACCTCCCGGTGCATCCTTATCAATGGCCTCAACTTTTACAATACTCTTCATTAAACTATCTTCTGTGGAAATGCCTGAAAAAGTAAACAAATAGAAAGAAAGAAAGAAAAAGAAAGAAAGAAAGAAAGAAATGTACTCATGATAATTCTTATTATAATTTTCGCCTGCCGATCTACTGTTCCAGTAAATTCGAATATATCAAATAAGTATTTTTTTTAGTATTATCTGCGTTATTCGGACTATTGTCCCCATCTTCATTGTTATTTGTACAACGTTTCGGCCGATATACCCTCCGGCCTTCTTCCAATTGGACACATGGCCGAGTAGATAAGACAGTTAGGTTAAGACAGTTCTAAGTGACAGTTATCTCTGGAACCCGAGTTCAATCCTGAGTGAAAACAGTTAGAAAAATAATTAATTAACACAACTCCTACCCCGGCTATGGTTAGCGGAATGAGAACAGGATACCCCCGTGGAATAAATAAAGGGTTAGGTTCAAAGTTCCGTGATGGCTCCCGAATACGACAAGAAAGTTCCCGAGTTCGAAAAGAAGGTTCCCGAATCCGAGAAGGTTCCCGAGCCCGACAAGAAATACCTGAAGAAGGCCGGAGGGTATATCGGCCGAAACGTTGTACAAATAACAATGAAGATGGGGACAATAGTCCGAATAACGCAGATAATACTAATCTTCAAGCTCATCTCAAACATTCAGAGAAAAAGTATTTTTTTAATAATCATCAGCAATATAAATGTATTAATTATAGTCTTATTCATTTATCTGTCTGTATTTACTAGTGTTGCGAGCAATCAGTTGTTAAAATTTAACGCTAACCATTTTGAATCCATTTTTTGTAAAATAACGTTATTATTAAAACTAGCAACAGAAAACACCCTCCGGGCGTCGTAAAAATCATTTTTTCAGATACATTGCCTGGGAGGGTGGGGGTTAAAAATTCAATGTCAGAGGGTTTGTATCATAAGTAAGCAAAATCTCATATTTATTAAAGGAATAAAAAAAAAGATAAAACAATTTGAAATGAAAACTGAGCCCCGTCCTCTCAAATAAAATGTTGCATGCATGTAATAATCAAACAATTATTTTGAATATTTCCCACATCAATTTTACATAAAATCGTTGGTATTTATCTATTTGTAAACTTTTTAGTTAACTTCTTGTTACTGTAAAGAAAAAGGACGAGAGTAAAATACAATTTTTAAAATTGCTTACTCAAATTTTGGGTGTATATAGCATAAGAACATTGTGAGGTAAGCTGTGACGTAGAGCTATGACGTAGTTATTCTTACAGACAGAAATACAGACAATCTCCATTATTAATAGATAGCATAAAATAGAGTAAATGAACAGGATGTTGTCTATGTATTGTTGATATATGTGGGGATTAAGATAAAATTCAAATTTTAAAAAATAACAAACCCCCATGAGCCTTTACCGGAAGAACCTCCCGAGCATATGCGGGAAAATGACCCACTTGCGACCCCCAAGAGAATCTCTCGGCCATAACTCGGACAAGACACTACAACTGGCCAATGAGAAATTCCCTTGCCACATGGTGGCTATGATACGTGAATAAAGCCTAAATCAAAGAACTACCTTTCGTCTTTGTCACTTTATTCTTTCTTTCCTTGAATTCCTTCCTTTTCAGCGCGAACACCAAATAAGATGGGGTTAAAAAGCAAATACTAGGAACACGCACCAGGAATAACCACGGTCACCTTTTAAACTTAAAACGTTAAATTACTTGTAACCCTACAAGTTACCGTTCCAATATATTTGAATCTATCAAATAAACATTATCTTTTTAAAATAATTATTAGCAATATAAATGTATCAATTATATTTTTATTCACTTTTTGTCTGTTTTTTACTTGTGTTGGTAATGTATTCTCATTCAAACGAGGAATTAGTTGTTAAAGTTTAACGCTACCAATTTTGGAAAATAAATATATGATGACAAAACCGTTTATAATTTTAGACACTCAATGCAATGGTGCAAGAAAATTTCCATCAATAACATCAGTTGTAAAGCAATGACATCTTCAGTTCCGCTCCAAATACTGAAAACGAGGCTTTCATTATTACAAGCTAAACATGGCGGAAAGAAAGGACACTTCCTGATTGTCAATCATTCATGAATCATTAAATGGTTTTAGAAATAACAAAATGGAAAGATAATAATATATATTTCTATTTACATATATATTCAAAATTGAAAAATAACGGTGTCGTCAATGTATTCTTGATATCCAACAATAGAGATTCTTTATTGGAAGAATACGCGTTAAAGAAAACCCACTTACATCCGTAATATTCTTTCTGGGTGAATTGTGGTCTTTCGTCGTTCCTGTCTTTCACGAGAATCGTCACTGTAGTAACACTGTTATCGGCACCGCGTCTGTTTCGTGGCCTCACTACGGTGTAATCAGTAATGTTGTTCACGGCTTCGATGTTCAAAATATACGAACTGATTTTTTCACGATCGATCTGTTTCTCCAAGTAAAGAACACCGGTTGACTTGTTTAGTCTAAACACTCCATCTTCATTACCGGCTGTTAAGAAGAAGAAGAAGAAGAAGAAAAGAGAGAAATGAATTTCTCATAATTATTATAAGATTGGTTTGGTTTGTTTTGTTTTACGGCATATCAACCTCAGTGGGTCATTTAATGCCGATAAAGTTTTGAAATAAATCAATAGGGCAATAGGCTTGGGAAATCATATAGGTGCTAGGGTTTGACGTGACCAGCCGAAATTATAATAAGAGTAGGAGGATCTGTGGATATACAACAGTATGATAATCTAATTATTACAACGTTTAATATGTTTACTTAAGAGCTATTGCTTAATAGTTCAATACGTAAAAAGTATAGTAATCTTAATTTAACTCTCTTTCATACTGTTTTCTTTCTTTCCTTCTTTTCATCCCTTCATCACCATTACTTTCAGCTTCACTGTGACCCGGATTGGCAGTAGTAACTGTTAGGGTCCCATCTATGTGTGAAATAGAACAAAATGAGTTCTAAAAAAATTGTTTTTAAAACTTGAGTTTAAAAAAACTGAGTACCCATCAAGAATGAATAAAACAAAACGTATTTGGCTTAAAATGATCCAATGGTTTGACATGCCATAAAATCCAACCAACCAGCTTTCTTTTCACTATGTTCGTTTGAAAAAGAAATAGCGTCATCGCTTCCGCGTGAGCACCCCTTTCTCTATTTCCGCTACTCTCTTTCTTTCTTTCTTTCTTTCTTTCTTTATGTCTGTCTGTCTCTCTCTCTTGTTATATTTTTTATATAGCATTTCCTTTTAATGCCCTTTCTTTCTTAATAATAAAAATGGAATTTGTATTCCGTAGAGAAAACTAGAGGAGCTTATTATCGAACTAGATGAAATACAATGAATGATTGCGCTTTTACCTAGCATACATAAAACAACAACAACAACACGTTAGTCACTACAAAAAGCAGGAGGGAGGGTCAAAGTTTAGGTACCGGAAATGTATGCTGAAAAGGAGGGTTCCCTTAATGAAAAATGCTGGTACCTGGTACCTATTACTTAAGTAAAATATTTATTATCTAGATGTAGATATCATATTAATAATTCATTTATATATCTTGATGATAAATTAAAATAATTTATAATAAACTCTCTAAATAGATACACGTAAAAGAAAACACACTTCTTATTATAATGGAGATTGTGTGTTTTTCTGTCTGTAACCGAAACTATATTACTACTCAAGTCACAATTCCCTTAATTATTTACGTCAAATTCTCCATGATTTCATTCTTTTAAACCTTCAGTTATTAATAAAAATTGTTTTACATTATTAATACTGTTGACCATATTAACGTACTAATAACATGCAATTGTATCTATATATAAAACAAACTAGCGGTTTACAGTTTGAACGAGAAGGCTAATTTGCATATTGATATTTAAAATTTTATTTTAATAAATATGTGCTTGGTATTATTGATTTCTAATTGTTTGGTTTTATCTTAAGAAATATAAACAAAAATCTCGTGGATAAATCTTAAAAGAAATTTATTTACAAGAAGAAATAACTGTAATATTATCCTTTACTTCCTATTTTAACTAAATAGTTAAATTAGGAAAATTTACCAATGAAAGAGGGGAGTAATGGAAAATGATGGAATAGTTAGTTTCAAAGTTGTTCTATTTTTCGATTATACCCCCTCTGTTGCAGATCTTTTTATCTGCATTCTTAGTGAGTTTCATTAGCCTTTCTAATTTAATATGATATTTTATAACATCAAAACTTAAATACTTGCACCCGGAGGGTGCATATATTTGCTAGTACATATAAAATAGATTGCAATAGAGTTATCAGATTAATAACTGATTAGAACAATTTTATTCATTTCATTATTATCAAAAAGAACTTCAATGCTTAAATTTCAAAAATACTAATAGTACCATGTACTCGCTTGGTTACCTTATTTAAGAAATTAAACCGACTCCTTTAAAGATACCAGATACTTTTTTCAATGTTTAAGGCGGCTCCTCTTATCAGCATACATGTCTAGTACCTAAACTTTGACCGCCATTCCGTGCCATGGGGGTCTCCTCAGTTTCTTTGATTGTTTGTTTTGTTTTGTTTTACGGCATATCAACCTCTGTGGGTCATTTAATGCCGATAAAGTTTTGAAATAAATCAATTCTTAATGGATAATACAATTTTTTTTTAAAATACATTTTTCTATTTAACCCATAGATGGGACCCTAACAGGTAAGACCACTCCGGGTCAGAGTGGACCAGGGAGCAATCGTGATGAAGGGGTGCTCCACATTCCCGAAACCTCCAAAATTGGAACCTCGCCATCAGATAGAGTTTAACGTCATTTCCAGGACATGTAGACCCGCAGCCACCGCCTTCTAGCACCCATATGATAAAAAGGGGTCGGGGCTTGCATAAGGGCAATAGGGTTGGGAAAATCATATAGGTGCTAGGGCTTGACGTGACCAGCCGATTGATCGTCTAGCCCAAGATAGGGCCAAAGTGGAGTATTGCATGTCATGAACTGCTCATCCACCTGGGCTCTATCCTTAAGCATCACGGGTCGCCACCCACGGCCAACAGGTGGCCCCATTGGGGGAGTCTTACCCCTGTGCAGATGTGCAGTCGGTGCATTCTAACGCCCCAGCCGACAGGGTGGTCAGTTTCTTTGAGTGGAATTTTACTTGAGAGTGTAAAAATGTTCGAAATGTTACTCACATAAAATATGGTAAAAGACGGTCGGTTGTAAATCCTTGTCAGAAGCCATGACGTTACCAATACGGGATCCAACTTTGGTACCTTCAAGCACCTCAAATGTGTATGGATTATCATTACCATTCTAAAAGAATATTCAAAGAGTTTGTTTAATTTCGTGCATGATCTTTAACATAAATAAAATTTTAAAATGTACAAAATACGAGGGTAATCTCAAGAGTAAGTTCTCCAAATCGCAGGGGACGCAGGGAAATTGTTGTGTTTATTGTGCATATAGATACATTTGTAAACTTTAAAATGATGTAAGATATTGACAATTAACAATAAATGTTTCTGTGATTTCTAAGTAATTTGGAGACCTTACTTTTGTGATTACCCTTGTAAAAACTTACATTCATAATTGCAACGTTTTCGACTCACCCTTGTACATCTAGCTGTATTGTGGTAAGTCGAAAGAATTGCAATATTTACATTAGTGCTACTTTCCAGAAAAAAATAACTCCATAATACGAGGTTTTAAACTTCCCTAATTTAATGATTTACGTATATCGCCTTTGCAGTCTCGGAAGACTATATAATTCGTGTGTCACTGAAGTTACAGCGCCTCTTCTGACTGTGAAGTTCAATGTTCGAAAAACATTCTCAACCACAGATGTCGCATGTGAAAGCTGTTCCTGCCGATGTTGATGTGCCGGTGCTTTGTTGTCGCCGCTTTCTTCTGGACCGCTTGCCTCTTGGCTTCATGGTGTTGCAACGGGGTGACTTCAGACATGAACCGTCCACTACGGAGAGCCTGCCGCTACCGTTATTACACAGCCATTATAATAGAAAAGTTACAAAGACACACACAACCTATCAAATATCGGACATATTCTGCCAAAATAATAATTCAATGCCTGAAGAAGACAACAGATCAGAAACACGTGTCGCATATGTAAGATAAAAAAAATTTTTTTAAATTTCTGAGAACATAATACATTCTGCGGACCTTCTTTTTTTATAAAATATTGAATTTTCTCCTGTTGGAACCAGAACAACATTTTATATATATATATATATATATATATATATATATATATATATATATATATATATATATATA
>CM042145.1:125849428-125894428 GCA_023376005.1 Doryteuthis pealeii
TCTAGGTAAAAAAATCATACATAAGGAATAGGTAGATAACTAAACAAAACAAAAAAACAATATGAGTCTAGGTAAAAAAAATCATACATAAGTGAATAGGTAAGTCTAGGTAAAAAATCATACATAAAATGGGCAAAACAAAACAATATGAGTCTAGCAAAATTCCCAAATATTATCATATGGACACATAGCCAAGTGGTAAGGAGATAGATTAAGACAGTTCTAAGTGACAGTTATCTCTAGACTGCAGGTTCAATCCTGGTAGCAGTAACATAGAATAATAATTAACACCTATACCCCAGCTATGGTTAGCGGAATGAGAACAGGATACCCGCGTGGACTGAATAAACGCTTAGGTTCAAAATTCCGTGATGGCCCTCGATTACGACAAGAAGGTTCCCGAGGCCGAGATGGTTCCAGAGTCTGACAAGAAATACTGGAAGACACAACGGCCGAAACGTTGTACAGATAACATTAAACAGATGAATAAACATTAAAATATATTTTATTACATTTTACTTGATCATGTTTTTATACGATACATGGCTATTTTTCTTATTTATAGAAAAAAGGAAAAAAGCGTTTTAAAAAAATTAGGGTTTTCATTAAGGGTACTGGAACGGATTATGGTTAGTTCTTGAGATATTTGAAATTTTATATTATCTTTTATAGTATGTGGCCTACCCAGTTTGAATGTGTCCTACCTCGGTAAGTGTATATTTATAGATATAAGTAATAGACAATTTATTGAAACTAATTATTTTTTACATATATTCAATTTCAAGAAATGCAATTCAGTCATGAGCTGTATATAGTAATTAAGAATAATAAGATGAGGACAATAGTCCAAATAATACAAATAATACTAATTATCGAGCCTCATCTAAAAAAAATCAGAGATATTGTTTAATGGTATATCAACTCCGTATGGGTACTTATTGACAAAATTTCATTCACTTCTAAATGTGTAATAACTTTAGAATGAGGTTTATTTTCAGCATAGTTCTCCTTGCAGACCGCAATCTGTCGGTGTTGCAGTGCTTGGATCCTATAGGTCAATATTCAACAACAGAATATATGACGTCATTATATGAACTTTCCAACGCACCGTCGTATGTTGAGGACAACACTTTTCTAAAATAAAATGTTAATTTCAACTCTACAGCACTGAAACCTTATAAACTGATAAATTATGGAGGCGCGTGGTATAATGCTTAGAGTCGTAGGAAATGGAATGGTCGACCCGAGTTCAAATCCTGGACGAAACTGTTTGCATTTCACCTCGCGCTACTACCATTGGGAATGGTATGAATCGAACTATAATCCCCCCAGCTATGGGTAAATAGTAGGGCAGACTGGGTTCTCCAATATTGGTAAGGCAACATAGGAGAAGGAAAGCTCTGAATTCAAACCTGTTAAACTCCGCTTAAGAAATTGACCTTGTGTCGCATCCTGCTCGTGTGGAGGAGTTGGCAGATGTATATAAACTGTTAAATTGCTTTTTTATTTATTTATTTTTAATTGCACTCTTTTGCGTATAGAATAATATATAGACAAACACAAAATGTATCAAAGGTTGAGTATTTATTCTTGTTGGTAATGTCGATGTTTTAACGTTTCGGATTATACAACCGTCTTCAAGGCAGTGGTGAGATCTTGTGTGGGAGACGCTAATATTTCTGCTTTTATGGTGATAAGTGTTGTCGTCCTCGTATTGCTGGAAGAGAAACTTAACGCTTCCTGCAGAAGATCTCACCACTTTCGACGTTAAGTACATGTTTTGGCGTTTTTCATTGGTCAATATAACTCCTTCTGGGTGGAACGGTCTATAAATATAAGTTGTGGTTGTTAGTATAATTATACCCAGGAGTAATCCAACACTTCACAGATCGTGGTCATCCAGAACGTGGTAAGACGGAAACAGGCTCTTGCCCTTAAAATTCGTGGGTAGCCTACAATTTATATCAGTAAGTGTAGTTAAAATTCAAATAACAGGATGTTAAATGAAAAAAATACCGTTAGCCCTTAGGGTTGATTGACAATGCAGTTCATCTCTGACCTGGATGCTCATTGGCTAAAGGCGATCTTGAGAAGATACTTTATTTGTTAGTCAGATTTGGGCCGTTCATCAGAAGGGGCAGACGTAAGAATCGTTGCACGCAAGATGCCACCTTCTCGCCGCGGTTGAGTTCACTTTTGGGCTTTGGGTTTTTTGAACAAAGAAGCTGTTTTGTATTTGTATTGTTGTTAAATGTGCTCAGACAATAAAGTCTGTATGTTGTTATGTACCTCTTTGTTGGAAGTTGTTATGCATATTCATCCACGCTAGGAAGCTTTCGCGAGGCCTCTTAACGTATTATAAGAAGTGGTTTTAGCTATCAAAGCTAGAACCACATTTAATTCTTATAACCTTATGTTGTGTCGTGGATCATTGGGCATTGACGATTTGACTTGCATTTCTGTATGGTCCATTAACCCTTCGTCACCATCTGTCTCATCTACTTCCATACTTTCTAGTGTGGTATATGGAGATTCGACGTCTACGGTTACTACACTTCGTGATACGATAATTGGACCAGGTATCCAATAGGCACCCCAGCTCGGAGCTATTTTGAAAAGTACACCTGTTTTTTTTTGTTTTGTTTTTTTTTGTTTACAAACAACAGACGATTTTTTGCATTAGAATTTCACAGGAAGATTTTTTAAAGTTTGTTCATGTATATTTACAACCCAAAGCCACATTTTTATACTAAAATAGTTTTTGATTTTAATTTTTTTAAAAATTAGTTATTTCATGTTGTTGTTGTTAATTCAACAGGATTTCTTTTTAAATTATAAAACTTTAAACGAAAGACACGTTTTATATCAAAGGCACATTTTTATATTAACATAGTTTTTATTTAATCAGAAAAGAAATGCAGATAATTTTTATTTACAAAATATTTTAATGTTTATTTAAATAAAAGAATGTTGTTCGAAAGAAGGTATCACCCAATTTATAAAGTTTTAAAGGATTTCTTTTTAAATTATAAAACTTTAAACGAAAGACACGTTTTATATCAAAGGCACATTTTTATATTAACATAGTTTTTATTTAATCAGAAAAGAAATGCTGATAATTTTTATTTACAAAATATTTTACTGTTTATTTAAATAAAGAATGTTGTTCGAAAGAAGGTATCACACAATTTATAAAGTTTTAAAGGATTTCTTTTTAAATTATAAAACTTTAAACGAAAGACACGTTTTATATCAAAGGCACATTTTTATATTAACATAGTTTTTATTTAATCAGAAAAGAAATGCAGATAATTTTTTATTTACAAAATATTTTAATGTTTATTTAAATAAAAGAATGTTGTTCGAAAGAAGGTATCACACAATTTATAAAGTTAATTTTCTATGCGCCTCCCGAACCACAACTGGAAGTGTACGGTGAAAAGCAAAAAGGTATTCTTTTTAAAACAGCTCCGAGCTGGGGTACCTATAGGATATTTGGTCCCGATAACCATTACATGGCGAGCACCAAGATGTATCAACAGTTTTGCTTGCAATTACTTACCCGATGTATCTCCTGATGCCTTAACATATTTTATGATAGCATTCTTGCCATCGTCCCTGTCACGGGCTGATATATCAATTACTCTCGAACCCACAGGAATACTCTCGATCACCGTTTCATAATACGACCTTTTCTCAAAAACTGGTGGGTTATCATTCTCGTCTTTTAATTCAATATAAACCTGTGAGTGTAAGAAATAAAGAAAAAAAGCATTATTAAATATGAGGACACCCCTTCGAAAAATCTAAATAATACAAGTCATTTTTTATACATTTTTAAAACCCATTTTTGAATCTATATGACCTATAAATGGGACCCTAACAGGTACTACCACTGCAGGTCAAAGTGTACCTGGGAGTAATGGCAATTAAGGAGTACTCTACTCTCCCCAGAGCTCCAGAATTTGGACCTCACCACTAGATGCAGTTTAACATCATACCGAGGACACTATCTTGTCTTATTTAGTTCTGTTTCTATTTTATACTGCTACTAGCAGCACCTGTGGATATACCATAGTATGATAATTAGATCATGACAACGTCTTGCATGTTTACTAAAGAGTTATTTTAAAATAGTTTAATAAGTAAAAAGTATAATAATATTGATTTACTCTCTCTCTCTCTCTCTCTCTCTCTCTCTCTCTCTCTCTCTCTCTCTCTCTCTCTCTCATTCTTTTTCATTCTATCTTCTTTTCATCTATTCATTATGTCCGATTAAAACAGATTAGCGTTATCACTTCCTCGCACTCACCGCTCTCTCACCCTCTATCCACTACCCTCTTCCATCTTTCCTTTCCTTCTTATTATATTTTTCTGTGTATCATGTCCTTTTCCTTTCCTTTCTTTCTTTTTAATAAAACTGGAATGGCCCAACGGATGTGATGACACTCATAAGAAATCAGAATTCTGCGGATAAGCAACACCAGATAATCAGGATTTACATTTTTGCATTACATCCTGGACGATTTGGACGGTTTCATCTTAACCAGAAGGTGTTACAAGATGATGACGGTCGTAATTTTATGGAACATTAGTATTGATACTACGATAAAACAGGCAAATCTCCGTCGTCAACATTAGGAGAGGTCAATTATGATATATCCTTTTGTTGGTAAAATCGAACTCAACGGACCTAAGAAAAATACTAAAACTCAGGGAATTAACCGAATTTAATAAAATGTTCAGTGTTGATATATTAATGAATAAAAGATATAATGTTCCAGTTATTTTATTCACAAACTTTTACATTTTTTCAGGTCAGTTAATTTGTACAACGTATATTTGAGGCGTAACACAGATTCTCAACGATACGTGGTTCAAAGTTAAATGACCTGAAAAATATAAATGTTTTTACATAAAATAACTGGTGCATTATATCTTTTATTCATTAATATATCAACACTGAAAATTTCATTAATTTCAGTTAATTCCCTGATTTTTGGTAATTTTTTTCTTTCGGTGGGATGATATACAATGGTGGAATTTAGGTCCGTTAAGTTCGATTTAACCCTTTTGTTTTAGTCCAGATGAATTTAGAGGAATTTAAAATGGTACTTACCGGAACAGTTGTATTGAGTCGGACACTCGCATCTTGGGGACTGTCGTAAGCTGTGACTGGAAGGACAATCTGCTTGACTCTCTCCCTGTCAAGAACGGAACTATTCTTGACAGTAATTTCTCCCTAAAATAATACATGAAATCACAGCGTTATCGATTGATTTTGTAGAAATATATATATATATATATATATATATATATATATATATATATATATAAGTTCCATTCATATTCCTGATATTTCGAAATGTTAGACATGCTTATATATATATATATATATATATATATATATATATATATATATATATATATATATATATCAGCATGTCTAACATTTCGAAATATCAGGAATATGAATGGAACTTAGTACATGATATCCAACTCTGTTTTTTCATTTATTTTACTCTCTCATGCTTTGAATAACAAGCAAAAAATTATTTCCAATAAATATATAACATATATATATATATATATATAAAGAGAGAGAGACATATATATATATAATATATATATATATATATATATATATATATCTGTGTGTGTGTGTGTGTGTGTGTGTGTGTGTGTGTGATGCCAACCTGTAGTAAAGCAAAACTACAGCTGCTGCAGCTGAGGTCGATCTCTAATCCACGTGATGATATGGGCTAGATAAAATAAAAAGCTTGATCAAGCAACAAAAATGCCTTGTTAGTTCATTTCATTAAAAACAAGTAAAGCATAGAAGAAGAAACCAGCTCTTAGTTAAGAAGAAGAAGAAGCAAAAATAAAGTAATCAAGTAACTCCCCCCCTCTCTCTCTCTCTCTCTCTCTCTCTCTCTCTCTCTCTCTCTCTCTCTCTCTCTCTCTCTCTCTCTCTCAAGTCTCACTCTCTCAAGTCTCACTCTCACCAATTATATGCCCGATGTTGATGTGGGTATATGATATTACCACAGATTCGAACTCACGTCTACTTTTGGCCTTTGCGTGCCATGAAAGATTAAACCTTATTTATGAGAAAAATATTTAATAAAAAATTCCAACCAGTAAGTAAATTTTTACGGCTTGGAGATAATGGGTACCTCTTGTAAAAAGGCAATAAACAAATCGGCTTCATTTTCTCTCAGCATTTTCCAGTCCAAATAATCAGGGTGATTTTGTTAAGCCAGATACGGGTTTACCCACTCAAGAAATAGAATACCAACTGGATACCAAAATTGAAATTTAGAAAAACCAAAAAAAAAAAAAAAAAAAAAAAAGATAGGTATGTGTATTGAAATACTGGAAGTACCCGTATCTGGCTTAACAAAATCATATATTTCTTCTTTCACTTCAATCTAGTTTGAATGATTTTATTAGAATTCAACTCCGGCACTTATCTTTTAATGCCAATATCTTAAAGATAAGATAAATCTTTGTGTTCATTTATAACAACAAGAAGATGGAGATTTTATTTACCTCGTACCCCACTTGTACGGGTTAGGCACAAGGCCCTATTAACGTGGGCCCACCCACAAACCGAAGCTCATGGGTGGGAAAGAACAAAAATTGCGTCGATCCCTTCGGCAATCCCCCTCAAGGGGGCACCTCAGACACTGGGCAATAAACCCAGCCCTACCCCTTTAAATCGAGGGGGCAGGTGTTACCTGTGGGGATAGCCCCTAGGGATCGACACTATTAATTTAACATGACCGGTCCAGTGGCCGAAGCGCACTGGACCCCTGTCCCGAAGGACGGGTTGGAAATGCCAAGAAGATGGAGATGATGACCATCCCAAGAACAAACACCCAAGAATTTCCAAAAAGACCCAGAAAGAATATCAGGAGACAGAAAGAAACAAGACCAGATAGCAATATAGAAGAAAAGACTAAGTCCGGCTAAGAAAGATAGATAATATATAAAGACATAGAAGGCTATCAAACAAATCATTAAACAGTCATTAAACTGGGCAAGCGACATACATTTCCATAAGAACGATTTAATCTTACTGTTACATAATTGATAGGTAGCCTATAAATTATATATGGTTGTGTAGAAATTAAAGATAACGGTTATTATGAATCATGTAATAAACATAAATGTAACTTTATAGGGCTTAGCCTTTCGCTGACCTTGTACCTGGTCTTTGATTGGTCAAAGTGATTTGAGAGAACAGGAAGTAGACTTAGAAAAGGGAGTTTTAGCTCGATTTTTGGAGGATGTATACGTCTGAAATATGGTTATTTCTCCTATGTGTAATGGATGACTTGGGCTAAATAAAGACGTCTAAAATATCCAAATCTTTGTGTTCGTTACTAAGAACAACAACGAACACAGAGATGAAGGACTCCCAAGTAGTCGTAAGAACTCAGACCAGACGAACAGAGAGAATCTGCCAATGTATCCAGATAGAGAATAGACGAGCCGATCCAGCTTAAACGTATTATAATATGGTGAGAAAAGAAGTAAAGAGCTATATAATATTGTAACTAGCGAGCTAAGATAGAAAAAATCAAAAGGTTCCTCGTTTAATGCTGTACTTTCACAAGCCGTATCATGCTACCTAGATAGCACGGAATATTGGCCTCTATGTGAACTCCAATAAAACTGAGTTCATGTGTTTCAAAAATGAAAGACGCATATCCACACTAGACGAAAAGCGTCTAAACTCGGTGGAACTATTCTCGTACTTTGCTAGTAATATCTCATCCACAGAAAGCGATGGTAATGCACGTATAGGAAAAGCATGGTCTGGCATAAACATATTATCAGTCATAATGAAATTACATCTCATTACAAGTTAAAGCGTCAATTCTTTCACGCCGTAGTTGTATCAGTACTACTGTACGGCTGCACCACTTGGACCCTAACAAAACGCCTAGAGAATATGCGAGGAAACTACATCATAAAAGAAAGCAGCTATACGACTAATTACCCCCTATCACACAAACCATCCGAGTGAGATGAACAAGACATGCTGGGCCCACATGGAGAATCAAGTCAAACTCATAGTGTTACATAATTATTAGTTACCTAATATTTATGTGCAATAGTGTAGAAAATAAGATGACGTTTTAAGTGCAGCTGACGGCCTTGAAGATTGGGTGACAAGGCTTGACCTCAGTTTTAACCTTCCGGTGGATACCGTGAGAATCGGTGGAGGAGATCCTCTTCCGGTTTAGATTAGAAATAGATTTTAGTCAGTCGGCGAGAAACCACGACGGTGGTGAGACGTGTTATACACGCTCCATCTCACTCTGTGCAGATGTCTGGTTGGGGATTTAGAAATAAATTAAGATCAAAGCAAATCGGAGTCTTGTGTTATTACCTCTAAAAACTAACAATGACACAGGGCTTCTGATAAAGAGAAATCCCCAATAGAAGACCAGACACGAAGTCCCCAAGAGAAGTCCAGACCTTAGAAGATTCCAGACCTTAGAAGATTCCAGACCAAGACAAGATGTTATAAGATGTCAGAGACGACCGAAGAATAGAGTAAGTAAAGAAGTAAAGAAGAAGGGTATGCAACAATAGATGTTCTCCTTTGGAAAGCGGCACATGGACAGGCAAGTATTAGCCGTCCAGGAAAGACATACATTGACCAACTCTGTGCGGATACTGAATGATGTTCAGAGGACTTACCGATGACAATTAATGATAAGGACGGATGGTGAGAGATCCGTGCTACTAGTATGTCATGATGATAATCGTGATGGACCATTCTAGAATTTGTAAGAAATGAATGCTAGTTTCATTGTAAAAATGCAGCAACCGATCGAACTTTCATATATACCAAATGAGGGCAGACCATCGGGTATAACAAACGTTCGTGTGGGTAGTTTTTGTTCGTTATAGCGAGGGTTTCCTCGTATATTGAATACTTACTGTTAATAGATTGATTTGAAAGGCACTTTGTGGGTCGGCTATTTCATAACGGATATTTCCATAATCCCCTTTGTCAATGTCGGTGGCGGACACAGTGACAACTCTCGTTCCCACTGGTGAATTTTCGTTAATAGTTGGCTGGTAAATAGTCTACAACGAAAAGAAGAAAAAATTATCCGAGTCTTTTAAAAATGTAAGTATTTGAATATTTATCTAAAATATTGGGTATTTTTTGCATTTATAAACTGATTGATCGATTTCATCGGTATACGAAATCTAGGGTTATTTTATGCCTAGAGGTTAGGGAATCGCATTTATGTATGTTTTATGGGTGTATTTACTTGAGCATGTATGTATGTGAATATGTATGTATGTATCTTTGTATCTATGTGATCATGTATGCGTGTTTGTATGTATTTACATGGTCGTATATGTATGCATATAAGTGTCCATATATATATATATTTGTATGTATGGGCTTATGTATTCTATGGCATTGAGGCTTCTATTCTATGTGTATGGTTAACTTTGAAAACATTTCAATGGAACGACAGTATGGCAAAATAGTATTGCAGTCTCGAAGAGGAACATTGTGATGCCAACAGGAAAGTTGAACCGTTCAAATTAGTAGTGTGTGGTGTATTGTCTCCGCTTATAATCGAACCATAATTACAATTACTCAGAGAGTGGTATTCGTGTTGTACAAGCGCTTCTTAATTTAATCCCAACAGTCGAAGAGAAAGCGTCAATCTAGATGATGCTGGAGAATAAGAAACGCAATCATATGTCCTATTAATATATATGTATGTATAGAACCCGGCTCATATATATATATATATATATATATATATATATATATATATATATATATATATATATGTACCAAGCGTGTTGGTAGATCCTTGCGGAGAGAAAAAACCCAGCAGAGAGTTTGATTGTAAAAATATACTACCAACATCAACCAGGAAGAAAAAATTTTTGAAAAAAAGAAAGGACCAAGATATTCGTACCAACAAAAAAATAATCTATTGGTACAGTATTTGGCCGAAAGAAAAAACAATTTATATGTATATATATGTATATAAGATATATATATATTCATATAACCGCTAGGAGAAGCTAATATGTAAAAAGTGCTCGATACCTAAGTAGAGCCAAGTAATAAAGATAATCTAATGAGTCAGACGAACCTACTATTAGTTTCGCATAAAGCTCTTCAGGCTAATATATATATATATATATATATATATATATATATATATATATATATATATATATATGAGCCGGGTTAGCTCAGTCGGTAGAGCGTTCTGCTAGAAACAATAAGATTCCTTGTTCGATACCTGCCCTCGCCAACTCAGTGTATGAGTAGCACAGGTATTTGTGCGGTAAAGTAAGGAGCTGATGATAGGTTTGGTGCTCCATCTTAAATGCAAAAACAATCTCCTTGGCCTAGCGCTAGTGAAAAGAGACTCCCTCCTGATTGGCTGATACCGACTTTAGGCTATCCCGATGACGTTAATACACACACATATATATATGTATATATATATATATATATATATATATATATATATATATATATACTAGACAAAACGTGACCCGTTGGGTCACCCATTAAGCTCTCTCTAGATGATTAGGGAAAAGAGTTGGATCTGGCAAAATATCATCTGCTTTTCATTTTTAAAAACGAACTAAAATTTATTAAATTGATTACTTAAGGTCAAATTTTTGTTTAAGTCGAAAAGTAGTAACATAATAAGCATCAGTAAAAAAGCAAAATAATATTACACATATAATTTATTTTTGATATATTTAAAACGTTTTTTTCGTCCATTTTGATCAAGATGCCTGCCATGAGGCTACTTAAAATCCGTTTTTACAAAATAAATTGTAACTTTTGCAATTGAAAAAATTCACACTGGATTGTCCAATTGAACACATATCCTAATAGATAAAGGGGTTAGATTAAGACAGTTCTAAATGCCAATTATCTCTAGACTGCAGGTTCAATCCTGGTCAGAGACAGCAGTAACATAGAATAATAATTAACACAGCTTAACACCTGTACCCCAGCTATGGTTAGTGGAATGAGAACAGGATACCCCCGTGAACCTAATAAAGGGTTGGGTTCAAAGTTCCATGATGGCTCCCAATTACAAGATGGTTCCCGAGTCCGACAAGAAATACCTGAAGAAGGCCGGAGGGCACTTCAGCCGAAACTTTGTACAGATAACAATGAAGACGAGAACAATAGTCTGAATAATACAAATAATGGTAATCTTTGCATCCGAAGCGGTTTCACTTGAAAAAAAAAAAAAAAGAACCATCTTAGGGCATTTTTTACTGAAAACCAACCCTAACCCTAACCCCTCCCCCTAGTTAAAATTAACTGTTTTATTACAAAGTTCTTTTTTCTGGGTCACCCTGTATACAGGGTGACTCAGAAAAAACAGAGCCCAAATTATTTATTTATTTTCCATTAAACTAAACTTAAACCCCAACCCAAAACTAAACCCTAAACCCTAGTTGTTTTTGTTTTTCACGCCGCTTCCGCTACGGACTTCAATCGTAGCTGGTGTTTTTTTTTTTTTTTTTTTTTTTTCAGCAGTCACCGGCAAGCATGTTTTGAGGCAAGAGGCCATGACGGAACTCCGCAAAGATTACAATTATTTGTATTATTCAGACTGTAATATCGGAGTGGTATATATTTGATTGATACTATTTTCTGCATACATAAAAAGACTAAAGACAGAGTTTATTTTTTTAAAGCCATACGTAATTAAAAACAACCTTAATCCCCTAAAACCGTAACCCAACTCGCAAAATGTTAATTCATAGACTGTAGTTAAACTATCATTGGGTACCAACAAAACATTTTCCGTTTTAATTTTCCAACCTAAGTCAGAAGTCAGTCCTACATTCTATGAATTAACATTTTGCGAATTGGGTTACAGTTTTAGGGGATTAAGGTTGTTTTTAATTACGTATTCCTTTAAAAAAATAAACAACAACAAAACACAAATTACTATACATTTAATTAACCATTGAAATTAATTATTGAATCTATTATTGAAACAGTTGTTTGTGTTAATATAGCAATGTATAATTTCAATTAAACTTAGTTTAAAAAATATTTTTCAACATTAAATGTATAGTAATTTGTGTTTTTTGTTTATTTTTTAAGCAATATGTAATTAAAAACAACCTTAATGCCCTAAAACCGTAACCAAATTCGCAAAATGTTAATTCATAGATTGCAGTTAAACTGTGATTTGGTACCAGCAATAAACTTTCCGTTTTAATTTTACCGACCTAAAGCAAAAGTCAGTCTAGTTTGTTTTAGTTTTAACTAAAACAATCTTTTAAGTCTGAAGAAAACTACCCACACGGCAGTCAATGTTTGCTCATTTGAATTCCATAATATTTAAATATATAACTATTTTTTTTACCCAACATGAAATATTTTTTAAAGTAAGTTTAATACTCTATGAATTAATAATTAAAGTAATTTAAAAAATCTATTTTAAAGCATGATTTTAATTTCGTAAAATTTACGCTCAACTAAAATTGAAATCATGTCGTAAAAAGATTCTTTTGTTTTGTTTCTCTGTGGTCTGGAGAAAGGGAGGGGCGAATCTACCTAGAGTTCTCCTAACTCTAGGTAGATTCGCCCCTCCCTTTCTCCAGACCAGGATGCTTGCCTGTAAAAAATCAGCAGGCACTCCTACTCTGTATAACTCGACTACTCACAATAACTCCCCCCCTCACCTTAACTCTATATAAGGGAGAGTGCAAGAGAGCCAGGTCTGATTTAGACAGGGATTGGTCGGTCGTTGACTTAATTGCTAATTACGCCTAATTAAAACCAATTAAACTGAATTTTTTTCCATACACTTTGTAGTGCTAACACCAAGGAATATCTAAGTATAAATATTGTGTCCATAACATAAATAGAAAAAAATCCTTTAGCTGGAGAAGGTTGATAAACTCAGCTTTAGTATAATAATAGATATATATATGTGTGTGTGTGTGTGTGTGTGTGTGTGTGTGTGTGTGTGTGTGTGTGAAAATGTACGACATATGTAAAAAAAATTATTGTCTTCAGATTTTCAATGTATAAGCTGAGGTAGTTTTACTTTCTTACCTTAAAGGCCGGAGAGTTATCATTGATATTTTTGATCTCCACATTCACAGTTGCCGTGGCGGTCATTTTTGGCGTCACATTGTCCCAGGCATAGGCGGTAAATGACAATCGTTCAACTTTCTCGAAATCAATCCTTTTTCTCACGGTCACTACGCCTGAAATAATTTTTTTTCAAAGAAAGAATAAGCTGATATTGTTAAGTGAAGCCCGATTGATTAAGAAGTCACTTTTCTCATAAAATCTTATTATAATGGAGCTTTGGTGTCTCTCTATCTGTAACTACGTCACTATTCCCTCAGGAATTCTACGAGTTTATCAATGATAATGGCACCAAGAGAGATTGTGATTTTGGTTTGGTTGGGTTTGGTTTGGTTTGGTTTGTTTTACGGCATATCAACCTCAGTGGGTCATTTAATGCCGATAAAGTTTTGAAATAAATCAATCCTTAATGGATAATACAATTTTTTTTATAAATACCTTTTCCTATTTAACCCATAACTGGGACCCTAACAGGTACTACCACTCCGAGTCAGTGTGGATCAGGGAGCAATGGTGATGAAGGGGTGCTCCACATTCCCCAAACCTCCAAATCTGGAACCTCACCATCGGATAGAGTTTAACGTCATTCCCAGGACATGTAGACCCGCAGCCACCGCCTTCTAGCACCCATATGATAAAAAGGGGTTGGGGCTTGCCATAAGGGCAATAGGGTTGGGAAAATCATATAGGTGCTAGGGCTTGACGTGACTAGCCGATTGATCGTCCGTCTAGCCCAAGATAGGGCCAAAGTGGAGTATTGTATATCATGAACTGCTCATTCACCTGGGCATCACGGGTTGCCACCCACGGCCAACAAGTGGCCCCATTAGGGGAGTCTTACCCCTGTGCAGAGGTGCAGTCGGTGCATTCTAACGCCCCAGCCAACAGGGTGGAGAGATTGTGAGAAAGTGTAGAGGATGAGTTTAAAAGCTTAGATTTTGTTTTCTGCTATACAATGCCTCATTTAAACTTAGATGATTTGAGTGGTTGTTGCAATCAAACATTTTATTAAAGGCAAGAAGGATACTTATACAAATCCCATGAGTTTAGTCTCATTATAATGTATATGCTGTGTCTGCCTGTCTGTAACCAAAACTACGTTACTGCTTACATCCCAATTCCTCAGGAATTCCATAAGTTTATCAATTATTATTTAATTTATAGTCAAAATCATTAATACATAGAATAAATATAATTTATTAATGATGTCTCTTTAAAAATCTGAGTTAGATTCGCCTCAAAACAGCCCATATTATCAGTGCGCTTTAAAATCTGTCTTATAAATAAAGGTAAGAAATAAAGGTTTACATAATATAGGCGGTGGGTAATTTACATACTTTTTTTTAACAATACCAGTTTTAATGAATAATTACTTAGTGTTATTTATATCTTGTATTATTGTTTTATTTTTAATATTATTATTATTTTATTTCAATATAAAATTATGCATTGGATTGCTTATAATACATTTGAGAATGAAAAATGACATTAAAAATCATTAACACCAAATAATCATTTATTAAACACGGTTTTGTTAAAACCAGTATGCAAATTATTTCCACCATATACTATGTAAACTTCTATTTCTTACTGTTATGTAACACACATTGCTCGGTTTTAAACCCCTTAATGATATGAGCTGTTTTGAGGCAAATCTATCTCAGCCAGACCTGAATAGAGCCGTTGTTAACAAATGAGATGTTAATCAAGATTAAATAATGATTGTTTGATTAATTAATAATCATTGAGAATATTACCTAAATATATCAGGTAAATTGTGACATCGGTTGTGACGTAGTTTCAATTTCAGACAAACACACATAATCTCCATTATAATAAGATTTGTAAAATCCCCGGTCAGTGCTACTGTGTTCTGGATCACTTGGATTTCATATGAATATCTTATCACTGGATGTTAGGCCTCTATAATTGGTAGACCAGTTTGCATATCTAGGTTTGTAATATCTCGTCTACAGATCCACAGAACTGGGATCGATGCAACTTGGTCGGAGCATTTTTGGGACGGGTCGAGAAATTAGTGGAAATGAGCTGCCGTAGTTGCTGGCAACTCTGAGAACAATACAACACACCCTTAACAAAAACAACGGTTTTATTATTATACATAATGGAAAGAAATGTTTTGCACACTTAGATTGGAGTGATGAGCTTTGTCTAGCATTTTGTTTTATGCTAATTAGTACTGAGTAATTCAGCAAAGGTGAACTGGACTGCGTCACTTATTTTATCGGAGTTTTTCCTGGCAGCAAGGTTTATTTATTCTAATGGTAAAGATTTCTTATTTCAGCAATTTTGAAGTCTTCTGGTCCTTTGATAAGTTCCCTCATTTCACATACCGCTAATACCTTTGGGAAAGGTATGAATTCACCTATTTTGCTGCCAGCTAAGGGTAAGTAGTAGGGCAGACTGGGCTCTTTAACCTTGGTATGGCAACCGTTATAGAGAAGGAAAACTGAATTCAAATCTATAAAACTGCGACCTTGTGTTGCTTTCTGCTTGTGGCAGAGGGGTTGGGGAAATACATCTGACATTCATCTCTTAGAACCTATTGTCTAAGCTTTAATAAATAAATCCTACTTTGACTATTATTATTATTATTATTATTACTACTACTACTACTACTACTACTACTACTACTTCTCTAAACAAACAAGAACATCAGAGATTTCATGTCTAGACTGAACAATTCAAACAAGGTAAAAGGTAGTCTTACTGACTTTTCACAATTCAGAAATTTATAGTATAGAAATTCAGAAATTTATAGTAAAAATCATTTCCAATGAATTTTGATAGTAAAAATCATTTCCAATGCATTTTGATAGTGAAAATCATTTCCAATGCATTTTTATAGTGAAAATCATTGTCCAATGCATTTTTATAGTGAAAATCATTGTCCATGCATTTTTATAGTAAAAATCATTGTCCAATGCATTTTTATAGTAAAAATCATTGTCCAATGCATTTTATAGTAAAAATCATTGTCCAATGCATTTTTATAGTAAAAATCATTGTCCAATGCATTTTTATAGTAAAAATCATTTCCAATGCATTTTTATAGTAAAAATCATTGTCCAATGCATTTTCTGAGAATTGTATATTAAATTAGAAAGACTAATGAAATTAAATAAGAATGCAGATAAAAAGATTTAAAACAGAGGCGGATATAATCGAAAAATAGAACAAGTGCAACTTACTCTTCCATCACTTCCGTCTTTCATTGCTAAATTTTCCTAATCAAACTAGTTGAAATAGGAAGTAAAGAATAAATTATTTCTTCTTGTTAATGGATTTCTTTTAAAATTTATCCAAGGTATATTTGCTCATATTCATTAACATAAAATCAAACAATTAGAAATCAATAATATTTAGCACATATTTATTAAAATCAATTTTTTTAATATCAATATGCAAATTAGCCTTCCCATTCACACTGTAAACCCCTATTTTGGTGTATATATAAATACAATTGAATAAATAGTATGAATATATTTTATATAGAAAAATTTGTAGCTATTTTACAGTCATCAACAGTGTCAACCAGTACCATTCGGAGCCCCCAAAATAAGTCCACCCCTTGATTTCCAACAGCCTTGATAAACACATCACCTCAGTGACCCGCAGTCGCCTTTGACTGTATCTGTAAACACAATAAGTGAAATCAAAATTTATACAATATTTTGATTTTCCCATTTTAACAAAACCATTTCCCGTGACTAACACAAACAATTTTACACTTTTACACTTCCGTTAAAATTTAGTTGACGCCAACGAAAAGAGCGTGTCACATACGTACCATTTGCAATCGCAAAATATCCGTTTGTATCACCGAGTCTGTAACCTTCAATTGCTCCGTCTGCATCAATAGCGTTAAGAATAGTAACGAAGCTTCCAACTGACTGTTCTTCGTTCAATGTGACGTCATAAAATGGTCGGGCCTTGGTCCACGGCGGGGAAAAAACTGGAGCGATTCTGTTCACATCCTGAACGTTGATGATAAGGGTACCTGGAATAGAGGATATTGAACTCAGTTGGGATTCAAGAAAAACGTACTGGAAAAATATTGTTATACGAATTATTCTCTGGAATATGAGGGTGAACGTGATACCGATTGGAGTTGGTGCACTTGGAACGGTCCCCAAAAGCTTGGAAACAAAAGACTTGAGGAAGTGGAAATCAGAGGAAGAATGGGGACCATCCAGAAAGCAGAATTATAGAAATCGGGGAGACTACTCAGAAGAGTCCCGGAAACCTGAGGAGACTTGTTGTCACTCAGACTCCAGCTAACATTACTGTGAAAAACTCACTAGCAGGACCTGTGGATATCCCATAGTATGATAATTTGATTATGACAACGTTTGATATATTTATGTAAGAGCCATTGGTAGTTAGTTCAACATGTAAAAAAGTAAGTCGACGGGGCGGCCTAAAGTCAGTATCAGCCAGTCAGCGAGGGAGTCTATCCCCTTTTCAATAGCGCTAGACCAAGGAGATTGTTTTTTAGCATCTGAGGTGGAGCGCCACACCTACCATCAGCTCCTTACTTTACCGCACCGATCCCTGTGCTACTCATACGCTGAGTTGGCGAGGGCCGGTATCGAACGAGGAACCTTGTGGTTTCTAGCCGAACGCTCTACCGACTGAGCTAACCCGGCCCATTAATGTTGATTTAACTCTCTCCCACTCACTTTTTCCTTCTTTTCATGTTTTCATTATGTTCGATTGAAACAGATTAGCATTATTGATTCCACTCCCTCGACATCTTTCCCTTACTCTCTTTCTTTTTTTCTTCTTTTATATTTTTATGTATAGCATGTCCTTTGTCTTCCCTTTTTACTTTATAATAAAAACTGAATGGTCTATCATTTAACCGAGGTGGCGACACTCATAAGAAATAAGAATTTGGCGGAAAAGCAACACGAGATAATCAAAATTTACATTTTTTTCATTTCATATTTGGCTATTTGGACGGTATCATTTTTAACCAGAGGGTGTTGCAAAATGATAACGGTCGTACAAATGAAGAACACGAGTATCAATATTTGGATAATACTAGCAGGAACTTGAAACCGTTCCGATCAATAAAATTCTAAGAGATCACTAGTTTTAGCCGGCAACGGAATGAGTTTTCATCAGAAAAGAAAATCGAACATGCCATTAATTGACCCGTTGCCTAGGTTGGCTCAAATGGCTTTTCCTTTTCACTGACGTTGCCACATTTCCTTTACTGCATCAGTTTTGAATATTGCTCGTACATTATGTAGCTGAGGTGACAGCACTCACATGAAATAAGAATTTGGGAGATAAGTAACACCAGATAATCAGGATTTACAATTTTTGCATTCTTGGACGGCTTCATTTTTAACCAGGCGGTGTTGCAAGAAGATAACGGTCGTACAATTAAGAAACATGATAATAGATAGATAGATAGATAGATAGATAGATAGATGTGAGTAAAATTTACCTGTTCCTGTTTGAGGGGTGACTCCATTCAAATCAATGACATTCAAAGAGAATGTAATTAAATTGGCTTTGTCCCTGTTTAGGGGTTTTGCAACTCGGATTAAACCTGTGTTAGAATCCAAACTGAACAGAGACTGTAATAGAAAAAAACAATATGAAATTAATATATAAAATTAATATATGGACTTGCGGGGAACCGTGGGAATGTCACGTTATGATTATTTGACTATTATAAACTTTGATATGTTTACTTAATATATATATATATATATATATATATATATATATATATATATATATATATATATATAAACAAATTTTTTGTGTGATGAAACAAAGAAAATACAGTGCTCAATCACAAATTGTGAGAGCTAATATTTATTTAATTTGTTGAGTTTTTAAAGATCAATGTTTATTATAAACAGCTACCCAGGTTTCTTGCAAGGGCGCAATCATCAGGTTGTTAAATTAGATCCCATGGTGTTTATTGAAGATCTTTTCTTAATGACATTAAGAAAAGATCTTCAATAAACACCATGGGATCTAATTTAATGAGCTGATGATTGCGCCCTAGCAAGAAACCTGGGTAGCTGTTTATAATAAACATTGATCTTTAAAAACTCAACAAATTAAATATATATATATATATATATATATATATATATATATATATATATATATATACTTGCGCGGGTCGTCATTTTTAGGACCTCGGCAAAAGCAACCGGATAAGCTTAATTGTGCTTCATGTACCAAACTATTGAAACACTTTTAAATCACATTTATATTTCTTTTAAATAGTTCATTTTCAACTCACTTTGTAGTCATATTGATTTCTGTCAACAGGTACGCCATTTGGGTTGATAGCACTGTAAGGTTCTACGAACCTGAATTCTAGATTGCTGTTGGTATCCGCATCAACACTCTTTAATTTAATCACATTAGATCCGACGGGAATATCTGAAGATAAAACGTATAGTATTAAGGGTGGAGGGAAGAAAAGAATGGAGGACAAAAGGGGAGGGAAGGAAACAGAAGAAAAATGAATGAAGAAAGGAATAAAGAACGAAAGAAGGAAAGAAGAAAAAGGAAAAGAAGAACCTTACAAGGTATACAGGGAAGATTAATGTCATTTATGGAAGGATAATGGGGGAAAAGAAATGAATAAGGGAGGAAAGAATGAAAAATAGACGGAAGAAAAGAATAGAGGACAAGGAAACAGAAAAAAAAACGAATGAAGAAAAGAAGGAAGAAAGAGAGAAAAAAAGAGTAAAAATAGTGAAATAGCAAGGGAATTAAAAAGAAAGAAGAAATGGAGAAAGAACAAAAGAATGAAGGATGGAAGGAAAGAAGAGAGGGGAAAGAAGGAAGAATAGAAAGCATACAGGATAGATTACAGTGGGGAAAGGAAAAAGTGATGAAGAAAGACAGAAAGAATTAAAGGATGGACAGAAGGAAAGAAGAAAGGGAAAAAAGAACCTTACAATGTATACAGGGAAGATTAAAATAATTTATGGAAGGAAAATAGGAAAAAGGAATGAATAAAAGAAGAAAGAATGAAAATGGGGAGGGAGAAAAGAAGAGAGGAAAGAAGGAAGAATATATGACATACAGGGAAGGTTAAAGTAAGGGGTGGAAGGGAAATAGAAAAAAGGAAGGAAGAAAGGAAGGAAGAAAGAGAGAAAATAAGTAAAAATAGTGAAATAGCAAGGGAATGAAAAAGAAAGAAGAAATGAAGAAAGAGCAAAAGAATGAAGGATGGAAGGAAAGAAGAGAGAGGAAATAATGAAGGATGAGAGGAAAGAAGGAAGAATAGAAAGCATACAGGATAGATTACAGTGAGGAAAGGAAAAAAAGGAATGAAGAAAGACAGAAAGAATTAAAGGATGGACAGAAGTAAAGAAGAAATGGAAAAAAGAATCTTACAAGGCATACAGAGAAGATTAAAGTAATGTATGGAAGGACAACAGGGAAAAAAATAATGAACAAAACAAGAAAGAATGAAAAAGGGAAGGAAGAAAAGAAGAGAGGAAAGAAGGAAGAATATATGACATACAGGGAAGGTTAAAGTAAGAGGTGGAAGGGAAATGGAAAAAAGGAATGAAGAAAAGAAGAAATTGAAGGATTGAAGGAAAGAAAGAAAAAATGAAAGAAGGAAGTCTAGAAAGCATACCGGAAGGATTAGAGTAAAATAGAAAAGGAAAAAGAAAACAGGAATAATGGAAGACAGAATGAAGGATTGAGGGAATGAAAAAAGAGAGGAAAGAATGAAAAATAGAGATCGTACAAGAAAGATTAAAGAGAAAAGAAGAAAAAGAAAGAAGAGTGAATGAAGGGTGGAAAGAAAGAAATAATAGAGGAAATAGGAGGGAAAGAAAAGGAAAAAAGAATGAAGAATTAAGGGTGGTGCGAAGGATAGAATAGAAAGGAAAGGGAGAGGAAAGGAAAAAGAAAAAAATAATGGAAAAAAGAAGAGAGAATTAAAGGTGGTGGGAAGGAAATAATAGAAAGAAAAAGGGAGTGAAGGAAAAAAATGAATGAAACCACGAAGAAAGAATTATAGGTGGTGGGAAAGAAAGAATAGAAAGAAAAAAAGAGCGTTAAAGAAAAAGAAAAAAAGAAGGAAGGAAGAAAGAATTAAGGGTGGTGGGAAGGGAATGAAAGACGAAAAAGGGATGGAAGGAAAAAGAAAAAGGAATGAAGAAAGAATTATAGGTGGTGGGAAGGAAATAATAGAAAGATAAAGGGGGTGAAGGAAAAAAATGAATGAATCCAGGAAGAAAGAATTAAGGGTGGTGGAAAAGAAAGAATAGAAAAAAAGGGCGATAAAGAAAAAAGGAATGAGAAAAGGAAGAAAGAATTAAGAGTGGTGGGAAGGGAATGAAAGACGAAAAAGGGATGGAAGGAAAAAGAAAAAGAAAAGGGATGAAGAAAGAATTATAGGTGGTGGGAAGGGAATGAAAGACGAAAAGGGATGGAAGGAAAAAGAAAAAGAAAAAGGGATGAAGAAAGAATTATAGGTGGTGGGAAGGGAATAATAAAGAAAAAGGAAGGGAATGAAAAAATGAATGAAGCCAGGAAGAAAGAATTAAGGGTGGTGGAAAAGAAAGAATAGAAAGAAAAAAAGAGCGATAAAGAAAAAAGGAATGAAGAAAGGAAGAAAAAATTAAGGGTGGTGGAAGGGTATGAAAGACGAAAAAGGGATGGAAGGAAAAAGAAAAAATAGAGAAAGAATTATAGGTGGTGGGAAGGAAATAATAGAAAGAAAAAGGGGGTGAAGGAAAAAAAGAATGAAGCCAGGAAGAAAGAATTAAGGGTGGTGGAAAAGAAAGAATAGAAAGAAAAAAGAGCGATAAAGAAAAAAGGAATGAAGAAAGGAAGAAAGAATTAAGGGTGGAAAGGTTATGAAGACGAAAAGGGGATGGAAGGAAAAAGAAAAAGAAATAAAGAAAGAATTATAGGTGGTGGGAAGGAAATAATAGAAAGAAAAAGGGGGTGAAGGAAAAAAAGAATGAAGCCAGGAAGAAAGAATTAAGGGTGGTGGAAAAGAAAGAATAGAAAGAAAAAAAGGCGATAAAGAAAAAGAAAAAAGGAATGAAGAAAGGAAGAAAGAATTAAGGGTGGTGGGAAGGGAATAAAAAACAAAAAAGGGATGGAAGGAAAAGAAAAAGGAATGAAGAAAGAATTATAGGTGGTGGGAAGGAAATAATAGAAAGAAAAAGGAAGGGAAGGAAAAAAATGAATGAAGCCAGGAAGAAAGAATTAAGGGTGGTGGGAATGGAATGAAAGACGAAAAAGGGTTGGAAAGAAAAAGAAAAAGGAATGAAGAAAGGATAAAAGAATGAAGGATGGAAGGAAGGAAGAAGAAAAGAGGAAATGAAAGACGGAAGGAAGAAATATGGTCCTGATTATGATCTTCTTTTACGCACCTTCTTTGATGCTTTCTTGCATTGTAAATGGAATGAAGTAAGGAGGAATATCATTGATGTCTGTGATGCAAATATTCACGGTTACAGCGTCGCTCAATTGGGGAGAGCCATTGTCACGTGCCACAACCTGGATTGAAATAATAGAAAGAATCTTCCATTAACATATTCAACTGGAAAAAATAATTACGCCCTGATACACACTTACATTGGACTATATCACGGCGATTTATAAAACCACACGAAAATAAATGGATGAAGATTCTCAAAACAACGCCCTCTCGACAGACGTTAGAATACGTTGATTGCATCTGCTGCTGAAGGATAAGACCCCACCCCTAAAAGAATTATATCTTGGGTATGAAACTAAACTGCATCTAATGTTGAGTCTCATGTCATAATTCTGGTAGCCATTTTGTCCGTAGATACTCCTCGTCAGTCAATCTGTAGTATTCCTTGGTAGAAAGATTGCAGTATCCGTAGATACTCCTCGTCAATCAATCTGTAGTATTCCTTGGTAGAAAGATTGCAGTGTCCGTAGATACTCCTCGTCAGTCAATCTGTAGTATTCCTTGGTAGAAAGATTGCAGTATCCGTAGATACTCATCGTCAATCTGATATACTTCTTTGAAGAGAGAAAGATTGGAGTGTCCATAGATACTCCTTGTCAGTCAATCTGTATTATTCTTGGTAGAAAGATTGCAGTGTGTCTAGATACTCCTTGTCAGTCAATCTGTAGTACTCTTGATAGAAAGATTGCAGTGTCCGTAGATACTCCTTGTCAGTCAATCTGTAGTATTCCTTGATAGAACGATTGCAGTGTCCGTCGATACTCTTCCTCGGTCAATCTGTAGTATTCCTTGGTAGAAAGATTGCAGTGTCCGTAGATATTCCTCGTCAATCAATCTGTAGTATTCCTGGTAGAAAGATTGCAGTGTCCGTAGATACTCCTCGTCAATCAATCTGTAGTATTCCTTGGTAAAAAGATTGCAGTGTCCGTAGATACTCCTTGTCAGTCAATCTGTAGTATTCCTGGTAGAAAGATTGCAGTGTCCGTAGATACTCCTTGTCAGTCAATCTGTAGTATTCCTGGTAGAAAGATTGCAGTGTCCGTAGATACTCCTTGTCAGTCAATCTGTAGTATTCCTGGTAGAAAGATTGCAGTGTCCGTAGATACTCCTCGTCAGTCAATCTGTAGTATTCCTTGGTAGAAAGATTCCAGTGTCCGTACATACTCCTTGTCAGTCAATCTGTAGTATTCCTTGGTAGAAAGATTGCAGTGTCCGTAGATACTCCTTGTCAGTCAATCTGTAATATTCCTTGGTAGAAAGATTGCAGTGTCCGTAGATATTCCTCGTCAATCAATCTGTAGTATTCCTTGGTAGAAAGATTGCAGTGTCCGTAGATACTCCCTGTCAGTCAATCTGTAGTATTCCTTGAGAGAAAGATTGCAGTATCAGTTACTCCTTGTGACTTGTAGCGTTCTTTCTGGGAAGGGATCCATTCGGCAACTGATTTTAGTACAACGATTATGAATACATTTTAGTCATTTTTTTTATTGGTTAACCCAGATCCTGTTACTTGGGAGAGTCTCTAAATATATATGTGGTGACCTTTCATACAGCTTATACCTAAGATAGTTACTGGACGCCCATTACTTCTGGTCTTGTGCCACATCTAAATTAAGGTTAGTAAATAACTATACCTAAGATAATCCAACAGCTCTAGTTATGGAAATCTCAGTAGTAACCCTCCATTACCATTTCACCCATGTTTGTTCTGACCCGTTGTGGTATTAAATATTAGATAAATGATGGTATTAAATATATTAGATATACTAGTACAAAATAAAAAAACACCCTCCGGGTGATGTAAAAATAGATTTTTGAAACATATTGGTGGGAGTAAAAAATTCAATGTCAGCGAGTTTGTACCCTAAGTAAGTAAAATCATCAAATTCCTTAAAGGATTAAAAAATAAAATAATTTGAAATGTAAACTTTAAATATCTATTAAGATAAAACAAACTATATAGAGATATATAATACCAGTCATGTATTTATTAAAACTTGTTTTAAAAAATTATGGGGACTGTCTAATGTTGCATGTTCAAATTTTGAGTGTATTTATTCTATGTTATGTCCAATTTGGGTAATGTGACGTAAGCAGTGACGTAATTTTTGTTACAGACAAAAACCGGAAGCGAATCTCCATTATTAATAGATGTGTCTAATAGATCTATTTGAAAATTATTTGTATTCAGGAATACTTCACGTAATATAACTTTTAATTATTTGTATTCAGATTACTTACCTAAAGCTATAGTGTTCCCCGAAAATAAGACATGGTTTATATTAATTTTCATTCAGAAATATATTACTAGTTCTTATTTTTGGAGGATGGCTTTTATTTCATATGTAAAAAAACGACAATAAAAAGTAGAAAATTACGACATTTCTAAATAATGAATAAAACTACGAAATATGATCTACATCTATTTAATATTAACGTGTTCTTTTATTCAAAAACACATTAACGACAATTCATTCAAAAGTAATCATATCATCATCTTCTGGAATGTTATTGTTCAGCAAGTCACTGAATTCCAAAATTCCTGTGAAATTTTCGTATAACAATTTTCTGCAGAATTTTCATCCCTATAAACGGGGGAATAACCGTTAAATTCAGCTTGAAATCTTGTGAGATTTCAAATGAACAATGCTCGAAGACTTCTGTCAATTCTAAAGAAAAACAACTTCCAAACTATTCTCTGAAAAATTACAATTTCCAAACTTTCAAATTTGTTCCTGCTAATACTGCATATCCCCCCAAAGTAATACAAAGATATCTAAAAAAGAATTTAAAAAATAATAGTTAAAAATAAAAAAGCGAAAATATAATTTGTTTTGTATTTTTCTTCTTTCAACTTTGGGAATATCTTCGAGTTGAATGAATGAAATAACAGAACTTAGACTGAAAATTAAAAAAAAGGTATACAAAATTTTTAAAAATTTTAAAAAGATATACAAAATTAAAAAATTAAAAAATTAAATTAAAAAAGATTAAATTTTTAAAAAAGTTTAATTTAAAAAAAATTTAATTCAAAAATTAAAAAAGAAATTTAATTTAAAAAAATTAAATTAAAATATCAAAAAAATTTAAAAAGATATACAAAATTTAAAAATTAAATTTAAGAAAATTACATTAAAAAAATTAAACTAATTTTTTTTTTTAATTTTTAAATTTTAAGAATTTAAAAAAATGTTTTTTTTTAAATTAAATTAAAAATAATTAAATTAAAAATTTTTAAAATTAAAAAAAGATATACAAAATTAAAAAAAGATATACAAAATTGCCGCTGTTGATTTTCATAAAAATATATTTTTTAGTAAATTGTACAATTTATCTGAAGGATTCTAAGTAATTACCTTGTTGCGTTTCATTTATAATAGAGGTTTCATTGAATAGTTAATAAGAATGCCAATAATTCTCACCTGAAATTCATAGGACTTCTTTTTTTCGTAATCAAATCTGGCTTGAAATGAACTCTTGATATTCCCATTCTCGTCAATAGTGAACTGTCCTTCGGCTCCAGTTGCAATTACGTATGACAGTTGTGAGTTCCTTGTATTAGGTTTATCAGCATCAGTAGCAAATGTCCTAATCACAGACTTACCTATCAATAAAAAAAATACAAGTATGTATATTGTTAGACCATGTTTATATAAAATATCTTATAAGGATACAAATATCCTTTCATTTAGAAAACAATGATCAGGCATCAAATGAAATACATGATAATAATAAAGGTTAAAGAGTCAGAAGCTAGATACCTAGGTTTCTCCTAGCGGATCATCAGTATAATTCTGACAGAAGATGGTTGTTGCAAATGACATGTTATAGTTAAAAATGACCACAAGAAAGTATTTAAAAAATTAGCATAAAAAAGTAGATAACAAAATTACTACATCTTAATGGCTCTACGTAGTGTATTGAGCACTTAACCATATTTAACTTAGGCAATTCTTTCAGCCATTACACTGATACCGATTGATTATTTTCAGGTGGTACGAATGTTTTGGTTTTTTTTTTTTTTATATTTTTTCTCCGTGCACTACTTTGTATTTTGTTTCTATATTTACAAATTGTATTGTCAGGTGTTTTTTCACGCCGTCAGCGTTTAAAAATAAAAATGTGATATATATATATATATATATATATATATATATATATATATATATATATATGATATGGTCTATATATATATGGTCTATATATATATATATATATGAATGTTCTCTATATATATGATATGGTCTCTATATATGGTATGGTCTCTCTCTCTCTCTCTCTCTCTCTCTATATATATATATATATATATATATATATATATATATATATATATGTATGGTCTCTATATATATGATATGGTCTATATATATGGTATGGTATATATATATATATATATATATATATATATATATATATATATATTATATATCTATATATATATATATATTTATATATATATATATGATATGGTCTATATATATATGATATGGTCTATATATATGATATGGTATATATATATATATATATATATATATATATATATATATATATATATATATATATATATATGATATTATATATGATATGGTATATATATATGGTATATATATATATATATATATATATATATATATATGATATGGTATACATATATATGGCCCAATTCTCTTGACGGTTTAAAAAGCAACACTCGGCCCATTAAACCGTCAAGAGAATTGGGCCCCGAAACGGTTTGCACACTTTCTCTTCTGATGAGCCTATTTCAGTTGTAAACATCGTTTGTTTTTTCATTATATCTTATTCATACTGTCGGATTAATTTCCATTTTATTTTCACATACATATATATATATATATATATGTGTGTGTGTGTGTGTGTGTGTGTGTGTGTGTGTGATATGATATATATCTATGCGATATGGTATACATATATATATATATATATATATATATATATATATATTATATATATTCACAAAAATGCAGTGTTTACATTTATTGAAAGAAATGTACTTCAATGTACTTGAAACCCTTCTTCTTTGTCATTTTGGAAGATGTTAGAATTAGAATTAAAATAAAAATGTATTAGGTAAAAGATAAAACTACTAGAATTAGGAAGATGAACGATAATACTACTCGAAATTATTCAAAAATAAATACTACAATTAGGAAAATTAATAATAATACTGGTCAAAATGATTTATAAAAACTATTTGTATTAGGAAGATGAAGTATAATACTAGTCAATGTTATTGATGAAAACCTACCTAAATTAGGAAGATGGAGGATAATACTAAGAAAAATTATTGATAAATAACTATTAAATTTAGGAAGATGAAGGATAATACTAGTCAAAATAATGAATAAAAAGCTACTAGAATTAGTAAGATGGGGGAGAATACTCGTCCAGGAAATTAATTAAAACTTCTAGTATTAGGAAGAAGAAGGAGAATACGATTCAAAATAATTGATCAATAGGAAGATGAAGGATAATACTAGGCAAAATTGTTAATAAAAATCTACTAGAATTAGGAAGAAGAAGGGTAACACAGATGAAAATATTTGATAATAATGTGATAACAATATATTAGAACAAAATTCTTTATTTGTGTTATTTGCATTTTTCGGACTATTGTCCTCATCTTTATTGTTATCAACAAATCGTTTCCACCGATCAGCCTTATGTTTCTTGTCGAACTTGTGAACCTTCTTGAACTCGAAAACCTTCTGTTCGATCTCGGTAACCATTTTGTCGAACCCGGGAGCCTTCAAGGAACTCCGAACCGAAGCTTTTATTCAATCCCCGGGGGTAGTCATTTCTCATTACGTTAAACATGACTGGGTACAAATGTTAAGATATATTAAGTATTCTATGTTATTATCGCCCTTGGCCAGGATTGAACCTGCAACCTACGCATGATTGTCACTTTGAACTGAATTAACTCGAGACCCTTTAACCATTGCGCCATGTGTTTGACAAGAAACAACTGAAGAAGGCCGAAGGGCAGATCAGCCGAAACGTTGTGTATATAACTTAAAGATAAGGACATTAGTCTAAAAAATGCAAATGATTTAAATTATCAAGCCTTACCTAAAAAATTCCTACAAAAAATGTTTATTTAATAATAATAACCATAACAAAAATTGTTCACATACCACCAGGGAAATTCTCGGGAATACATGTACTGTAATTTTTTTTCTGAAAAATCGGTTTGTTGTTGTTTTTGTCCTGAAAAGATATGAAAATTCCAGTGATGATTTGAACATTGGGTTCTGGTAATACAGAAAAGGAAATATGTTGGAATACTTTGGGATATAAGGTGTGCTGAAGTCCACCACTTAATCTTACAGACTCTGTGTGGACGCGTGGATTAAAGTCAGCCAATCAATAGCTCAAATACGTTGTTAGTTAACTATTTAATTGCCGATCTTGAAAACCGATCATTTGCGCGCATTCGCCACGGACGAACGAATCTGTAGCCAAGGATTCTGCTCAACCAAAGGATTCAACCCAAGACTAAGAAATACGGAGGAATAACCAAAGGATTCTACCCAACACTTAAGAACACCGATGGACAACCAAATGATTCTTCACCAAATGATTCTTCACCAGCCTCTGCTTAACGCAAGGGATCTCTACTGTAAAGTGCTTTCACTTGAAGCCTAAAAATGGCCACCAAAATCGTAACAAAATTATGTTACGAATAGGACTGGAATTTACTTTAATCCTCAAATTTGTACTTCTCAACCATATAGAACCCCAAGGACCATTTAACATTTTGGGAATCCAGGCAAGCACAAAACATTTACTTATAAAAATACAATCGGATTTTTGAACATCGAATAACTGTGATGGGAGTCCCACTATTACAAAATAGTTGAATATGTAAAAGTATAATTATATATATACCAACCCCTCCGCACGAGCAGGATGTGACACAAGGTCAATTTCTTAAGCGGAGTTTAACAGGTTTGAATTCAGAGTTTTCCTTCTCTTAGACCGGTTGCCTAACCAAGGCTAAAGAGCCCAGTCTGCCCTGCTATTCACCCATAGCTGGAGGGAGAGTAGGATTCATACCTTTCCCAAGGATATTAGCGCTAAGTGAAATGCAATTACCACGTCCAGGATTTGAACTCGGGGCGACGAGTCCATTTCCCATGACTTTAACCATTACACCACGCGCTTCCTAAAGTTAAATAAATATGTAAAAGTATAATAATCATGATTTTAACCTTCCCTCTCACTCTTTTTCTTTCTTTCCTTCCTTCTTTTCATGTTTTTATTATGTTCGATTTAAACAGATGAATGTTATCGCTTCCGGGCGCTCACTCACTCTTTCTATATTTCCCCTCCTCTCTTTTTTTTCTTTCTTCCATATCTTTTCTATGTAGTATGTCCTATTTCTTCCCTTTCTTTCTTTAAAATAAAAACGGAATGGTCCATTATTTAGCTGAGGTGAGGACACACAAATGAAATAAAAATTTGGCGGATAAACAACACCAGATAATCCGGATTTACATTTTGCATTTCAACGATTTGGAGGGTCTTATTTTTAATTAGAGGGAATTGGAAGATCATAACGGTCGTACAATTAGGAAACACGAGTATTAATATATAAATGTTAAAAGTTGCCTGTGTCTACTTACTAAAACTTCGATTCTCACTGATGCTTTGGCGCTATAGTCCCCATCACTTGCTATGACGTCCATCGTTATGCTGAAATGTCAAAAAAATTGCAACAATTACTAATCCAAACCAAAAATATGTGTAAAAACCCTTAAATCTAGTAGAATAACATTGCAAATAATGTTTATATCATGTAAATATACTATATATAACTGTGCAAACAAATTACTGTTATTGAATAGAAATGACTACTTGAAACCATATAATTATTAGTATTACATACAAGGTGTATAATAAAAGAGCCGGGTTTGAAGCTGTATTCACCAAGATAGAAATGAACAATGAATGGAACGTTAATTTTTTTAGAATACAAGGTGTGTCATAAAACTGCCGAGTTTGAAACGGTATTTACCAAGATAGAAATGAACAATGAATTGAACGTTAATTTTTTTAGAATACAAGGTGTGTCATAAAAGTGCCGAGTTTGAAGCGGTATTTACTGAGAGAGAAATGAAAAATGAATGGAAAGTAATCCTGTTCTCATTCCGCTAACCATAGCTGGGGTAGGAGTTGATTAACACAACTCCTACCCCAGCTATGGTTAGCGGAATGAGAACAGGATACCCCCGTGGAATAAATAAAGGGTTAGGTTCAAAGTTCCGTGATGGCTCCCGATTACGACAAGAAAGTTCCCGGGTTCGAAAAGAAGGTTCTCGAGTCCGAGAAGGTTTCCGAGTCCGAGAAGGTTCCCGAGTCCAACAAGAAATACCTGAAGAAGGCCGGAGGGTATATCGGCCGAAATGTAGTACAAATAACAATGAAGATGGGGACATTAGTCCGAATAACGCAGATAATACTAAATATTTAATCTATTCACTTACAATTCATATGTATTGTTATTAAAAAAAAACAAACAAAAAAAACCAGGTATGAACAAACCCTTAAAACTAGTAAAATAACATTGCAAAAAATGTTTATAGCATGCAAATATACATTCCCATTATATCTGTTTGAAGTTTAGAACATCTGAGAAAATTTGACAAAACTGAGTATGTTAAAATCTATTGCTCCCAGGTCCATTCTGACCCGGAGTGGTCATTACCTGTCTATTGATCAAATATATATTTTTACATGTTTAGTAAGATTATTTCTACCTGTTTATAAAACCAAACCAAACAAATATTTACGTGCAAACTAATCAAAATATTTAAAACCTGAAGAAAAACCTTAAAACTTTGAAACAATTGTGTATGTTAAAATGTGGTGAGAATACGTCCGAATCGAGCCATTTTCGCAAGGTATTAGCGTTAATTAAAAGCCTAAAGAAAGAATTATCGAAACCATTTGCAAATAGTGTTTATAGCATGCATATATACAATCTTACTATATCTGATAAGTGACAAACTTAACAAACTTAAAGATTTTAATAAAATTTTGAAAAAATTGTGTATATTAAAATCTAATATAAACATGTCCGAATTGAGCCAGCTTCGCTATGTATTAGCTTGTATTGAAAAACCAAACCGAAAACTTGTGTGCAAGCCCTTCAAAACAAGTAAAATAACATTGCAAATTGTATTTATAGCATGCTAATATATAATACCACAATATTTGATAAGTGATAAGCTTAAAACTTTAGAAAAAGTTTTCTTTAAAAATTGTATGTAATGAAAAGGATTTATAAATATATATATTTAAAAAAAATGTATTATTGCAATTTATTTAAAAAATGAATGCGTTATTACTAGTAATTAAAGAAATTCATATTTTTCAAAACTTCATTAACTTGAATAGAAAGACAAAAGTATGTTCCTTACATTTAAAATCTTTAGTGGATGTCGTATATTTGCAATTTATTAAAAAACATTCCTACATTAGAAAATCTTCATTAGATGTTTTGTTACTGTACATAAAAGCTTTTATTTGGTGTGTTGTTATTAAAAATGAAAGAAAATGTCATTTTTCTTACATTTTACATTCATCGTTAGTTGGGCTATATTTGTTTTTAAATAACGGTCACAAAATATATGAAGGGTTTTTCTTAATTACACTTTGTGGAATGATTTATAAATATATATTTAAAAATATAAGTAAAAGGAATAAACATCCTGATGAACTTACTAGCTGTCTGAGCCGGAGTCAGTCATTCTTATCGGTCTGGTAGCGGTGATTTTACCAGTATTTAAACCAATTTGAAATAAACCAGGAACCTCAGGATTTATTAGTGAGTATCGGACTTGGCCACTGATCATATCAAGATCCTCTGCCTAGAGAGATTTTTTTAAGACGAAAAAAAAAAAAGAAAAAGAAAAATAGACAAAATGTGAGACGAATTAAGAAAAGATTGTCAAATATTCTATCATCACTAGCAAAATAAAAACAACTTCTGGACGGTGTAAAAATATATTTTTGAAAGCTATTGCCTCAGGGGTGTGGAAAAGAAATTAAATGAATATAATAAAACGTTTAATATTTTTTTAAATACTAATTTAAAAAGTATAATATTCACTCCACTCTACTAAGATATTTGTCCGCCCTGTCGTCTGGGGCGTTAGAATGCACCGACTGCACCTCTGCATAGGGGTAAGACTGTTGGCCGTGGGTGGCGACCCGTGATGCTTAAGGAGAGAGCCCAGGTCGATGAACAGTTCATGACATGCAATACTCCACTTTGGCCCTATCTTGGGCTAGACGGGCGGTCGGAGAGGCCCCCTCCGATCAATCGGCTGGTCACGTCAAGCCCTAGCACCTATATTCTTTTCCCAACCCTATTGCCTTTATGGCAAGCCCCAACCCTTTTTATCATATAGGTGCTAGAAGGCAGTGGCTGCGGGTCTACATGTCCTGGGAATGACCCCTTCATCACCATTGCTCCCTGGTCCACTCTGACCCGGAGTGGTAGTACCTGTTAGGGTCCCATCTATGGGTTAAATAGAAAAATGTATTCATAAAAAAATTGTATTATCCATTAAGAATTGATTTATTTCAGAACTTTATTGGCTTTAAATGACCCACTGAGGTTGATATGCCGTAAAATAAAACCAAACCAAACCTAAGATATTTGTTTCTTTTTACGACTGTAAAACTGTTCTAAAAACCTTTTAAAAATTTCTGATTTAATTATTCAAACTCTTATCTTTACAGAAAAGTTTTAAAATCATACGAGTAAAATAAATGTTTTGTTCGGATTTCATAGAATTAACCAAGGTGGGGGTCGACTGAGTAAAAAAAAATATTTCCACTGATATATTTTTGGAAAAAAACTATTTTAAACAAATATTTTTTTATTGAGATAATCATCATCAAATTGCAAACAGCGATCTGTCTGCAATTTGATATATGACTCTTCCTAACCACCGTTCACAAACAGCCATCGCTCCTAGAATGAAGAACACCAAAATGCCATTGATTCCTGATGATAATTTTCGCCAGAGCTCCTTATGGTTGGATTGTTTGTAACGTAGCGGCATCGTCACGGTACCATATAGATATACGTTGTATACTTTTTACGTCTTACTCTGGTCTATTCTTCTGGCCGTCTTCTGATCGTCTAGTCTTCTGTCTTGTATATCTTCTACCTTGGCCTGGTCTTCTTATATGGATTCCGTGTCTGGTTCTGTTGGGGACCATTTCTTATCAGAAGCCTTGTGTCATTGTTAGCTTTTAGTAATAACAACAAGACTTCGATTTACTTTTGATGTTATTTTATTCCGGAACCCCAGACCAGACAAATGCGCGCGGAGAGTCACATCTTGCTAGCTTCTAACTCTGCAACTGACTAACTGCAACTAACTAACTGAGTTGCCCACCTTAAACCGGAAGGGGGCTTTCTATCGGGGTTCCGTTCTCACGATTCTATCCCCAGAAAGCAAGGTGAGAGAGAGGTCAAAAGCTGTCACTCACTCTCAAGGCCATCAGCTGCACTGATCGCCATAAGGATTTCTATACTACCTTAAAAAGTAATAGGGATCCAATTAATATGTAACATGTTACCCTAGTACCACTTAGTGCCAAACCTGTCCTCCTGAGGTGATCCTACCAGGAATTTACAGTGGGGAAAATAAGTATTTCATTCCCTACTGATTTTCTGAGTTTGCCACCTTACAAAAATAGGAACAATCTATAATTTTCAGGGTAGGTCCATCTTGAAAGTGAGAGATGGAATATAAAAAGAAAATTCTAGAAAATCACATTATATTAATTTTTGAACATTTATTTGTATTTTATTTAAAAATTAAGTATTTCACCCCTACAACCCAGAAAAAGTACATTTATAAGTAGAATTTCAATGCTATTTCTATGTATATTTTAATTTTTAAATATATTCGAATATTAATCAATCTTTTATAGTTTTGCACAAAAAGCAAGAACTGGTGATATTTAATGTGTATATATATTTACTTTGTCGTTAATTGTTTTATTTTCGTAGTTTCATGCGGACATAGATACATACACACCAACTGTCCTTTATATATATATATAGATAGATATTAATATAGGTCGACCATTTTCGTTTTCTGGCAATCGGTGTTCAAACTCTAGTGTCGGCAGCAATACTTTATTCATATATGACACTGTTTACATAGATTTAACAAAATGAATATTTTAAACCATCGTACCTTAACAATGACTTCAGGTGAGGGTTCTGAACTTCCTTCTGCAATTTTCCCATAGTAATTGGCGTTAGGAAAAGTTGGCTTATTGTCGTTGGCATCTATCACATTGATAATCAAATCAACAAGAGTCCTTTGAACATTGCTGGGAGCGTTGTTGTTGTCGACAATCTCCACGGTAAGGTTATCTGTTTCCGAATTCATAGTCCAGGCAAGGATATATACCCGGAGTAGCACAAGGAGCAACTGACACTTGGCCAGTGACACTGTCCACGTTGAATCTTTAAGTAGAGAAAGATGTTGTCATACTTAAATGGGATAATATCAACTTATACAATAAAATACTAGCATGACCCATGGATATACCACAGTATGATTTATATACATTCAACACCTTAAAGTCTAAGTTTAGCGCTGATCTGTGTGTGTTGAATTTAAGGATCCATTTAGTTTCTTTTTTATGTGAGTGCTTGGTTTGAGGGAAACGCGTAGTGGATGTGCTAATGACGAAACGATCGCTGGACGCTTTTTGGAACATCAATGTTTTCGTTTTGAATTCAAATATTTACAGCTTCTCTCTGATGAACCCGAGAAAAAAAAAAAAACAAGCTCTGAAAATGATTTTTATAAATCGAAATATTGTTCAATATTAGCTATAAATATGATATAAATATTTTAATTTCAACAACATTGTGTGTTTTCATATTCTTTTATCTATCTATCTATCTATCTATCTATCTCTCTCTCTCTCTCTCTCTCTCTCTCTATATATATATATATATATATATATATATATAAAAAGTAATTGGTAATTTGCTTGTAGCATTGTTAAGTATGTTATAATATATTAATGATTTGAAGGCAATTACAATGCGTGTAAAAATAAAAACAAAAAGATGTTAATTTTGTCTTATCGATGTCAGTATTTTTGTTTTTTATTTTTTATACACATTGTAATTGCCTTCAAATCATTAATATATTATATATATATATATATATATATATGTAAAGTAAGCTAGTAGCCTATTGTCGGTATCAGTCAGCAGCGAGGGAGTCTATCCCCTTTTCGCTAGCGCTAGACCAGGGAGATTATTATTTCTGGGGTGAAGTGCCACACCTATCATCAACTCTCCACTTTACCGTTTAGAACAAATTACCCAATCTCTGAGACTCACATACTGAGGTAGCGGGTACCGGTATCGAACCAGAAACCATGCTATTCCTTGTCGGGTGCACTACCGACTGAGCTAAAGCGGATATATATATATATATATATATATATATATATATATATATATATATATAAATGTCTAATGCTGACCTTTTCACGCAACATTGACGGAATGGAGAGCTTCCTCATGAAATCACAATTGCGCTGGGCTGGTCATGTTTTGCGAATGCATGATGACAGAATACCAAAGATTCTGTTGTATTGTCAGCTTGACGGTGGTAAAAGAAACGTGGGTCGACCATTGCTCAGGTTTAAGAACAAGCTGAAAAGTAACCTCTCAGCTGCTAATATAGATTACGCTACTTTTGAGAGCACAGCACTCGATCGTAGAATGTGGAGGACTTGTGTTACAATGGTATTAATGATTTTGCAGTATCGGAGGTCACCAAGCTGCGTCAAGCTAGAGAAAGGACTAGAGTATTGGCTAGTGCCCCAGCAACACATTCAAATAATGCACACACTTGTTCCGTCTGTGGAGTTCTTTGCAAGTCATTGGCAGGGCTGAAATGTCACCTGTGATTAACTCATAAGGTTAGATGAAAAGGGTTGTCTGAACCTCATACGTCGAAATCGACGGGAGAGTCCATCATATATATATATATATATATATATATATATATATATATATATATATATATATAAGGTAAAAGTATCCAATCGACTAGTAAGTCTGGGATGATTCTATTTGGGATCATTAATATCGTCTATATATCCCCAATGCGTGGTCATGCAGATGCGCTCCTATAGATGTATACAAGGATTATTTCAAATCCCTAAGAGAGCTCAATGTAACTAAATACAGGATTATATACAGAGAAATATGTACACTTTCAATAAGAAAAAAAACTTAACAAACCATCATTTGAATTTTATAAATTTATAAACCCAGTTTCTCCAGACGGCCATTACATAATAACTTTGTTATGTAATAGCTGTCTGGCGAAACTGGGTACATTTATTCAGTTACCGGTCGAAATAAATTTATAGTAGCTAAATGAACGTTTGTTAGGCTTTTCTTTCTTATTGAAATATATATATATATATTATATATATATATATATATATATATATAATTTTCATCATACAACTTGTAATAAATACCACGTGCGATACTCTGTCTTCATCAGCCGCTAAGTAGGTGTGATATCATATTTTCGGAGGCTGAAAGCGAGACTACCACACCTATCCATTAAGTAGCCTTTTGGCCACCGGACAGATTATTAAAAATAAATAAATGAATAGATGAATAAATTATTAAATAAATAATTATTTATTCATCCATTTATTGATTTTTACGGGTCGAAATAAATTTATAATAGCTAAATGACGGTTTTTAAGCTTTTCTTTCTCATTGAAAGTTTATATATATATATATATGTAGAAAGTTTTGTAGAAATATATCATTAAACACGAGGCACAGAACGCTCTCAATCAGTACTGGAATTTTCAACATTTTTTTTAAAATGCGCATTCATGTTAAAAATAAATAAATGTTATTAAAAAAAATGATATATTTATTTCGTCTTTCCGTTTACAATGTTGCTTTGATAAATACATCTTCATAATGTCGAAACAGATTTCTGTCAGCAAAACTTTTTAACATCTTGTCGTTTTTTTTTACAAAACTTCTACACATATTGTCGGATTCAATATCCATTTTACCTTTCATATATATATATATATATATATATATATATATATATATATATATATATATATATATATTGCCTTTTTCATTTATGTTCCAAACCCGAGTGAGCATTCTGCTGTACTTTGTACGACTGGTCATAAAAAGATATACTCACAATTGTTCAAACATTCCCTTTGGTCGTTCGTAACGTATACCATTCGTTCCAAAATCTCCAGAGTCTGCATCAGTTGCCTTAAAATAGAAAACAAGTAAAGGTAATATATTTTTAATATAATGTTAGTATTATTTAACAAAGGAAATATTTACGTAGATAAATCCGCTTTACACTATTTCTTAGGAGATATATTGTTTCAGTTTTTTTAACAAATCGGTTCTCGAATAGTGTTACCAAATTCATAGGTAGTTTATGAATTATGTACGTACTGCAGTTAGATATTTTTGAATCAGAGTTCATTAGATTCAAAATAAGTCGGGGAAACTGCATCCCACAAGGGAGCAGCTGTATGGTCACCTGCCCCCTATCTCACAGACCATCCGAGCGAGACGGACTAGGCATGCAGGGCACTGCTGGAGAAGCAAGGACGAACTCATAAGCGATGTTCTCCTATGGAAGCCAACACATGGACATGCTAGTGTGGCCGCCCAGCAAGGACCTACATTGACCAGCTATGTAAAGATGCTGGCTGCAGCGAGGAAGAACTCCCAGAGGCAATGAATGATAGGGAAGGTTGGCGAGAGATTGTCATCGATATCCTGGCTGCCTGCACGACATGATGATGATGACTGTTATTGGCAGGTAATACTTTTTGGTTGTCCTTCCGCCATTTAGAAGCGTGAGACAGTTTTAGTTTAGTTGCGACCAGTTATTCAACGACAGAGGATGTCTCCCAAGATATGCATCACACCACGCGCTTTTGTGGTTTGGGGTTGTTCAATAAAATATGAAGTAAAACAACAAGTCTTGCTTTATTGATTATTAAAATAAGAATGCACAGATACGCAGCCCAACCAAAAAGAAGAACCAGCCCGATAAAACAGCCCAACAAGTGAAAATGGCGGCTGACAAATTAGCAGCAGTTAGCAAGTAGACAGAGAAAAGAAGAACCGCTCATAATCTCATATTCTCTCTCTCTCTCTCTCTCTCTCTCTCTCTCTCTCTCTCTCTCTCTCTCTCTCTCTCTCTCTCAATTATACTCACCCATTTTAAGTAGTATATAACAATAAGTCGTTGTTGTCAGGGCGGCCTAATGCCGGTATCAGCCAGACAGTGAGGGAGTATATCCCCTTTTCACTAGCGCTAGACCTAGGAGATTATTTTTAGCGTCGGAGGTGGAGCGCCACACCTACCATCAGCTCCTCACTTTACCGCACAGATCCCTGTGCTACTCATACGCTGAGTTGGCGAGGGCCGGTATCGAACCAGGAACCTTGTGGTTTCTAGCCAAACGCTCTACCGACTGGGCTAAACCGGCCCTAAATATAACAATAGGATTATTTAACAGAGGAAATATCTACTCAGCTCTCTTGTTAGAATGGGAAAAAAATACAAAAATGTTAAAGGTATTTTTAAAAAGCTTTTTTAATACTTTGAAAAGATAGGAAAAAGAGGAGATGTTCAAGGAGGTATAAAAGAAACAAACAAATAAATAAATAGAAACCGCGTTAAGAGATGCTGATATCTCGAGCATAATTTTGGAACTAATTATGTTCGAGAACCGAGGGTCCACTGTATTTATTTAATGTTTGAATCTCTTATCATGTTATTTTTTCATCTTCTGTCTTACTATTAAAAACTTAAAAACCATCCACTCTGACAGTCGTAGGATTGGCGTACTTACTACACACACAAAATCCAAATTAGTTAGATGCGGCTACCTGACTTGATCGTCAATCCATCTAGGACAAGGAAAAGTTTGTTACAAAACCACCACCGCTGAGCGACTTTATATGATCCTGAGGAAGGCTAGGTTAATAAACCCCGAAAACCGCCCTGTCGGCTGGGGAGTTAGACTGCACCGCATTGCATAGGGGTAAGACTCCCCCAATAGGGCCACCTTTTGGCCGTGGGTGGTGACCCGTGATGCTTAAGGATAGAACCCAGGTGGATGAGCAGTCCATGACTTACAATACTCCACTTTGGCCCTATCTTGGGCCGGACGGGCGGTTGGAGAGGCCCCCTCCGATCAATCGGCTGGTCACGTCAAGCCCTAGCACCTATATGATTTTCCCAACCCTATTGCCCTTATGGCAAGCCCCAAGCCTTTTTATCATATGGGTGCTAGAAAGCCGTGACTGAGGGTCTACATGTACTGGGGATGACGTTAAACTCTATCTGATGGTAAGGTTTCAGGTTTGGAGGTTTGGGGAATGTGGAGCACCCCTTCATCACCATTGCTCCCTGTCCACTCTGACCCTGAGTGGTAGTACCTGTTAGGGTCCCATCTATGGGTTGAATAGAAAAACAAAATTGTATTATGCATTAAGAATGAATTTATTTCACAACTTTGTCGGCATTAAATGACCCACCGAGGTTGATATGCTGTAAAACAAAACAAACCAAACCAAACCCCGAAAACAAATCCGGGGCCGGAGTCCCTAAGATGGAGTAACGTTGAACTGCAGTGTTACACTGCAACTCCTGCAACACTGGCGTTGCCAAACTGCATTGGTTTCTTACATTTCCCTTGGACCATCGCGGCAGTGTGGAGAGGGGGTATCTGCCGCTTGGGTAACAGCTTATCCTCAATATCAACCCGCCCATGCTACGTATTAAAAAATCCATTTGGACACTACGCCATCGTCTTTCGCAGACGGAAGGATACCAACTGTTAAAAACTAAATTGATTTACCCTTATTCTTGTTAGTACTAAGCCAGCCTTGGCTCGTTCGTTTACTGAAGCCACGTAAACTTTTCTGTCTGGAACCGGAGCATTGTCATTAACATCTGTCACGTAGATTGTTACTGTTGTGGTGCCGGAATATCTCTCTGTCGAGTTCACTTCTCGAGCCGTAACCTATAAAGATATATATTTTTATAGAAACTAGCAAGACCAAAAGAAAAAGAAAATTAGACAAAAATGTCATGCGAATTAAGAAAAAATATTCTATCATCACAAGGAAAAAAACACCCTCCGGGCGGTGTAAATATATTAAGATATGTGGAAAAAATTAAATAAATATAATAAAACGTTTAATATTTTTAAAAAATGCTTAATTAAAAAGCATAATATTCACTCCACTGAGATATTTGTTTTGTTTTACGACTGTAAAACGTTTCTAAAAACGTGTCTAAGAAATTCTGATTTGATTATTCAGACTCTTATCTTTATCATACGAGTAAAATATATTCTGTTCGGATTTCTTAGAATTAAATAAGGTTAGAGGTCAACCTAGTAAAAAAAGGATTTCCACTAATATATTTTAGTAAAAAAATATCTTAAATATAAATTCATCTAAAGGTGATTAATTATCGCAATTTTCAAGAAAATTTGACAATTAATGGACTTTTCGTATAATTTTACTATTTTTATGTAGTAATGATACTGACTATAAATCAAACTTTGATAAACTTACTTAATTCTTGAAATGACTCTGACGTAAGGAGCAGAGACGTATTATTATTATTTTTTTTTTTTTTTTTTTTTTTGTTTAATTTGGCTTTCAGATGGAAATGTTTAAGAATTTCATATTCACATTACCTGTATTCTATAGACTCTTGGTCCTACTTCATAATCGATGAGACTTGTGTTCTTTATTCGGATAGTACTTGTTGAAATGCCCTCGCCAAATTTTGGGTGGATATAAAATCGGTCTGCATAGTTGTCAATTGAGAAAATATAATTGGCATTGGTACCCTAAGGACAAAAAAAAACAATATTTAATGAAAATATTACGTTTAATATGAACATTCACACAAAGAAAATAATGAGTAAATTACTTGTGAGTACACAATTTTATTGTCTTCCTATCATTGCGAAGCAGAATTCGCGTTGGATTGTTCACCCACTGACACGGAACGTGAGCTGGGTTAGACCGTCGTGAGACAGGTTAGTTTTATCCTACCGATCGGCATATGTGTTACGTCGGCCGTGGCCACGGCTATCCCGTCCAGTACGAGAGGAACTGCGGGATCGGAGCAAAGGTTCGCGTGCTCGCTCAACCGAGCGGCGGTGCCAAGCTGCCTCCGCGCGATAACGGCTGAAAGCCTCTAAGCCGAAACTGCGACCGGTGTCGCCACGGTATTACGAAAGGCGTCTCTTTTCGTTCCGCTGGAGCCTGCCATGGCGGTCTTCTGTCGCTAGTAGCGGCGGCTGTTGCGTTCGGCTGGGCGGTTCGCCGTCTCCGTTGGGCGTGGCTTGTCGTCGTTGCATACGCGGCGGCCTGCGCGAACGGGCCAACCGACTTGACATCCGGACAGGCGGGATTTTGTCGTCGCCGTCTTGTTTCGAACCCCCGTGGAGCGTGAGACGAGGGATCGCTCGTAGACCACCTAAGTCAGGCAGCCAACTTTTTAAAATTTGGTTATTTCCTATAAGTCCAACATAAACAAAGGGGAACCACTCTTATAAATTATTTATTTATTTATTGATCTACTAGGAAAAAAGAAAACGGGGTTAAGGTTAGGGTTTAGGGTTAGGGTTAGGGTTAGGGTCTAGGATTAGTTTAATGGGAAAATAAATAAATAATTTATCAGTCAAGAGTAGTTCCCATTTGTTTATGTTGGAGTTATAGGAAATAACCGTAAATCTTCTGTCCGTTATCATCCTGCAACACCCTCTGGTTAAAAATGACACCGTCCATATTGTTCAAGATTCAATGTAAAATGTGAATCCATATTATCTGAGTTCTCTTAATCGCAGATTCCTTATTGTCCCATTTCATTTCACCTAATTTTAAAAAGGAAAATTTTCAAATGGACTTGCGTTGCTTAAATGCTTAACGTATAATTAAAATGAATTAGAAAAAATAAGTTACGTGTTTGTTTCATCTATGATATTGAAATTATGAATTATAAAAGATATTTTGTTAATTTTGGTAGGATTAATATGTAATGAAATTGCGAATCATCGTTTCTGTCTTAAACAATATTACTCTTGATTTTTGTTTCGTTTCGTGGAAATTCCACAATTACCACTAGTCTTCTATATATCAATACAGGTGTTCCAAAAGAATACGAACGTTATCACTTTGCAAGACATTCTGGTTAATAATTAGACCGTCCAAATCATCCAAGATGAAATGCAAAAATGTAAATCCTTATTATCTGGTTTCGTTTATCTGCCAAATTCTTATTTCACCCATTTCAAAATGCATCGTTCCAAACGCCGTAATTTTTCTTTGAATGTGGTACCATTGAAATTTAACGGTATATATATATATATATATATATATATATATATATATATATATATATATATATATCTTTATTAGATGTGATGTTATTGCAATTTATTAAAAGAATGGATGTGTTATTACTAACAATTAAAGAAATTCATATTTTTCAAAATCTCATTAACTTGAATAATGGGCCGTTATAGCTCAGTCGGTAGAGCGTCGAACTAGGGACCACAAGGTTCCGAGTTCGATACCGGCCCTCGCCCACTCAGCGTGTGAGTAACACAGGGGTCTGTGCGGTAAAGTTAGGAGCTGATAGTAAGTGTGGCGCTCCACCTCAGATGCCAAAACAATCTCCTTGGTCAAGCGCTAGTGAAAAGGGGATAGACTCCCTCGTTGATTGGCTGATACCGACTTTAGGCCACCCCGGCGACTTACTTACTTAAAGCTGTAATTGTTTAAAAATACGAGGGCGAATCAAAAAGTAATGCCCTTTTGTTTAGGACAAGTTTAATTACCAATACAGGAACATGTAAAATACTGTTGACTGTTCTTTGAGACACGTCTTCCTTACAGAATTCACTTCCTCATCACTGGAATAATGTTTGCCTCTCTTCGGCCCCATGAAAGAGGGTTTGAGAGGCAAACATTATCAGTAGTGTAGAAATCTGTAATGAAAATGTGGCTCAAAGAAAAGACAACAGAATTTTACAGGTCAGGGATACATGCTTTCATTCGAAGGTAGAACTAATGAGAGAAGCTATAGAGAGAAGTGCTGACTATGTGGAGAAGTAGGGATGTGATCCACAGAGGACCACCTTCATTTTGATGTATGATACATGTTCCTGTGTTGGTAATTATACCTGTCCTAAACAAAATGGCATTACCTTTTGACTATCCTATGTGGAGAAGTGGGGATGTGCTTCACAGAGGACCACCTTCATTTTGATGAATGATACATGTCCCTGTGATGGTAATTATACCTGTCCTAAACAAAATGGCATTACTTTTTGACTACCCTATGTGGAGAAGTAGGGATGTGCTCCACAGAGGACCACCTTCATTTTGATGAATGATACATGTTCCTGTGTTGGTAATTATACCTGTCCTAAACAAAAGGGCATTACTTTTTGTAACACCCTCGTAATCATTATTAGTTACTTGAAACCATATCATCTTCATCATGTCGCGCAATTAGCACGGATATCCATGAAAACCTCTCGCCAATCTTCTCTATCATTCATTGTGTCGGAGAGGTCCTCTGTGCAGCATCCAGTATCCGCGCAGAGCTGGTCAATGTAGGTCCTTGCTGGGCGGCCCACATTAGCATGTCCATGTGTTGGCTTCCACAGGAGAACGTCGCATGAGTTCCTCCTTGCTTCTTCAGTAGTGTCCAGCATGTCTTGTTCGTCTCACTTGGATTGTTTGTGAGATAGGGGGCAGGTGGCCGTACAGCTGCTTCCATGTGGGGTGCTGTTTCCACGACTTGTCCAATATCACACGCAGAATTCTTGTACAGCTCCCATCTAATTTACTCTCCAGGCGTCTCGTCAGGTTCCAATAGGTGCAGCCATACAACAGCACTGATACAACCACAGTAATGGCTTGAAAAAATGCTGACTTCAGCATTAGATCACCCAACAAGAGTTAACATGCCATAGAACCATTAACATTTGGTCCATCGATTTTCTCACATTTTTACAGTTGAGCAAATGTACTCTCCAAAACGATAATTCAGAATAAGTAATATTTCTACTTACCGTGTCTTTGTCTTTGACAGTCATTAGTAGGTTAGGAATTCCCATGTTGTTAGGTATGTCCTCAGGGATACTGACATTATAGGTTGAAGTAAAGACCGGCTTGTTATCATTAATATCCATAATACTGACACGAATGGTAGTGGTGGCAGTAGTTGTGACTGAATCT
>CM042145.1:125899428-125934428 GCA_023376005.1 Doryteuthis pealeii
AACTTCCCAAGGGTCTCCACACGAAAGGTATCACAATCTTCAGCATACTGAAAAAGAGAAAATAAACAAGAATTATAACGAATATGTATAATATAGGTTTTCCCCCCTGTCAATAATGGACGATTCCACACAAGTATATGATTGGGTATGACCCGAACCTACTTGATTGGTTGACTGCTTGGTTGAATTTTATGACATGTCAACGCGTGAACTGAAGCGTAGTATCGATGAAAAGTCAGAACAAGAGAAATTGACCAACGCAGATAAGTTTTTTTCTATCTATTGAACTTCGTAGTAGAGCAGTCTGAGTTCTTTACCCTGAGTTAGGCAACTAGTTTAGTTAAAGCAGAATTTCGAATTCAAGCCAGCTTATAGACCGCTTAAAAATTGACCTTGTGTCACAGTGGATTAGTAGGTAAGTAAAAATAGTCAGAAACTTCATCCAAAATATTGGGATGAAATTTGGAATTGAAAATTAATTGAAGATTCTATCAAAATCTAACTTAGATTTGCCTCAAAACAGCCAATGTTATTAATGCATTTAAAATCATGAAATGAGTGTTAAAAATCATTAGGTGATAAAGGTTTATATAGTATATTGTGTGGATATTTTGCATACTGGTTTGAACAAAACCAGATTTAATAATCCTTGGTATTACTGATTTCAAATATTGTTTTATTCTCAAATGTTTAAAAGCAATCCTATGTATATTTTTTATAGAAATCAATAAAATAAAAATAAAATAGGTTTAATATTTTATATGCATTCTTTTTAGTTGTGCTAATCTTTCTAATTGGATATAATGTTTTGTTACATTAAATTTACGCCTGTGTAGCACAAATTTTGCTACTAGAGTATAACACATTGATTAGTCCGATTCACACTCATATATCTAATAATTAATTAAAACAGTTACGAAAAATTTGAAGGAAATCACTGGTCACACCTTCAGAGATTGCCTTCCAAGTGTGGTTCTCAGTGTTTGGTGGTCGTTAATTAATTGAAAATTGCATAATGTGTATCGTTGTCGTAAGCCGGACAGCTAACAGGACACAAGCGACATTCAACATAGGTAGCGGCTTAACAAAAACAACATACGAAAGAATAGTGTGTTGCAGATAGACCTAAGTGGTTGTTTATTTCACATTCGTGAATGTGGTCTTTTCAGTGAAAGCTAGAAAAAAGAATTTCTTAATCTTTTCAATCGTAGATTCATTCATTATCACTCTCCTGCAACTTATGGAGCTAGTTAAAACACCCCCATAACGGAGCTCAGACAACAGATGTATGTCCTCTTTGAGACACCTGGGCGAAAAATAATGAGGCCCCTTACTACAACTTGAAGTGTTGAGGGGAGGGATATATCCGTTTCCGCTCTTCTGCAGAAAATTTGGAAGTTCCGTTTCTTTTTTTTTTAGTACAGGAGTTATTCATAGGGGACTGGCTGACATACATTGAGTGTGTTACCATTTTGTGGCCATTTTTAGGCTGCAAGTCAAAGCACGTTACAGTGGAGATCCTTGGTTTTCTTTAATGTTAGATATAACCCTTTTTTGTTCTTCAATGTTACTTTGTTTTGGGTAGTGTCCTTGGTTGCAGATCCGTTCGTCCGTGGCGAATAGATGCAAATGAACAGCTTTCAGAATCGACGATTAAATATTAGGTCTACGGGAAAGTCTGTCCCGATTTTTGTTAGGAATAATAATTGAATGAAATATTACTGACAAATCTTTATTGCTCAACAAAATAGTCACCATCATTAGATATAACCTTTGTCCATCTACTTGGGTGTTGTTTAATCCCTCTTTCAAAAAAATTAACATCTTTGGAGAAATAAAGGAATTCAACTCCGCTTCAACCTCCTGAACATTTATGAATCTTTTTCCAATGATGAAATGGTCTAAAAAACGGAATAAGTGAAAATCTGCTGAAGTAAGGTCTGGTGAGTATGGAGGGCGAGGAAGAACCTCCCAACCTAAGGATGTTTCATCTGCAGTGACAATACGATCCAGGAAAGGCGTTTTTTCATTCCTTAAAAGGAGACTATTGCAGATTGTTGCCCGCATTGCTTTATTGGCTAAAGAGAGTTCATGAGGAACCCACCCACCCTCTCACCCTTTCCAATCTTTTTCAGATGTTCCTGAACAGTAGACCAAGGTGCATCAAGTCTTTGGGACAATGTTCTGATTGTTTGTCGAGGATCTTCTTCCACTGCAGCTTTCAAAAGTTCATCATCCAAAAGATTGGGTCTCCCCGATCCAGGGTAATCAATAAGGTCGAAATTGCCTTCTTTAAATTTCAAAAAACCATCTACGGCAGTTTCCAACACTCACACCTTCTGGATAGGCAGCAGTTATGCTTTTCACAGCAGTTGTTGGATTGCTACCTTTGTTGAATTCATACAACATGCAATGACGGGTATGATTCACTTTGAAACTTTTGTCTTCCATGGGCTATAGATGTTTTTAAACTATCAATAGCAGTAGATTTAACTAAATGTGAAGTTTAACTGAGTATCTGGCATCTGATTTGACCTTGAAAACAGCTTTCTAGACTTAATCAGTTGTTTTAGTTTGGTTAAACAAAAGCGGACAGGAACTTCCCGGTACACCTAATAGTTAACTAAGTACGTATTCGATCTGTTGATTGGCTGGTTTTAATCCACGCGCCCACACAGAGTCTATAAGTTTAACTGGTGGACTGCAGCACAACTTAAATGACAAAAATATTCCAACAGAGTGCTTTTAGATATTAGACCGCTAAAAACTGTGTTTTCTATTTTTCTTAATTTTTTCTCTTTCCCCAGAAATTAGATTACGGCTTTCTATTCTGTCTAAATTTTCCAAAAGCCGACCAATTATGTTACCAATGCTTATAATGAATAAAGGAAAAGGTCAAATAACAAAAGGAATAAGACTAGCCAATCAGGAAAGCCTGGAAATGTCCGGTGGAAAAGAAGTTTCCTTGAAATGCTAGAAGAGAACATGAGCGAAGATCAATAACAAGGAAATTACTGAAAATCAAACTCTGTAGCAGGAATTCAATTAAAGGAATGGTCGCCTATGCAGACTCCTTGATAGGATACTCGGAACCCTTATTAAACTGAGCAAGAGAAGAGGTAGCAAACATGTACCATAGAACGATAAAATGGATCCCACCTCATTAATGATTGTAAAAGCGTTAGCAAAAAAACAAAAAAAACTGGAAGGTTTAGAAATCCAAATGAAAAAAAAAAAGCAGCGGACATTTTTAGTAGGGGAGACTACTCTTAGTTAATTTTGCAAGTAATCTCCCCTTCACTTCTTTGGATTTAATTTAATGTTTTGAATAAAAAAAAAAACCCTGGATGGATTGACGTGCTATTAGAATCAATCTATCAATCAAAAAATTAAAAATCTCTTTACCGCTGATCCTGGTTCACATGTGACTTTAATCAAACCGTTCACTCCCTCAGGATCGGTGACACTGATATTTTCAATAACAACACCGCCAACTGGGAAAGTCTAAAAAGAAAAATAGAGAAATAGTATAAACAAATATTTCTATGGTATTAAACAGAACAGGATTTATATTGTCCAAAGTCAAAAGAAGGGGGGGGGGAGAAAAGAAAGATGGAAAAGAAAAGAAAGATGGAAAAGAAAAGAAAGAAGGAAAAGCAAAGAAAGAAGGAAATATACAGAAAAAAAAGAAAGGAAGAAAGAAAAGAAGAAAAAGAAGAAAAGAGAAAAGAATAGAGAGAAGAAAAAAGAAAAGAAAATAAAGAAATGAGTAAGGAAAAGAAAAGAGAAAAGAATGGAAAAAGAAAGAATGAAAGAAAATACAAAGAAAAGCAAAAGAAAGTAGAAATCGAAAAGAATAAAAGGACAGAAAAGAACAAAAGAAACAAAGAAGAAACAATCAAAACGAAAAGAAATAAAATTTAAAAAAAGATAAAAGAACGATAGAACGAAAAAAATTAAGACAGAATGAAAGAAAAAACGAAAAGAAAGAACGAAACAAAGAAATAGAACATAAAAGAAAGGAAAGTAGTAAAAAAGGAAAGAAAGAAAGAAAGAAGAGAAAAGAAAAGAAAAGAAAGAAAAATTAGAAAAATGAAATAACGGAAGAAAAAAAGAAAAAAAAAGAAAGAATGAAAAATCAAAGGGAAAGAAAAGAAGAAAAGAAAGATAAAAGAAAGAAAAGAACGAAAGAAAAATGAAGGAAAAAAGACAGAAAAGAAAGAATAAAAGAAAGCAGAAAGAAAGAAAGAAGGAAAGAAAGAACGAGAACAGAAAGAAAGAACGAAAGAAAGTAAGAAAAAAGAGCGAAATAATTTATTTTTTTAAAACGAAAGAGAGGGAGAAAAGAAAGGAAAGAAAAGGATAGAAAAGAAATATCGAAGAATGAATAAGAAAGGAAAGAAAGAAAGAAAGAAAGAAAGAAAGAAAAGAAAGAAGGAAACAAACAATAAAACAAACAAAAAAGAAAATTGTCAACGGAAAGTTAAGATAAGTTATAATAAATAAAATATCTTTCTTACCTCGTTGATCTCTCTAAAATAAGTCGATTTCAAAAAAGTTGGTTTTACATCATTTACATCTTTGATGTTGATTGTTGCTGTCTTGGTGACCTTTATGATAAAAATAATAAAAAAAAACAAATATGCATAAAAATGATTACATCAATCTAATTGGAGGTATGGTTTTACAGTAAATGAACACGGCGAACCGAGTTCAAATTCTAAACGTTTCTCTTGCAACAGTAAGTAAAGTAAAAGGTCGAGGCGGCCTAATATCGATATCAGCCAATCATATCATATCATATCATATCATATCTCATATCTCTCTCTCTCTCTCTCTCTCTCTCTCTCTCTCTCTCTGCAATTATACACACCCATTGTTAAGTAGTATATTCAGTTTTCATTCTCTAGACCGGTTGCATACAAAGGCTAAATTACCCAGCGTCCATGCTTTATAAGTCGTCGTTGTCGGGGCGGTCTAATGTCGGTATCAGCCAGACAGCGAGGGAGTCTATCCCCCTTTCACTAACGCTAGACCAAGGAGATTCTTTTGGGCGTCTTAGGCGGAGCGCCACTCTTACCATCAGCTCCTCACTTTACCGCACATATCCATGTGCTACTCATACGCTGAGTTGGCAAGGGCCGGAATAGAACAAGGTCCCTTGTGGTTTCTAGCCGAACGCTCTACCGACTGAGCTAACCCGGCCCTTCACTTAAATAACTATAAATTGTAAACTAATAATCAGATTGGGCTCACATTTTGACACATGCTATTCGAAGATTAGTACTTTATAAAATTCATATATATTTTTATTAGTAGGGCCATCTTTGTTTCAAGCCCGGAACATGTCCTGGGAATGACGTTAAACTCTATCCGATGGTGAGGTTCCAGTTTTGGAGGTTTCGGGAATGTGGAGCACCCCTTCATCACGATTGCTCCCTGATCCACTCTGACCCGGAGTGGTAGTACCTGTTAGGGTCCCATCTATGGATTAAATAGTAAAATGTATTTATAAAAAAATTGTATTATCCATTAAGAATTGATTTATTTCAAAACTTTATCGGTATTATATGACCCACTGAGGTTGATATGCCGTAAAGCAAAACAAACCAAACCAAACCTTAAGTAAGGCATAAATGCATCTATACACACTCCCTGCGCATTTATTGTGAAATAGCATGGCACGCTGGGTAATTAGCCTTTGTATGCAACCGGTCTAAGAGAATGAAAACTGAATTCAAAACAATTTTATTCAGTTGAAAATTGAGTTTGTATTTGTTTACTGACACCTCACCATATCGGTTGAACACAGAGTCCGATTTACGTGGAGATCAACGCACTGACCAAAGCTCATGCGGTGGCCAGTGTTTAAAAAATCGCAGAAATTCCTTCGGCATTCCTCTTTGGATGCGCCTCAGGTACTGGGTAATAAACCCATACCTGCCCCTTTAAATTAAGGGGACAGGTGTTGCCTGAGGGTATAGCCCCCTGGGATCTCACTATTAATATCTTACCAGTCCAATGGCCGAAACCACTAGACACAGGTTTCCGAAGAAACGAGGTAAGTATTGGGGGTTATTGTGGCCTATCAGTAATTGTGTTAGAAAATTGACACGGCGAACCGGGTTCAAATTCTGGACGATTCTCTTTGCCTTTCACTTTCGCGTTAATTTACTTGGGAAATGTTTAAATACATCTATCCGCATATCTCCCCATTTATGGTTGACTAGGAAGACATACTGAGTAATTTAGCCTTGGTATGTAACCGGTCTAGGAGAAGAAAAAACTGAATTCAAAACAATTGTGTTCTGTTGAAAATTGATCTTGTATTGCACACTGTGTTACAGTGAGGGTCTTCGGTTGATGAGGATTAACTACATATCTAATGTACTTGCAATATGTGACAATGACACACACACACACACACACACACATACACGCACACACACGCACGCACACACACACATATATATATATATATATTATATATATTATTATTATTATTAATATTATTATTATTATACTAAAGCCGAGCGAATCAATGTTTGTGATCTAAATACGTTATTTACAGTTTAGTTTAAAGACACGAAAATCATACCAAAATATTCCTGAGTTATAGGTTTTAAAAAATCCATTTCAATTGATTCTAATTAGTCGTAATTTGCAATTACGTGAAAAACCAACCAGTTTCTCACTTCAATTTCTACCTATCACTTTCCCCTCCGATTGTATATCTTGATAACCTCCTCGTTATATATGTTAGTTTCTCAATGAGATCCAGGAGAGAGAGAGAGAGAGAGAGAGAGAGAGAGAGAGAGAGAGAGAGAGAGAGAGAGAGAGAGAGAGATTGGATTGTTTGAAACGGATTTGTATGTTAAGTTTCTCAAGCTGCCAACCCGGCCAATATCGTGGCTCTTAATAAATTAAAATTAGGTCAAAAGTTCCCTTTCTTAGAAATCTTACAAAATGTTTCTAATGATCTGTTGTTTTTTTGTTGGGTTTCTTTTAGATTCTATTTTTTTTCACGTTTTGTCTAGTGTATTTATATATATATATATATATATATATATTATATATATATATATATATATATTATAAAAAAGAAGGTCCGCAAAATGTATTATGTTTTTCAGAAAAATTTTTAAATTCTTTTTATCTTACATATGCAACACGTGTTTCAGATCTTCTGGTATCTTCTTCAGGCTTTGATTGATAATTATCAATCAAAGCCTGAAGAAGATACCAGAAGATCTGAAACACGTGTTGCATATGTAAGATAAAAAGAATTTAAACAATTTTTCTGAAAACATAATACATTTTGCGGACCTTCTTTTTTATAAAATATTGAATTTTCTCCCGTTGGAACCAGAACATTATATATATATATATATATATATATATATATATATATATATATATATATATATATATATATATACGAACACATCTGTACGTGCGGGATGCAACACAAGGTCAATTTCTTAAGCGGAGTTTAACGGGCATGAATTCAGTTTCACTTCTCCTAGACTGGTTACCTAACCAAGGTTTAAGAGCCCAGTTTGTCCTACTATTTACCCATAGCTGGAGAGGGAATAGTTGGATTTATATCTTTCCCAAGTGTATTAGCTCCAAATGACATAGACACCGTTCTCTGTGCCACGTGTTAATTAACCATCTTACGTAACATGTCAGTGTAGCGTAATAATAAGTAAAATTGGTGGAGTGGGCTATTGTCGGTATCAACCGGACAGCATTGGAGTATATCCTCTTATCAAAAGCGTTAGACCAGGAAGATTGTTATTGCGTCTGAGGTAGAGTGCCTCACCTACCATTAGCTCCCAACTTTAACGCATGTGTATGTACACTTGACTCAACGTTTTTATCTATTTACTTATTTTAAACGAATAAAAATCCCTAGTAAACAATTATAGCTCCACTTAAAAATTAAAACCAGCAGTTGCCTATTGTCGGTATCAGCCGGACAGCGAGGGAATCAATCCTCTTTAAACAAGCGCTAAACGAGAGAGATTGTTTTTGCGACTAAAGTGAAGCGCCTCAACTACCATCGGCTTTTCTCTTTACTGCTGTGCTTCTCATGCTCTGAGTTGGCAAGGGCCGGCATCGAAACTGGAATCTCGTGGTTCCCAGGGGAAATACCCTACCGACTGAGCTAAACGTGTCATTTGTAATACAAATGAATACGCATATAGCACTATTAAGATATTATAAAAATGAATACTTATATATCACTATTAGGATATAATAAAAAATGAATACTTAAATATCACTATTAAGAGATAATAACGAATACTTATATATCGGTATTAAGAGATAATACAAATGAATACTTATATATCAGTAGTGAGAGATAATATAAATGAATGCTTATATATAAGTATTAAGAGGTAATATAAATGAATGTTTATATACCAGTATTAAGAGATGATATAAATGAATACTTATATATCAGTATGAAGTGATAATACAAATGAATGCTTATATATCAGTATTAAGAGGTAATGCAAATGAATGCTTATATATCAGTATTAAGAGGTAATATAAATGAATGCTTATATATCAGTATTAAGTATATATAAGTATTCAATTGTATTAATAAATGAATACATATATCAGTATTAAGAGGTAATGTAAATGAATGCTTATATATAAGTATTAAGAGGTAATATAAATGGATACTTCTATATCAGTATTAAGAGTTAATACAAATGAATGCTTATATATCAGTATTAAGAGATAATACAAATGAATACTTATATATCAGTAGTGAGAAATAATATAAATGAATGCTTATATATAAGTAGTGATAGATAATATAAATGAATGCTTATATATAAGTATTAAGTGATAATATAAATAAATAATTATATATCAGTGTTAAGAATTAATATAAATTAATACTTGTATATCGGTATGAAGAGGTAATATAAATGAATGGTTATATATCAGTATTAAAAGATAATACAAATGAATATTTTTATATCAGTATTGAGAGATAATATAAATGAATAATTATATATCAGTATTAAGAGATAATACAAATGAACAATAATATATCAGTATGAAGAGATAATAGAAATGAATACTTATATATCAGTATTAAGAGATAATATAAATGAATGCTTATATATCAACATTGAGCGGTAATGCAAATGAATACGTATATATCTGTATTAAGAAATAAATAAACATTTTAAAATCGATTTATACTTACCAAGTTAACCCTATCGGTGATTGTAAATGTTACTGTAAGAGTTTGGGTTCGCTGAAATAAAGAAAAATTTGTTGTTTAAAGTTACTAGCAATAAAAAAAAAAGTAAAAAATAAGAAAAATTCCTACCGGATGATGTAAAAATCTATTTTTAAAGATATTGCCTTAGGTGGGGATTTAAAATTTCAGTGTCAGTGGGTTTGCATCATAAGTAAGTCAAATCATCAAATTAATTAAAAGAGAAAAATAAAACCATTTGAAATGGAAACTTAGATGTGTCCCCCTCAAATAAAATATTGCACGCATCTATTAATTATTAATTAAATCATTATTTTGAATATTTTACACATAAATTTTACAAAAAATCGTAGGCATTTATTTATTTGTAATTTTTTTAATTAAATTATTTTTACTGAAAAAAGAACGAGGGTAAAAAATAATTTCACAAATTTATTACTAATTTCTAAAATAGGTTTTTCTATTTGAATAATAATACAATGTTTAATTAATTTTTTAATTCATATAGTTTATTTATTCAAATGATATATAATTTATTATTTATCAAATAAAATATTGCACACATCTATCAATTATTAATTAAAAAAACATTATGAATATTTTACACATAAATTTTACAAAAAATCGTTGGTATTTATTTATTTGTAAAATTTTTAATTAATTTCTTTTTACTGAAAAAAGAACGAGAGTAAAAAATAATTTCACAAATTTATTACTAATTTCTAAAATAGCTTTTTTTTAAAATAATAATACAATTTTTAATTAATTTTTTAATTCATATAGTTTATTCATTCAAATAATATATAATTAATTCTTTTTGATCTTCATTATTACAATAGAAAGGATTCAAATATTTAATTATAATGAACAGCTTTTATTTATTTCATTTATAATAATAGTTCTTCATTCTATGTATTGACGATTTTAGTTTTGTGAGGTAAGTGGTGACGTATTTTCAGTTACAGACAAATTGATACCGAACCACCATTCTTAATAGATTTAGGGCTCTTCTATTAATAAATTTAGCATTTGAAATTTAAAAGAAGCGAATACGATTTCAACAGTAAAAACATTTACATTTTATGTGCGCATATTGCTTTATGTTTGGATGACATCCATTCTACTTCACCCGTTTACGAGTTTATGGGAAGGCAGAGATAAGAGCATAAATATCATTCTCTGTTTGGATGAAGAAAAATGCACACACATTTTTATGAGTACTTCCATTTTACATCACGCGCTCATGAATTAATAAGGCGGCAGGTTCAGATCATAGATTCTCTGTTGAATAAAGAACAGCGTAGACACCTTTTTTATGTGCACATATTGCTTTATTTCTCGACCATTTCCATTCGATATCTCCCGATATAATCATATCATTTTTTATCTGTTCTTTTTTGGGGAAGAGCGAGCACGATATAATTATATCATTTTTTATCTGTTTTTTTTTTAGGGGAAGAGAGGGCACGATATAATCATATCATTTTTTATCTGTTCTTTTTTAGGGAAGAGAGGGCACGATATAATAATATCATTTTTTATCTGTTCTTTTTTTAGGGAAGAGTGAACACGATATAATTATAATTTTTTATCTATTTTTTTTGGGGGGACAGGGGGGCACGAGATAGACATTAATTTTTAAGTTTTTTTTTTAGTTGTTTTTTTATGGGGGAAGAGAGGGGGCATCAGTTTAAAATATTACTTTTTATCATTTTTGAGGGGCGGGGGAGAGGGCGCAGCCAGGAGATAGACATTATTTCTTAAAAGTTTTTTTGTTTGGGGGGGGGGGAACTACATAGATAAATTATTTTTATCTGTTTTTTTGCCATCAGATAGACACATTATTTTTTATCTGCATTTTGGGGGACGAGGGCTGCCACGAGATAGGCATATTATTTTTATCTGTTTTGTTTTGGGGGAATGGGCGGGTCCACAAGATAGATATTACTTTCTTCTTTTACCTGTTTGTTTTTGGGGTTAAAAGGGAGAAGGTGGAGTCAGAAATGATTTCTTTACATACCTCAAAATCTAAGCGCCGTTTCAATATCACATTACCAGTCTTCTTCTCGACGTAAAATACGTCGCCATAGACACCGTATAGCACTGGATCACCGTCGGGGTCGCTACCGCTCAGCGTGTATACAACTTCACCTACACCAAATAAAATTTACGAAGATGAAGTTATAAAAAAATTTTTTATATAACCCTTATAGGCTGAGTGTTGAAATAGGCCGGAAAAGTAAAATGGAAAAGTTTGGTGTGGGCATAGAATTTAAGGAATTTAGAAATTTCTAAGGATTCGAATTATGTTATTTTTGTGTTAAAACATGCAGTTTTATTGAATTTATCAACTGCATGTTTTAACACAAACATTTATCAACTAAATAGAATAAATCTTATTTCATTAAGGATGTCACAATGAAAAATTCAGTTAGATTTGCCTTAAAATATTCCATGTTATTAGCACGTTTAACATTCTCCAATGCGTTTTATATATCATTAAGAAATAAAAGTTTACATAATATATGGTGTGGTTAATTTGCATACAGGTTTTAACAAAACCGGGTTTAATAGATAAATAGTTGGTGTTATTGATCTCTAATATCACTGTTTTATTCTCTAACGTATTAAAATCAATCCCATGAAAGTTTTTATATAGAAATCAATTAAAATATAATTAAAATAAATGTAATTATCTTATATGTATACTTATTTAATTTCGTTAATCTTTCGAATTGAATATATTTCATTAAAACTTGAATATTTACGCCCGGAGAGTATACATTTTTGCAGGTAAATAGTGAACAATGTTAAGTAAAAACTTTATTATCTTAACTGATAGACTTTGTTTAGATATAGAAAATGCAGAGAGAGTTTGAATCGAAGTTACGACCAAGTTAGGCCAAGAAACAATTTTTAACAACAGATCCCGTGTAATGAACGGTCATGGTTTTGTTTACGCGGGAAAATAGTCTTAAAGTATCGTTTAATACACGAGTAAATACGTTACTGAATAAACGAAAATCTTACCTGGTTCTGTGTTTTCTAATAATTCGAAGTTGTTCATATAATTTTTGAACTCAGGTGCCTGATTTGCATGTCCTAGCAAAAAAATAAACAAAGAATTATAAGTTCATGTGAAGGAACGAAAATACAGGACTATATATATATATATATATATATATATATATATATATATATATATATATATATAAGAAAGTTTTATAGAAAACAACAAAATGTTTAAAAATCTTTGCTGACAGATATCTGTTTCGACATTATGAATATGTCTTTATCAAAGCAACATTGTAAGTGGAAAATGTTCCGGTTACAAATGAAAGTTTAAAAATGTAAGTCCAGCAACATGAATCTGCAATGATGTTAAACTCGCAGAGTCGAGATCCTTATTACATCCGAAAATATGAGCCTCCGGTGATATGATTTAAGTAATTCCAAATTTGTTTTTTCTATAGACAGTATGAAAGGTAAAAATGGATATTGAATCCGACAATATGTAAGAAAGTTTTATAGAAAAACAACATATTTTTATTTTTATTTTTTTTAATACAACTTTAGCGTCATAACATTCCGTCACGTGAACACTCTTCACGTCATATAAACGTTAAACAAACCACAGTTTTTTTTTTAATTTAGAGTTATAACATTCCATCGCGTGAACACGAGTCACGTTTATATATACGCTAAAAAAAACTACTCGTTTTTTAAGATCTCAACCATTTGATTCTTGTCTGAGGATTGCGTAAGCATGAAACTGATAGTTACAAGTCCATAATATGATATATTATTGATTAATATATATAATATATATATATATATATATATATATATATATAAGAGAGAGTTTTCATAATTTGCTTGAAGCATTGTGTATGTATTGGTTAGGAGGTTGATTTAGAAGGCTATCACAATGCAGTTTGGAATAAATAAAAAATAATAATACAGTAACAATGGTGTTGTGTGTTGACCTGTATTTTTTATTATTTCTTGAATTTTCGAGGTAATACCTCTTTATAAAAAGAATTGAACTGAAGCAGTACAGCTATGGCATTTCTTAGGAAGAAATGCCATAGCTGTACTGATAAAGAGGTATTACGTCGAAAATTCAAGAAATAATAAAAAATACAGGTCAACACACAACACCATTCTTACTGTATTATATTTTTTATTTATTCCAAACTGCATTGTGATAGCCTTCTAAATCAACCTCCTAACCAAATATATATATTATATATATATATATATATATATATAATATAGCATCCGATTGCCGCTTTAACCTTTCCGTTGCAGTGGCATCAGTAAATAATCCAAAAGTGCTCAATTTATAAAAACATAGAGAAGTAATAATAATAATGATATTAGAAGAGGAAAAGAGTTAAGGGTCTACAATGGTTTCAATCCAAATGATTTCATCAGGGCCCTACCCCACGCTTAACTAAGTCGATGCAATTCCTTAGTTAATCCTAAAAGTTTAACTAAAGAGTTACTTCGACTTAGTTAAGAAGAGGTTAGGGTCATGAGGAAATCATTTGTAATGAAACCATGGTAAATTCTTAACGCTTTTCCTCTACTAATATTATATATGTATATAGATGTTGGAGGATATGTGCTTAATTGAAATCATACCTAATTTTGAAAATTAATTAGTTAATAATTAATGAATTTAGGCGGGCATATATGTTTAAATGTAAGGCTAAACGATTCGAGAAAATGTCAATCCCTAAATGTACATTTCGACCTATTCAGGGATATATATATATATTCAATAAGGTAACGTGGATATGGAATTATCACTTGGTTACTGCGAGTTATTCGCCTATGTGATCTTCAAACCAAGGTACTCTTTCTGTACACATTATTTGCACTTTCTTTGTTGCTTCTTTACACTTACTTTACACTGTCATTATACTTTATTTGTTCTTTCTTTGTTCCTTTTTTACACTTACTCTGCACTGTCTTTATACGTTCTTTGTTCTTTCTATGTTCCTTCTTTACACTTACTTTACACTGTCATTATACTTTCTTTGTTCTTTCTTTGTTCCTTCTTTAACTTACTTTACACTGTCATTATACTTTCTTTGTTCTTTCTTTGTTCCTTCTTTACACTTACTTTACACTGTCATTATACTTTCTTTGTTCTTTCTTTGTTCCTTCTTTACACTTACTTTACACTGTCATTATACTTTCTTTGTTCTTTCTGTGTTCCTTCTTTACACTTACTTTACACTGTCATTATACTTTCTTTCTTGCTTCTTTACACTTACTTTACACTGTCTTTATACTTTATTTGTTCTTTCTTTGTTCCTTCTTTACACTAACTTTACACTGTCTTTATTCTTTATTTGTTCTTTCTTTGTTCCTTCTTTACACTTACTCTGCACTGTCTTTATATTTTTTTGTTCTTTCTTTACACTTACTTTACACTGTCTTTATACTTTCTTTGTTCTTTCGTTATTGCTTCTTTACACTTACTTTAATATTAGTCTACTTGAACACGTTACTTTGTATTACATAAAATGTTTATATACAAATACGGTCCGATCAAGGTGAATATTTCAATAATGGATTTATTTTTCTGTTTTGCTTACCTGTGTGTAAAACCGTCCCCAGGATGAGGAGCGTTATATAAACATTCATGGTGGTTAGGTTTTGGTATCTCCTACGACGTCATATGTGCCCTAAAAATAAATCCTGAAAAAAAAAATTATTTGATATTATATTATTAAATCTATACATATATAAAGGGCAGTTGGTGTCTAGGTATGTATGTCCTGATAAATTTACGAGAATAAAACAATCATAAATAAAATAGTATATATATATATATATATATATATATATATATATATTAACAATGGAAAGGAGTAACCTACTCGAGTTTCATCGATTGATTCTTCAGGGTTACATCAGTTAAATTAATCGAGTTTTCGATTAATCTTAGTTGGTATAATACATGCCCGTTGGAATGGGATTTATCCTTGATAGACGAATGCTTATTTATATTTTCAAAGGGTTTATTGTGAACCATTTTTGTTTATTGGATTAAAAATTTGGATTAATTAATTAATTTTTAATCCAATAAACAAAAACGGTTCACAATAAAACCTTTGAAAATATAAATAAACGTTCGTCTATTAAGGATAAATCCCATTCCAACGGGCATGTATTATACCAACTAAGATTAATCGAAAACTCGATTAATTTAACTGATGTAACCCTGAAGAATCAATCGATGAAACTCGAGTAGGTTACTCCTTTCCATTGTTAAAATAGATTTTTGCTCCACTTTGTATTTGTTTTTTCTCAGTCTTAACCCCTGGATACTGTGCGCTTCCAACGATCGTACTCATACCCACCGGTAAGCTACTACTTATACATTAGCAAATATATATATATATATATATATATATATATATATATATATATATATATATATACCACTTCTTGCTATTTGTGTAAAAATTATGAAGATTATTTATATTCGAAGATAATTGTAAATTAAAAGATACATAGAAATTTCATTGAAGTTCTACTTAAGAATATTCAGCATTTGTAAATGTCAAATGTAAACAAATCAATACACCCTTTACTCGGGTGACGCTGGGTAGCCGATTTTAGTTATATATATTAGTCTCACTCACTCACTCAATCACTCACTCGTGCTCTTTCTTGGGTGTTAATATCATACACATATTTAAAAAAAGAGATCGGGTGGTCCTGTTAGTAAACAAAAAAAAACATGCTTAGAGGGCGAGCCAGATCTGGAATAATAATTAACAAAAAAAAAAAAAAACAACAAATGAACAGACACACAAACATAAACGCGCACACACACTTACATACACATAAGCAAGCACCCCCACACACACACACGCACAGAATTTGGAAGACATGAGACAGAACAAATGAACAGCCAGTAGCAACAACTTCAGTTCTAGTAATCTTCTGTCGAAAGGATTTTTATCCCGAAATATTAAGAATTGAGAATAAATCACAGGTTAACAAACAACACCATAGTTACCTTCTTTTTCCTTTACACTTGCATTGTGATAGCCTTCAAAACCAACCAACAAACCAATATATATATATACATATATATATATATGTGTGTGTGTGTGTTGATGTGTGTGGATGTGTGTGTGTGTCTGTGTGTATGTGTGTAACTGTTTATCTCAATAGGGAAAATTGATTTAGTATACGTGGAAGTTGAGTTACAAGTAGAACTACTTAAACTCGTAAGTCGAGTTACCATTGTACACACACACACACACATACACACACACAACACACATACATACACACACAATTATATATATATATGTATATATATATGTATATGTGTGTGTGTATATATATATATATAATATATATATATATATATATATATATATATATATATATATATATGAGGAGTAACAGATTTGGTTAATCCGACAAAATGTGATTGAAAATTGAGGAAATACGGGTAAAACAGAAAACAATTTAATTCAATTGATATTTCGCCTCAGTATGTAACGAAGCTTGTCTCAAATAAATTCTGACGAAGCTTATTTTTCTCTTACCCCTTTCTCTCTCACCCGTCATGTTCTTTAATTCCTTTATGTCCAGATCTTTATACTAGTTATAATGTAGGTATAATAGATCATGGTGTTAAAATAATTAAATGGTAGAATGACAGGACCGGTTAGCTCAGTCGGTAGAGCACCCACCTAAATCGAGGGGACAGGCGATACCTGGGGTATTGCCACCTGTGATTCACGTTGATATTAGATTCCTTACTGGTCCAATATTGGATACAGGGAACGAAGGCCGGATAAGTATTTTATGACCCCACCCCCTGTCAGATTAACAAAAAAATCCGATTATTATAGGGAGTCATGCAAAACCTAAGCTCATGCAGTGGCTAGCGTAAAAATTGTGTGTATCCATTCGGGATACCTCTTTTGGGGCACTTCAGGCACCGGGCAATAAAACCAGCCCTGTCCCTTTAAATCGAGGCGTAGGTGTTGCCTGGGGGATAGCCTCATGAGATCACGCAAATAGTATATAACTTAGCAGGTCCCGAAGCTCATGCAAGAGTATGCTGCAGTCGAAGAATCTTTGACTCAAACTGAAGGCAAAATATATTACCCTGGTCAAGACGAAGGTTAAACCGTGGCATGTTTTTGTATTTATGAAGAACTTGGAAGAGTTTCAGAAATTTATGAAGTTTGTTTAATTATTGAATTATATCACTTAATCATTAAAAATAGAAAACTAAATTTTGTACGTTTCTTAATTATCTCATACTAAGGTGTATATGAGATTTCAATACTGAATGACATCTCTTTTCTGAGTTATAAGATGACACGCACGTCATTCCTATATATATATATATATATATATATATATATATATATATATATATATATATATACGAGAGTAAGTAAACAAACAAATGTGTTTATTTGATATGGCTTTTTTTTAGCCGACAATTTTTGGGGGATATGTGCTAATTGAAGTCATACCTAATTTTGAAAATTAATTAGTCAATAATTAATGAATTCAGGTGGGCATATATGTTCAAATGTAAGGCTAAACGAATCGAGAAAATGTCAATCCCTATAATAGGTCGAAATGTACATTCAGGGATTGACATTTTCTCGATTTGTTTAGCCTTACATTTGAACATATATGCCCGCCTAAATTCATTAATTATTAACTAATTAATTTTAAAAATTAGGTATGACTTCAATTAAGCACATATCCCCCCCCCAAAAAAAAATATATATATTTACCTATCTAGATAATAATTGTTATGCTTAAGTAATAGGGACTAGGTTTTTTTTACTATGTCAAAATTTTTCCTTAAGGTACCCCCACTTTTCGGCATAAATGTCCGGTATCTAAAATGTCACCCCACTCCATGGTTCAGCATGTTAGTGACAACGCCACGGGGACTCCCCTCTTCTCTAGCACCCGTTAAACAAAATGGCTACCAACTTGTTTTTCCAGTTTGACAATTTAAAAATACACTTGTCTAACCCGTTTCCAGCAGAACACGGGTGGATCTGACTTGACTGATTAATCCACCCGGAATGAAATTCGGGTTTATATCTCCGCTCCTTATTTTTATTTTTATTTTTAGGTCACACATTAAACAAATAAATAATTCTATATTCACAACAGGGAAGAGCGTGCTTGCCTGTTCTTTTTAGGCATCAAAATATTTTGATGTAGGGCTGCTATATTAAATATGCGTATTCACTGGAACCTCGGGAAGGATTTTAGGTTTAAAATATTTCTTAAAGTTCTCTTTGTTTATGTAAGGCTGCTATATTTTGTATACATTTTAGGGTAGGTCAATTTTCAACTTTTTTTAATATATTTTTATTTAAATAGGATAAATTGATAATATTTTCTAAGCTGAAACAATAGGATTTTTTAGCAACTTTATATCTAAATATCTATAAACAGGGATTTTGGGAGGCTTCCTTTTTTTAGATAATTTTAAAAAAAACTAAACGCTCAAAAAGTGGTGCTAGTTAGAAATCTAATTTTTGTGTAAGTACTTATCATACTAATAGCCAACTTTTCCCGGTTGAATCATTTTGATTTAAAAAAAACGTTGAAAATCGACCTACCCTAATGCATATTCACTGACCTCCGGGGCAAGATTTCAGGTGTAAAAAATATTTAAAGTTCTCCCTCATAGGACAAAGGAGAAGAGATCTCATCGAAGGATTTTAATAAAAATCTACATATTAATACTCGTGTTCCTTAATTGTACGACCATTATCCTCTTGCAACATCCTCTGGTTAAAAATGATACCGTACAAATCGTCTAAGACGAAATGCAAAAAATGTAAAGCTTGATTATCTAGTGTCTTTTATCCGCAGAATACTTATTTCTTATGAGTGTGGTTACCTCAGTTAAATAATGGACCATTCCGTTTTTATCATAAAAAAGAGATAAGAAAAAGGACATGCTACTCAGAAAAATATTATCAGAGCTATAAAAAAAAGAAAGAAAAACAAATGAAAGGGGACATATAGAGAGAGGGGGTAAGAGCGCGTGAGCGAGAATATTAATCTATTTCAATCGAACATCATGAAAAGATGAAAAGAAGGGAAGAGAGAAAATGAAAAAAATGAGGGAGAGAGAGAGAGAGAGAGAGAGAGAGAGAGAGAGAGAGGGGGGGGGGTTATATCAAGATTATACTTTTTACATATTAAACTATTTATCAATAGCTCTTAAATAGACATATCAATGGTTGTAATAATTAGATTATCACACTGTGGTAGATCCACAGGTCCTGCCAGTAATAAATAATAATCAACAAAAAGCCATGTTGCGCCATGACGTAATTTATCGAACGGGCTATATATGTCCAAACTTTTTTTTTAAAATTAAGGCAATATTTATCTTACTAAAATAATTAATCCCAGTTAATTAAGTTGTACTAATAAGGTTTGGAGGAAGTCTTTTAAGTGAGTCGTATGAGATAATTACATTATATCATTGCATAGTTGGGACTAACAACGAAAACAAAAACAAACATTTTAAATCGATATATCTTACTCTTGTTCTACAAAACGTCGTGAACATTTTCACAGAGCAATATGAACCACCTTATCCTCATCCTCATTAGCATCTTCAAGGTGTGCACGAGTTCTCTTGGATCTCCCCCCCTCTCTCTCTCTCTCTCTCTCCTCCCTCTCTCTCTCTCTCTCTCTCTCTCTCTCTCTCTCTCTCTCTCTCTCTCTCTCTCTCTCTCTCTCTGAGAAGAAGAGAAGAGAAGAAAAGAAAAAGAGAAAAGAAATAAGAAAAATGAAAAAAAAAAAAAAACGAAAAAGAAAAAAGAACAAAAGAAAGAAAAGAAAAAAAAAAACTCACAAAAAGATAACAAAAACAAAAAAGAAAGAAACGAAAAAAGAAAAAAAAGAAAAATAGGAAAAAAGAAGGAAATGAAAGAAAAGAAGAAAGAAAGAAAACTGAACACACACACACACACACACACACCATCCGTCCCATCAGCCAACATCCTGAGTATGACGTTAAACAGCATCTAATGGGGACTTTCCAATTCTCGCGCTCTGAAGAGTATGGAGTATTCCTTCATTGTTATTACTCCCATTTCCACTTTGACCCTAGGTGCTAGTACCCGTTAGGGTCAAAATATGTGTCAAATATATCTTCGGGTTTGGGTTTGGGTTTGTGTCCTTCGTTTCATAGGTATGACCTTAAACAGTATCTGGTAGTAAGGTTCGAATTCTAGAGTTCTGGGGATCATGAAGTATTCCTTCATTGCCATTACACCCAGGTCCACTCTGACCCAGAGTGGTAGTACATGTTAGGGTCCTATCTATGGGTTAACTAGACTAAAATGAATTTTTAAAAAAATGAGTTTTTTTAAAGAAAACTGTTTTCAAAAAATTGAATACTTAACAAGAATGAATAAAATAAATACGTCTTCTGTATAAAATAACCCAACAAATGTCAACGTGTCGTAAAATCTATTAATAAAGAGATTCGCTCTCTATTTGTCTGTAACAAAAACTACGTCACTGCTTACGTCACTATACCCGAAATCGTCATAACATAGAATAGATACACTCAAAATTTGAGCATGTAACATTAGACAGTCTTTTTTAAAAAACAAGTTTTAATAGATACATCCCCGGTATCATATATTATATATAGTTTGTTTTATTTTAATAGATATTCAAAGTTAATAGAATTAGTTTCGATTTCAAATTGTTTTTGTTTTTTTTTTTTTACTCCTTTAATAAATTTGATGATTTCATGATTTATGATTCAAATTCTCCGACATTTAATTTTTAACTTCCACCTCTCAAGCAATAACTTTCAAAAATTTATTTTTACATCGCCCGAAGATGTTTTTTTTATTTTTGCTAGTCCAACTAATTGACCAACATCTGCTTAATCTTTTTAATTTGTTGTATTTTATTGTTTTTTTTTATTGTTTGTATTCATTTTTTTAAATTTTCATTTCCGCGTGCTGTTCTGAATCGACAAGTCTTCAGTATTCTTGTGTCTCTTCTCAATACGGATTGACGCTATCTCTGTCTTTATAATTGTTTTTTTTTTTTTATTTTTATTAATGAATCCGGAGACTGGATATATTTTAATGTACATTTTTATTGACCTAAATCCTCTCAACTCATGTTTGGAGAATATCCATACACGTCTGACTAGTAAGACACTCGAGACTAGTCTGACTGACGAACTAACTTTTATTACAGATTGGGTTGTCACATGACCAAACTAACCAATAAGAGAACTGCTCCCAGTTCAATCAGGGACAAAGGACTTACCTATCATGCTCATATAAACTACACGCGTGAGTTCTTACATTTAATCATTATTTTTAAATTCCACTCGTCATTACAAAATGAATCGTCAAACGATTTATCATGTAACAGTCACAAGTATGGGGGATCGAACTCGCTATTCATAGTAATGGATCTGCGAGACTAGCTTGCTAACCATTACATCATAATGGGAAGTCCCCTGTATCGAAAGGGGGTATATAACAATTAAAAACTAAATTTTTATTAATTAATTGTTTTTTTACAAGTTGTCACTAATCGTAAAAAATCTTAATTTTCAAACATCAAAATGTAAAAAGTCCAAGTGATACGCGAGTATATACGATGGGTTTATTTGGTTTCTACTCCAAGTAATGGCACAGATCGATTGTTACCTGTCATGGGACAATTTAATATTCTGGTTACAGACCACTGAGCCACCACAATCCTCTCCTCAGATATTAAAGGTCACCCCCTAAGGCCAGCATGTGGTTCCATTGGGAAGGGGGGTCTTACCCGGCAACATAGGAGCAGTCGGCGTATTCCACTGCCCCAGACAACAGAAATATTCTTATTTTATAATTGTTGTGACTGTATTCATCAATTAATAACATTGAAATTTATCACATGAAAAAGTTTATGATTTTTGTTCAGGAATATAAATAATAGAGTCAACGCGCAGTTCTCCAACAGTAAGACTAGCTACTCGATTAGTAGGGACTCTACTACGAATAATACCCGTAAATCGACTACGAATAACCTCGCGAATCCAACTATGTAGGAAGGGAATATTATCCCTTGCAACAATAATTTAATCATGTCTATCATTTTTAATGATGGTGACCTTACAACCGGTATGTAAAATGGGCAAGTAGTGATTGTGAATAACAATAAGCTAAGCTTATCGAATATCTCAAATATGTATTAATACCACTTGACTTATAAACGAAGATATTTAATCTCTATGTTGCTCTCCCACTGTCTTTCTTCATCAATAATTAATTTTCTTTTTACTATTGTTAGTAGATGATAAAATTTGGAATAGCTCATTGTGTAATCCTGAATGAGGCTGTTTACATTTCACATACTTGGTTGGTTGGTTGATTAGTTGGTTTCTTCGGCATGTCAACCCATTGGGTTATTTTATGCCGAATTTTAAAAAATACATTTTGGTGGTGTATTCAATTTTTTTCAAACTATTTTTAAACACATTTTGTAAAAATCATTTGAATCTATTCAACCCGTAGATAGGACCCTACGAGGTACTACCACTCCGAGTTAGAGTGGACTAGGAGTAATGACGATAAAGGAGTACTCCACACTCCCCAGAGCTCCAAAATTGGAACTTTATCACTAGAATTTCACATAGGCTAATAGCATTTGGGAATGGTATGTATCCGACTATTCTCCCTGCAGCTATGGGTAAATAGTAGGACAGCCTGGGATCTTTAACCCGGTATGTTAACCCATCTAAGAAAAGTAAAAACTCAGAATTCAGACCAGCTAAAACTCCGCTTAAGAAATTGAATTTGTGTCGCATCCTGCTCGCACAAAAAAGTTAGGTATATACATGTATATTCCTATATCCCCAAAAATATTGGCTAAGAGTAATATCTGCGATAATTTTTCAAACGTAATGAATTTTCATATTGAGCAGTCTGTTCATTAGGGCCACTTGCATTAATGATAACACTGTTTTTATAGCGTCACCTTCTGAAAGGGTTTCAGAAAAGCATTAGTATTGCGTTATAACTAATAACGCAATGGATTCAGTATGCACAAATATATGCTGTAACATTTTTACAATAAGCATATCGGGCTATAGGTACTGCTATCCAATGGTGAGCGATATGATATTTAAAAAGTGAACACTTAAATTAGGTTTTATTTCTGGGTAGTCTAAGGCTTAATTTTGCCTCAACGATTCTGTGATTGAAGGATACTCATTCAAAAAAGGAGAGTTCTTCGAAGTTCATAACGATGTTTATCCACTTTTTGTTTATTTGGATGTCACATCCTGTTCGTACGGAGAGCTTGGTCATATATATAAAATGGATTCTCCCGTCGATTATCGACGTATGAGGGTTCATACACACAATGAACTCCCACACAGAGATTTGTTTATAGTGGTGAAGGCTTGTGTTGGACCATCCACACTTTTTGGTACAGTCGATAGGAAAGAAATGGTGCATCAAGGGTTGTCACAAACCCAATCAACGAACGACCTCAGGATTTTTTGAATTCAGAGTTATCCCTCTCCTAGACTGGTTACCTACCCAAGGCTGAAGAACCCAGTCTGCCCTACTATTTTAACCCATATATATATTATATATATATAACTTTCATATATGATAATGTATATATATATATAACTTTCATACATATATATATATATATATATATATATATATTATATAATATATATATATATATATATAACTTCCAAAGAAATACTTAACAAACCGTCTTACCGTTAGTTTCTCTTTGTTTTCTTTCTTTGAAAGTTAGATATTGCTCTGTATATAATTTGATTTATTTATTATTATACATAGAGATCTTTTTAGGGATTTATAAAAATATTTGTATGAGTATATATGTTTGCTCCTACACGCAAACACACACACATGATTTATTATTATATGCTTCCAAACTCGGTAGAGCTCTTTAGGGGTGACTTAAATTACCTTTCACTGCCAGCATATATAAAGCAATGATCGTCTTGTGATTGTAAATACATAAACCAACCGTATGTATTATAGTTTAAACACCACCCCTTTATGGCAGCTGTCAATTGGCTGAGAGTTTAAGAAGTCAGGCGGACAAAAAGTCAGTAGGATTTCGATCCTGGCCTATAGGTAGTTGTTGTGTCTAGCCACACTGAAGAGCGTGACATGCTGAAACACGGTATCTGTGGATGACTATATATATATATATATATATATATATATATATCGGATCTTAGCCCTGAACAGCACTAAGCGAAACTTTTAGTAGGTTTATCTGACTCATTAGGTTTATGTTTATTATTTGCTCTGCTTAGGTATTGAGCACTTTTTACTTATTAGCTTTAGTTTCCTGGCGGTTTTGTATGTATATATATGTATATATATATATATATATATATATATATATATGTTTTTCTTTTGGCCAAATATTGTACCAATAGATTATTTTTGGTTGGTACGATTATCTTGGTCTTTTCTTTTTTTCCAATTTTTTTTTTCTCCCCGGGTGATGTTTGGTAGTATATTTTTACAATCAAACTATTTGCTGTTTTTTTTCTCACCGCGAGGATTTACCAACAAGTTTGGTATATTAAATATATATATATATATATATATATATATATATATATATATATATATATATATATATATATATATATTATACCTTGAAATGTATCATTATCTATCTATCTATCAATCAAAAACAATATATGTTTATATATATATACATTTTTAATGGTGTTTGTGGTGTAACGGCTATCGTCATACAAAATGGGCATATGGAAATTTGACATAGAATGGTCAAAGGATGTAGGGTAAATGAGGCAGTAAGTAATTTATGAAAGTGCTAGTTGTATAACTGTGTAACTCATATCACCGAGTCTATTACCTATGACGATAGCCATTGCACCAGGAGAGCCTCCCAAAACTAGCATATAGCATGATCTTATCCCTTAACAATAACCTAGAAGTGGTTACGCAGCGTCACCTGGGTAGAGAGGGAAAACCTAGTTTATGCATTTGTTGACTTTTGCAAATACTGGACATTTTTAAGTAGAATTTTAATGGTGTTTCTATAGGTCATCTTGAACTTTAAGTGACTAAATTCCTACTATAAAATTACAATTTATTTTGCGCATTATTTGAAATGAACATAAAAAAAGTAAAAATACATTTTATGATATTTTGGAGGTAAAAAATGCATTAAAATGGATTTGAAAAGCGTCGTGTTTTCTCCGTAAAAAATATGTTGAATCAATGATAGCTACCATTGTTTACAAGCTTCTTCTCGGAAAAAGAACAAGGGAGTTAACTTTATAAAAATAAAAAGAGTAAACCCGCTTGTTCTTTTTCCGAGAAGAAGCTTGTAGTCCCTCAGACAACGCCTTTTAGCACCCATATGAGAAAAGGGGTTTGGACTTGCCATAAGAGAAATAGGGTCAGGGCATACATATTGGTGCTAGGGATTGCTCGGAGGGGGCCTCTCCGACTGCCTGTCTAGCCCTAATAAGGGCCAAAGTGGAGTGTTGCATGTCATGGACTGCTTATCCACAAGGATTCCGTCCTCAAGCAGTATGGGTCTCCACCCACGGCTAACAGGTCGCCTCATTGGGGGAGTCTTAACCCTCTGCAGAGGTGCAGTCGGTGCCTTTTTAACGCCCCAGCCGACAGGGCCTTGCACATACTGAATACACATTGTATTACGATACATCAATTGGCTCATATATGTAAAAATATTGAATATAAAGATATATTTTTGACAAAAGAATTAAAACAGTAAAAAAAAAAAAATACTCAATCTTTTTCAACTTAGCTTACTGCTTTTTTTTTTTAAATATTTCAAACATTTAAATTTTAAAACACATTTGTTAAATTCAATTATTTTTTCCATCTAAATGTAACCCTAACAGGAATTACCATTCCGGTTCTGAGTGGACATGGGAGTAATGGCGATAAAGGAGTACTCCACCTACCCTAGAGTTCTAGAATTGGAACTTTACGACGAGATGCAGTTTAACGTCATACTCATATCCGATAGGCCGGATGGCGAGAGAGAGAGAGAGAGAGAGAGAGAGAGAGAGAGAGAGAGAGAGAGAGAGAGAGAGAGAGATCCCGCGCTGCTAGCTCTGAAGATGACAATGAGGATGAGGAAGAAGTGGTTAATAAAAGGGGTTGATTAGGACACGAACCCTCAGCCACCAGCTTCTAGCTCATATATGATAAAAAGGGCTTGGGCTTGCCATAAGGGCAATAGTTTTGGGACAATCATTCAGGTGCTAGGGCCTGACGCGGCTGGCCGGTTAATCGGAGGAGGCCTCTCCGATCTACCGTTGAGGCCTGAGTAACGGCAAAAGTGGTCATAGACTGCTCAGCGACCAGGATTTCGTCCTTAAACATCATGGGTCACCAGACAAGGCCACCAGATGATCCCATTGATTGATTTTACCCCTATGCAGAGGTGCAGTCGGTGTATTCTATAGCCCCAGCTGACAGGGCGGTAAGCGAATTGGGTTGTATTTTTAGAGTTCTATTTCAGCAAGCTTTTATATAATTTCTATTCATACAATTGCTATTGCGACCCAACGTCATTTTTTCAAATTTTGTTTACTAAACTTGTACAAATATTGTATTTATTGAAAATTTGTTTAACTGTAGAGACAGATGTGGACGTACATTTTCTAGATCCGGTTGGCACCCAAAGTGTATTTATTATCGTCGTTGGAAATGGACACAGCGACAAACTGAGTTCAAATCCTAGACAGGGCTGGTTGCATTTCCCATAGTGCTCATGCCAATGGAAAACGTAATCATCCATCTATTCACCCTCCAACTATAAGTAAATAGTAGGTCAGGCTTGGTTGTTTGATGTTGCTATGACAACCGACTTAGAAGGATAACTCTGAATTCACATCTATTAAACCCGCTTAAAAATTGATCTGATGGATGGAGGGGTTGGTAAATACATACATTTTTTAGACCCATAAGCTTAAACTGTATATGATTGATGGGATGTATCTGTGACCTCACTGTCCACGACACCATTGATACCGTTTTTGTTAGCTGAATTCTTTGATGCTATTGGGAGATAAATATAGATCTGACGAGTGGAGGGAGATAGAAATATATTATATTTGCAAAAGAAAGATTTCAACAAGTTATATGGAACGATAAACTAATTGTAAAAAATTACTGAGTAAAAAAAAAAAAGAAAAGGCTTGAATGGTGTCGGGAATATTTAATACCATTATTCATATATTTATACTCTTGCTCCTTAATCTTCCGACCGTTCTTATCTTGCAATATCATCTGGTTTTTAAAAAAAATGAGACCGTCCAAATTGCCCAAGATGAAATGCAAAAATTGTAACTACTGATTATCTGGTGTGGCTTATGTGCCGAATTTTCATTTTGTATGAGTTACGTCACTACTGGTAAATACTGGATCATTCCGTTTTTTGGGGTTTTTTTTTTTTTCATTTTTGTTTTTTTGTTTTTTACCCAGAAAGGTAAGAATAGGGACATGCTACACAGAAAAATATAAGAAAGAATTAAAAAATGAAAGAAATAAAGTTGAGAAAATAGAGAGTGGATATGAGTGCGCGGAAGCGATAATGCTGATATGTTTCAATTGAACAGAATGAAAAAATGAAAAGAAGGCAAGAAGGAAAGAGAGAGGGAGAGGGGGAGAGAGAGAGAGAGAGAGAGATAGATTATTATACTTCTTACATATTAAACTATTTGGAAATAGCTCTTAAGTAAACATATCAAATGTTGTAATGATTAAATCACCATGCTGTTGTATATCCACAGGTCCTGCTATTAGTTTATATAGGGCTTTCTAGTTCTTTTTCATTTTTGACAAATATCTTAATATCATCTGTATAAGGAAGTAGGTTTTTGTGACTTCATTAATTTCAAGCCTCGAGTGCATTTTCATAATATATAATTAAGTGCCATTATAGATATTACAATGGTAATGGCAAGATGTGAAAATTGGGAGATGCCTCTTTGGATTTTCACCTCTGCTAGGGTTTGTTCTCCTGCTATTTATAACACTTTCCCTTTTTCCATAGCTTTCGTGATGAAGTTTATGACTTTCTCTGATATTGTGGACATTTTCGGACATGTTCATTTTTTTTTATGCAAGATAATAACGGTCATACAAATAAGGAACAGGAGTATTAATATATAACTAACAGGGTCTGTAGATATACCACAGTATGATAATTTAATTATTGCAACGTTTGATAAGTTTACTTAAGATTGACATATGTAAAAAGTAGTTTGATAAGTGCTATGTAAAATAGTTCAATATGTAAAAAGTATAATAATCTTGATTTAACTCTCTCTCCCTTTTTTTTTAAAGAGGGGGGGTTGTAAGATGTTTACATTAATTTGCCGACAAAAAAGTGACAAAAACACGACTCGGAAAATATATAAGTTGGGTCTGGCTCGCTAAAAATATCATAAATTAAGGCAGGAGGCTAGGATGACATGAGTTGAAAATTACCAAAATGTATTTCGTAATTCACAATTACAATATTACAAATAAAACAAATATATTTTTTTTATTAATTCATTTTGATTTTACGTTGGGTATACAAGCAATGCAAGACCATTTGGAATTTTTCATTTTTTAATATTGAGTGAAATAAATTGGTACAGATAAGAAATCTGCGATTAAGCGACATCAGATAATCTGAATTTACACTTTTGCCTTGTATCTAGGACGATTTGGACGGTGATATTTTTTTTTAACCAGGGGGCGTTTTGCAGGAGGATAACGGACGGAATATTAGGGACTCCGTTATTAATATATCGATAAGAATACACAGCAAGGATATAGGAATAGTCTTTAAGAAAATGTGCCATGTTTATAATGAAAAACAGAATAATTGAGACAAAGTAGGAAAGCATTAGAAATCTTATGGGAAAAGAAATTATGATTTCCTGGGAACGTTGGAAACGGAATAATGAAAGAAAAAGTGATGAAGGAATAGCTCAGAGTAAAAAAGAAAAGGTCTCGAAACCAAATTCTGCTGTAGAAATCTCATTAATTTGTTACAATTGTCAATCATCGACAATGGTAATTTTCCACCTAACTACCGTAATTTTGAATCTAACGAACTATGATTCAAAATTTATCTAACTATATTACGTACATAATTTATAAGCTACCTATGGATTATGTAACATTTCTGATGTGATTTTCACCTCAATCCTATCAAATAATGATATTTCTAAATTGATTCATTTGAGATTGAACATTAACAGGTACTCCCATTCAGTTTCAGAGTGAACCTGTGAATAATATCAATGAGAAGGTACTCCACCCCCTAGATCTGCAAATCTGGAGACTTCCTATCAAATGCAGTTTAGTGTTGTACCTAGGACACCCATTTGGTAGGATCCTACCCCTCTGCAGGGGCAAAGTTGAATCATTCCTCAAATCAGACAAATGGTTCGAAAGGAGATTGTTGATGATTCACTTGATAATATTCACACAGGAATATTTTCTCCAGGACAAGGAATTTCGATCAAATATGGAGTTTTTTTTATGTTAATATTTGAATGTTTATCTTTGATTTGTTTTTTTTTTTTTTTTTTTTTTTGGTTGGTTGGTTGGTTGGTTGGTTGGTTGGATTTTACGGCATGTCAACCCATTGGGTTATTTTACATTTACGAAGATGCTTTGTTTTATTTATTCTTGTTAGGTGTTTAATATTTTTTCAAACTCATTTCTTAAGTCCATTTTACAGTCTTTTAAAAGCCCCAAATATTCTAAGGAACTTATTAGGGGTGATGTATCTTCAAACTTTGGGCTTGCAGGATGTCGGCTTTCTTAATCCAAGTATTCTTTTAAAAGACATTATTCTAGACAAATCTATAATAGATAGGGAAAAGGCAAGGTAAAAGTAACTGGCCATCAGAAGCATGTCCAGGACTATGTAAATCTCATCTGTATTAGATTTGATTACAGAGTGTATAAGGAGATTTTGCGATACAAGAATAAAGAAGAAAATGGTGACAAAAAGATTTTAAAAAGCAAGGGACCGGTTGGTTGGGTTTTACGGCATGTCAACCCATTGGGTTATTTTACATTTACGAAGATGCTTTGTTTTATTCATTCTTGTTGGGTGTTCAATATTTTTTTCAAATTCATTTCTTAAATCCATTTTTGTAAACTCATTTTTTAAATATTTAACCCATAGAGGTACTATTATATTAAATTAATCAACTTAGTACATACACATGTAGATATTTTTGGGAGATTATGTGCTTAATTGATGTCATACCTAATTTGAGAATTAATTAGTTATAATTAAATGAATTAGGCGTGCATATCGGTTTAAATGTAAGGCGTAAACAAATCGAGAAAAAGTCAATCACTGTATGTACATTTCAGCCTATTAGGCCTCATCAGCAGAGTTATATACAGGACAGTGCTTTGTGCATGATTCGAACCCTACCTGTCAGGCTGACCTAACCATTACACTAGCTGGCTATCCCAGAATTTCTCGTTTATTTTAAACTGATATATATCGCACTTTATAAATATAAAACACCGACAGACAGATAAATAGATAGATAGATAGATAGATAGATAAATGTGGCTATTATATTATTCCAAGATGTCTAATCCTCTTTAATTGGAAAGTTCATATCTTACTGGGCAGATTGCTACCTTCTAATTACCAGAAACGGTTCAGTATATATGTCTATGTGAAAAGGCGTGGGTGATCAATAAAAAGAGAGGCGCTCTGACACGTGGGTGAAATATGTGTGTACCACCTACTAGCAACAGGGGTTAGAATCGAGGAGTAGCTATTTTAATGGAAGTTCGAACACCGATTATATGAAGAAACGACACACCCAATAAAGGAAAAATAACCTCAACATTTTGTTAAAGTTAGATATATAGGTATATATACATATATATATGTATATATATGTATATATATATTTATTTTTAGACGCATTGTAATTGCCTTCAAATTATTAATATATTATATATATATATATATGTGTGTGTGTGTGTGTGTGTGTGTGTGTGTGTCTATCTATCTATCTATATATATATATATATATATATGTTTGTTCACTTCATATATATATATATATATATATATATATATATAATAAATTTCATCCATGCCCATATATATTTACTTATCTTTTCAACATATGCATGTATGTACAATATATATATATATATATATATATATATATATATATATATATATATATATATATATGGGGGGGGGTACATACATGCAATATGTTGAAAAGATAAGTGGAAATATATATCGGCATGGATGAAATTTATTATATTCTGACACGGGTTTCGACAAGAATTTGTTTACACATACAGCATTCTATTTAAAATTATTTTAACATATAATAAAATAATAATCGAAAAACATATGTAAACATTCCGTCTTCTTCAGAGTAGAATGCTTTGATTTTAAAACAAGAACGGGTGATAGAGTAGAAATATTCTAAAAATAGAATCATATATATATATATATATATATATATATATATATATATATATATATATATATATATAATATACTGTTAGTAGATCCTTGCGGAGAGAAAAAACCCGGCAGAGAGTTTTATTGTAAAAATATACTACTCAACCAGGAAGAAAAAAATTTTTGAAAAAAAGAAAAGACCAAGATATTCGTACCAAAAAAAATAATCTATTGGTATAGTATTTGGCCATTTATATGCATATATATGTATATAAGATATATTATATATTCATATAACCGCTATATTTGTAAAAAGTGCTCATACCTAAGTAGAGCCAAGTAATAAGGATAATCTACTGAGTCAGACGAACCTACTATTAGTTTCGCATAAAGCTCTTCAGGGCTAAAATCTGATTTAGCCTGAAGAGCTTTATGCGAAACTAATAGTAGGTTCGTCTGATCAGTAGATTATTATATATATTATATATATATATATATATATATATGGGATGGAACAGATGGATAGATATATAAATACATAGATAAACAAACATAAATACATGCAAAGTAAGATCACTTTTATTTCTGTATATCAATATTTCTATTTAAAGATAGATATATGGATAGATATAGACAGACAAATAGACAGACAGATAGATAGATAGATTTTTGTAAAATTTAACAATATATGTTGGAATTGTATACACTAAAAATTACGTTTTCAACGGGCAACACAGACACAGACACACACACACACACACACACACACACACACACACACACACACACATATATATATATATATATATATATATATATATTATATACATACAAGTGAGTTGGTATCCAAACTTTTGAGGGAGTTGAACAGCACACTTGTACCAAATATAGAACATACTTTTATATATAAATATGTGTATATACGCATATACATATACAATTATTTCATTACATTACACACACACACACACACACACACACACAAACACACACATATATATATATAAATATATATATATAATTGAAAATAAATAAATAAACAGATACGAACAGATTAGGAGAGATAGATAAATGTCTAGATAGGTACAATAGTGTAGGATAGATAGATAGATAGATAGATATGAATAGAGTTGTATATATATATATATATATATATATATATATATATATATATATATATATATATATATTTATTATTTACATATATATATACATTCATAGATACGAATAGAGTTGCATACACACACACACACACACACACACACACACACACACACATATATATATATATATATATATATATATATATATATTAGATACATAGATAGATAGATTGATAGATAGATAGATAGATAGATAGATAGGTGCAGTAATCAAGTGATAGTCAGATCATAGCCTCTGAGTTTAAATCTCTCCAGGTGTCCCATAATTGTACCCTTATGGTATCAACGATCGATACACAGGGAGATGAGCAGTCATCCTACAATAATTAATCCGTACACAGCGGGGCTGGTATTATTAATTGTCATGAATATAATTAGATATCCACGTGACAATATAACAAAGTACATATTACAGTAGATCGATATTATAGTAGATCGATCTATTGATAAATTGATAATCCAAAATTTAGCAATCATATTCACGAATCACATAAAAAACGGAAATAGATTTTTTTTTTTAAAACAAAAACATATTTTGTTACCTTTGAAAAATCCGAAGTTCGGGAAAAGCAGTCCCACTGCAAAAAGGGGCAAAAACAAATATCTACCGGTCGAAGGGAAGAGAGAGTCCTCTAGAATAATCCTGGTTAGGTGACTGGGCTGATCCCCGAGGGTGGGCGAAAAATTTTCGACAATTGTTGTCGGTAAAGCAAACACACCCAAAATCCGATAAAAGAACGTTCCCTCGCTTCAATCCATTGCTTTCAACATACCGGACGCTTGCAATGGCGACTTGTTCGTCCGGTTTTTGTGTATGACAAAAATAAACCTGCAAAACCCGTTCCCAGCGAATTGCAGTTTTCTATTGTTGTCTTTATAAGACTATCTTCGGCGACCAGAATGAAATCCACGATTAAAGTTTATTTATTAAGTGGGTGGGAGGAAGTGGGAAACTGTAGGTGTTAAAAACTGAATTTCACAATCCACTGATCATGTCTGTAGGGGTTGCAGGCATTGTTTATAGACAGTGTAGGTTACGGCGTTTCCTAACAGAAAATATATACGAGAGATATGGGGTTTGCTTCGTGGATGATACATGCATATATATATATATATATATATATATACGAACATACTTGGATAGACGCATAAGAACATACTGGTTAGTTGGTTGGTTGGTTGATTGGTTGGTTGGTTGGTTGGCTGGTTGTTTTGTTTTACGGCATATCAACCATTTTGGGATCATTTAATACCGAACCTAATCGTTTTGATATCTGGTTGCTTACAGTAACTGATGTTGCTTAAACGGTCATCCATTTAAGTATTGAACCCACTGTGATAGATAGATAGATAGATAAACATGAACGGTCATATATATATAGATAGATAGATATATAGATAGATATGAACAGTCATAAATAGATAGATAGATAGATTGATTGATTGATAGATAGATAGATAGATAGACATGAACACTCATATATATATATATATATATATATATATATATATATATATATATATATTATATATATATATAATAATATGATAGATAGATAGATAGATAGACATGAACAGTCATAGATAGATAGATAGATAGATAGATAGATAGACATGAACAGTAGATAGATAGATAGATAGATAGATAGATATGAACAGTCCTGGATAGATTGATAGATAGATAGATAGATAGATATGAACATTCATAGATAGATAGATAGATAGATAGATAGAAGATAGATAGATAGAAGAGTATAGATAGATAGATAGATAGATATGAACAGTCATAGATAGATAGATAGATAGATATAGATAGATAGATAGATAGATAGACATGAACAGTGATAGATAGATAAACATGGACAGTCATAGATAGATAGATAGATAGATAGATAGGAACAGTCCTAGATAGATAGATAGATAGATAGATAGATATGAACAGTCATAGATAGATAGATAGACATGGACTGTCATAGATAGATAGATAGATAGATAGATAGATAGATATGGACAGTCATAGATAGATAGATAGATAGACATGAACAGTCATAGAT
>CM042145.1:125939428-125964881 GCA_023376005.1 Doryteuthis pealeii
TGTGCCCGGATGTTTGGCTAATATGCCCATAAAATAACAAGTGAGTCGAGCGCTGGGAAGTCGGAGTTCAGCAGCAGCAGAAGCAGTCGATGACGAAGCGCTTTTCAGTAAAGAAATGGATTTTAGTCGAACAGAAACAAAACTAGATAGGAAATGTGATTTTGAACTGCTAAAGATTATTTCGACTACGACGACGGATTTTCCAGCTGCTAGACGAAAATTGTGTTGACCAACAGAGGGTCTGGCTTGTGAGAAGACGGAGAACTCGCTTGTTTTTGGTACCCCCTCGGCGGGAGCTTGTTGATTCGAAGGTCTATTTCGCCCCATATATTCCCCCCCCCCCATCTATATGGTTGAATCACCATTTTCCTGGTAGATGGATGGGTAGACGTGGTCCGTATGAGTGACCGACCAGAAGTCCTGATTTGATATTTTTCTTTCTGGTTGGTTGAAGGAGTAAGTCTGCTCTACGAAACTAACGACTTTGGAAGGACTTGAAGGACGAATACGAGAATTTATTTCTGCGATTCCACAAGAGTTTCTGGGAAGATCAGTTGATGCAATTCTCAAGCGACTCTCAAGCCGCTCGGGAATGGAGGCGAATGCCGGTGCCCACATAGAATTTTAAATAACACTTAATGTTATGTGTGGTCTTTTCGTATTCATTATTTGTAAAGATAATAATTCAGAAATAAATTATAAGATTTTTTTTAAATATGGAGTTACTTGATAATCACTATGTAGAACTACGCATATTTTTTTTTCTTTTTTTTTCTTTTTTCTTTAATTCAAGTTTTTAATTTTATGCATATTACGAACGTAAACAAAAATTAAATGTATCTTTACAAAGATCTTTTTTTTTTCTTCATCGCAGTGGCAATAATTTTCGCAAACATTCAATTACTGTCAGTTGATGAAATCCCTCACATGAAGGGAAGAATTCATCAAATAAACTTGTTAAAAGCGGTGGGGTTAGGATACGCCAACTGAATCCTCCTACAGAACCTAAGAGCTAAGAACCTCGAGGAGTGGTTTCCTGGCATTAAAGTTAATTGAATCTTGGGGCCAGGCTCAAAGTCCGGAGGTCTTGGTGAGTGTAGAATCATTTGGGTATCATCACTCAAATCCACTCTGACCCGGAGTGGTATTGTTAAATCGTCTCTAATTACTTGTTTATGTCATCTACGTCTACTATATTCTTTTATTTTCTAACCCCTTTTATCTATCTTTACATATGTAAAGGGCAATTTTAGCTCAGTCGGTAGAGCGCTCGGCTAGAAGCCACAATGTTCCTAGTACGATACCCGCCCTCGCCAACTCAGCGTTATGAGTAGCACAGGGATCTGTGCGGTAAAGTAAGGAACTGATGGTAGGTGTGGCGCTCCACCTCAGATGCTAAAATAATCTCCTTGGTCTAGCGCTAGTGAAAAGAGGATAGACTCCCTCGCTGCATGGCTGATACCGACATTAGGCCGCCCCGACGACTTTACTTACTTTATATGTATGTACGTCCGGGTGAAACTATTTATGTAAATAAAACAATTAACGTCAAAGTAAATATATATACACATTAAATATCACCGGGTTATTTTTCTTTTTGTGCCAAATTATGAAGATTTGATTAATATTAGAAGATAGCTAAAAATTAAAAATAGAAATAGAAATAGCATTGAAATTCTACTTAAATGTGCTGCATTTGTAAATCTCAAAAGTAAAAAAATCAATACACCAAGGTTTTCTTGTCTTCCCTCTATCCAGGTAATTCTGGGTAGTCGCTTCTAATACATATATAAAGGGTAGATGGTGTGTATGTATGTATGTATTTCCGGAAGAAACTAAAAAATACAACTATTAACGACAAAGTATAGGGGCCGGGTTAGCTCAGTCGGTAGAGCGTTCGGCTAGAAACCACAAGGTTCCTAGTTCGATACCGGTCCTCGCCAACTCAGCGTATGAGTTGCACAGGTATATGTGCGGTAAAGTAAGGAGCTGATGGTAGGTGTGGCGCTCCACCTTAGACGCTAAAAATAATCTCCATGGTTTAGCGCTAGGGAAAAGGGGATAGACTCCCTCGCTGGTACCGACTTTAGGTCGCCCCGACGACGACTATAGACACATTAAATATCACCGGTTCAAAATATATACACATCAAATATCGCCGGTTCTTGCTTTTTGAAGATTTGATTATATTCATGAAGATATATAAAGATAAAAATATTCATAATGATAATGGATCTACGAGACAAACTTGCTAACCATTACACCACGTTTTTTGTCCCTCTCCTACCCAGGTGTTGCTGGGTAGCTGCTTCTAGTCACTTATAATTACTTGGGAAAAAAAGGCCGACTTTTGCTAGGCCCACTCTAATCAGAAGTAGTAGTGCCTGTTATGTTTCTATCTATAAGTAAAAGTAATTTAAAAGGGTTTTGTAATTTGCTTGAAGCATTGTGTATATATTGGTTTGTTGGTTGGGTTTGAAGGCTGTCACAATGCGAGTGTAAAGAAAAAAGAAGGTAACTATGATGTTTTTTGTTAACCTGTCATTTTATTCTTAATATTTTGGGATGAAAGATCCCATCATCAGACGAATACTCGAACTGAAAGGATCTTAGCGGTTACTAAATTCGTTCTGTCTTCGGTCTTCCAAATTCTGTGTGTGTATGTGTGTGGTTGGGGGTGCTTGCTTATTTGTGCGTTTGTGTGTTTGTGTGTGTGTGTTTGTGTGTGTGTGTGTGTGTGTGTGTGTGTAAGTGCTTGTGTGTGTAAATGTAAGTGCATGTGTGTGTCCGTGCGTGCTTATGTCTGTGTGTCTGATCATTTCTTTTTATCTTATTTTAATTATTATTCCAGATTTGATTCACCTCTAAGTAAGTTTTTTTTTGTAATTTGTTTGAACCTTATTTGTATCAGATGAATAAATTGAAGCCATATAACTATTAGCAAATCATTTGTATTCAGAATAGTTTCTTAAAGCAGTAATGGATTACAAAGGATTATTATTGTCGTTATTAACTTGAAAATATAAGGAATACCTGAAACTATATAACTGTGCAAATTATTGGTATTAGATAGGGTTACATTTCTACATTGCGCCTCTTTATTTCAAGTTGGGGAGTAGCCGTAATGTAGAGAGAGAGAGAGAGGAGAGAGAGAGAGAGAGAGAGAGAGAGAGAGAGAGAGAGAGATTATTTAAACAAGTCATGGTCAGCAAGCTTACTAAATTAGTAATTATTTAAATAACGTGACTGCTTATCTGGCCACATAGGAATTTTGTATTCAAATATCATGACTTTTTATTAATTATATTTATATACATTATATCCCTGTTTTTTTCATGCTTTTATTGCATATGCTATATCAAATAACTACCTCAAGTCGATCTAATTCAAAACATATTATTTAGTTGCAATAAAATGTCATAATATATAATTTGTACAATTTACACACTAATCCAAATTTGCAAACATCATGAAACAAGGGAGACCACTCTATAAAAGTTACTTCCCTTTGATGTAAATACATTTTCTTTTCTATTGATTCTATGATCAAGTTTAGCCGTGGCTATGCTTACTCATGTAGAATGTCTTGGTTACCAATGAAGAGATCATGGAACGGATTAATGGCATTTCAGTTTATTTCAATATGGAAAACTGATTTGATATACGAGGAAATTGAGTTACGATCAGAACGAATTAAGCCTGTAAGACAAGATAGCTAAGTATCAAATTACAAACATAACTAATTTACCAGTGTTTAATTCAATGTACATGAGAAAAGAATCCGTAAATTAGAAAGGCAAACGCAACTTTAATTCTTGAATTATTCCTTAATGGGAATTATGGGTTTGGTAGGCAATGAGGAGATTACGAATATTAGGTTTGTTGTATAGGATTACCTACCACCCCTATAGACTGTAATATAATGGTTGCATCTATCTTATTAATTAGCTGTCAGACAGACAAGAAGGGAAGTTAGCATGTATATGAATTCCTGGTTGAATAAATATACTATTACCAAGCATTTAACTTTGCTTCTCATTCGCTATTATTGCATATCTCCTACTTCTCTTTGTGTGTGGGTAATTGGGTGCCGTTACAACGACACAAAAAGGTTGAAGATTTGTGAGAGCCGCAAATCTCCCTGTTCTCTGTTTAGTTAATAATGCACATAGTTAAACTTAGATTCCACCATACACATATAGAATGACTTGAGCACAATTATCTTGGCAGAGCCCATCCCACTCCTGGTCTATAAATGGTTTGACATCAGAGTTTTCTTTCTCATTGACCGGTTGCCAAATTAAGCTTAAAGAGCTTAGTCTATCCTACTATTTACTCGTACCTGAAGGGAGAATAGTTGGATTCCTACCATTCTTAGGGGTATTAGCGCTTTCTAAAATTCAAACAGCCTTGTTCCGGATTTGAGCTTATGGGAAATAAAATAAATTCAAATAAAACATAACAAACTCCCATGAGCCTTCACCGGAAGATCCGTCCGAGCATGTGCGGGAAAAAGGACCCACTCCCGACCATTAAAACAATCTCTCGGCCATGCAGACTTAGGCCTTGTCTTGGACAAGACATTACTACTGGCCAGGAAGAAATTACATTGCCACGTGGTGGATATGACCCGTGAATAAAGCCTAAATCATAAAATTACCTTTTTTGTCTTTGTCTCTTCCTTTTTCTTCCCTTTAATTCCTTTTTCAGCGCGACCACCAAATAAGGTCGTGTTAAAAGCAAACCCTGGGAACACGCACCAAGAATAACCAGCTGTCTTTTTCACCTCAAACATTAAACCTCTTGTAACCCACAAGTTCAGGTAACCGAGCACACTTCCTACGACCAGAACCAATATGCAACTAACGCATCTGAATTATGCACACGCACTCACTTAGTTGTCTAAAAATGACTTATCTACCATATGATAAAATAACCGACGGAAGCTTTGTCTTTTTAAAAAGTCTAGAATCATAACATCTTATTATAATGGAGATTGTGTGTTTTTCTGTCTGTAACCGAAACTATATCACTACTCAAGTCACAATTCCCTTAGTTATTTACGTCACATTCTCCATAATGTTATTATTATTCAAACCTCAATTATTAATAAAATTGTTTTACATTATTAATACTGTTGATCATATCTACATACTAATAATAGGCAATTGTATGTATATATACAACAAAATAGCGGTTTACATTGTGAATGGGAAAGCTAATTTGCATATTGATATTAAAAATTTGATTTTAATAAATATGTGCTTGGTATTATATATATCTAATTGTTTAGTTTTATTTTAATAAATATGAGGAAAAATCTCGAAGATAAATCTTAAAAGAAATCCATTAACAAGAAGAAATAATTGCCATTTTATTCTTTACTTCCTATTTTAACTAAATAGTTAAATTAGGAAAATTTAGCAATGAAAGACCAGGGTGATGAAAAATGATGGAAGAGTTAGTTTCAAAGTTGTTATATTTTTCGATTATACCACCTCTGTTTCAAATCATTTTATATGCATTCTTATTTAGTTTCATTAGTGTTTCTAATTTAATATATTTCATTACATTAAAACTTAAATACTTGCACCCGGGGGGTGCATATTTTTGCTAGTTTACATAATGATTTGTGCACAACAAAGCAGCTTATAAAATGAAATTATAAAATTATAAAATAAAACTATGAAAATATTCTACAGGTGTTTTTTGTCGAACTCGGGAGCATTCATGTTCGAGTCCGGAGCATTCAGGAAACCTTTATTTAACCCAATATGATAGATTAGGTCATATACTGAGAGAGAAAAACAGAACAAAGGGGAAAGAAAATCCAAAGAAAGAAATGAAAAGATGGATTCACTTAGTTATTTTATCAGTGAAAACAATCACAGATACGTTCTAATTTTTATGTAAATATATACATATATATATATCGTATCTCCATCATTCCTTTACTTTCTAAGACTAAAAAAAACAGTAGCAACAAAAAATAAAACAAGAACACCAGGAACACAACTCAGCAGGAACCCGCCAACATCTCGTGATAAAAATTCTAAGCGAAATTGAGCGAAACAAAAAGGTCAATGTGACCAGCCATATATTTTTACCAACCAATCAATTACAAGCTTAGATAAATATATAAATTAAAAAAATATGTCCACGCGTTTTCTTTGCTAAAAAATAAAATAAGGTGACAAAAACAGTATATATATATATATATATATATATATATATATATATATATATATATATATAATCCAAAAGTCCAGAGAAGAAATCTTCCTTACGACATAGGGTTTTTTTTTAAAACAACTTGTCGCAGTTTGAGAGCTCAATGGGTGCTCTTATTGTTAGAGTCACAGAGCAAATTTATATTTAGATTCGCATCTGATGAGTCGGGAGAATTAGACATTTTTTTCTAAGCTCCCTGAAATAGTCTATAATGCAAGATCTCTAAGTCTTTTGTTATTTATCTAAATATATATATATATATATATATATATATATATATATATATATATATATATATATATAGAGAGAGAGAGAGAGAGAGAGAGAGAGCAATATTTAATGTTCAAAGAAAGAAAAACTTAACAAACCGTCATTTAACTATAATAAATTTATTTCGACCAGAAACTCAAAATTTTAAAGCAAACAATATGAAAGGTCTGTTTGAAAATGTCAACATGGAGGATATTCTCTCTTTTTTTAGGGAAATAAAATTATACCATAGAATATAAACATGAAACAAATCAATACCATACAACATAATCCCCAATAATGCTAACATTTTTAAAACCAATTACTAAAAAGTATAAATATAAATACACGATATGTATAACTTCCTAACCATTGTTACATAATCATTAGATACCTAATGATTATGACAATAGTGTAGAAATCATATTAGTGCAGCTGATGGTCTTGAGAGTGAGTGACAGCGTTTGACCTCACTCTGACCTTGCGTTCTGGGGATGATCGTGAGAAACGGAAGGCAATAGAAGGCCCTTCCGGTTTAAGGGGTAAGCAACTCAGTTAGTTAGAGTTAGAACTTAGAAGCGAAGCTAGCAAGATGTGAGTCTCACTGCGTGATTGTCTGGTCTGGGGTTCTATGAATAAAGTAACATCATCGTAAATCGAAGTCTTGTGGTTATTACTAAAAGCTAACAATGACACAAGGCTTCTGATACGGAGTGATCCCCAACAGAAACCAGACCCGGAATCCTCAATAGAAGACCAGACGAGACCTTAGAAGACATACCAGACCAAGATAGATGATAGACGGCCAGAAGAATAGACGACAGAGTAAGAAGTAAGAGAGGTATACAACATATATCTATTTGGTACCGTCAAAGAAAAGGCACTACGTTACACCATTAGGCATGACATAACCCCAGACGGGCTGATGTGCCGTTAAAATCAATAAACAAACAAACAACTCAAAATGAGTCTATTATCATCAGATAGATTTAACAAAATAGGGATTTGTAAAAATCCTTGTATGTGTCTATAAGTTGCACCGACAAGAGCAAGGAGTATGAACGTACAATATGATTTTAATGATCCTCAAAAGAATTATCCCTTTCCTACCAGTCATTTGGTTTATCTTACATATACAAGGTGTGTCATAAAAGTATCGAGATTGAAGCTGCATTTACCAAGATAGGAATGAACAATAAATGTAACGTTATTTTCTTTTCAGAATACAAGGTGTGTCAAAACGTACAGATTTTAAAGCTGTATTTACCAAGATAGAAATGAAGAATGAATGGAATGTTAATTTTTCAGAATACAAGGTGTGTCAAAAAGTACCGAAACTCTCGATACTTTTTTGACACACTTCGTATATATATATATAATATATATATATATATATATATATATATATATATATATGCCACGCGCTTCCATGATTAGAGTCGTGGGAAATACAAGCCTTCACCCCTATAAACAATCACTGTGAGAGTTGTTCACTGTATGAACCCTCATACGTCGAAATCGACGAGAGAGTCCATAATATATATATATATATATATATATATATATATATATATATATATATATATTTAGTAAATGAAGAAAAACTCTTAACTTGCTTCATTACAATAATTTATTTCAACTGTATTAATACGGCATCTTCAGGTAATCACAAGAACATGACTCTTACTGAGAATTTCCCAAAGTAACATCTCTTTTATATCTATCAATTTAGGGGAGGGAGGGTCGGTGTCTTATTTTTGGAATGGGTGGGGTTAGTTTCTTTGGATGAGGCGGGGAGGTCTGTTTTGGATGAGGTGTGGCTTAGCTTGAGGCAGATTCCTTGGGGAAGTAGTTGTAAGAGTGTATATACAAAATGAGCAGAATTTAAAGGCTAAAAATAATTAAAAAAAGGAAAAAAGGAGAGAAGAAGAAAGAGAAAAATAAAGATAACAAAATAATATAGAAATAAAAAATTAAAAAATTAAAAATTAAAAAATAAAAAAAATAAAAAATAAAAAATAAAATAAAATAAAAATAATAAAATAGAAAATAGAAAATAAAAGAATAAAAAAATTAAAATAAAAATTAAAAATAAAAATAAAAATAAAAATAAAAATAAAAATAAAAGTAACAAATAATAATGATAATAACAATAAGGTAAAGGAATAAAGCATAATAATTAAAGTTAATAAAATCTCATAAAATAAAATAAATTAAATTAAAATAAGAAAAGAATTAAAATTAGAATAAAGAATTAGGATCTACTGAAACAAAATAAAATAAAAAATATAAAATAAAAAATAAAGAATAAAAATAATATAAAATTAAAATTAAACTAAGAAGCAAATTAGGGGTGGGAGGTAGCCTGTGAAGGTAAAGTGTTAGAGAATAAACTAAGGATAAAGAGTAAACTTAAGATTAACACAAGATAATAATTTAGTTTTGGATGATATATGGTAGACTAGCACAAAATTGAATACAGTAAGAGGTAGTGGTATGTTACTCAGTAAATAATATAAAAAGTTAAAATATAGAATAATAAGATAATAAAGTAACGTTACAGATTAAAATTTAAAATTTAACAAGTGGGGACTAAAGGTGAAAAATGACATATAAAGTATCAAGTATAAGAAGTGAAAGATCGAATTTAATAATTAAAGATTGTAGAGACTCACTATAGAAGTAAGGTTATAATTAAATCAAAGGTAGAAAGTCTAAGAGATAATAATTAATATTATTAAAATTAATAATGATGATAATGCTAGTAGTAATAATAATAATAATCATATAAATAATAGTAATTTTAGTGATGATAATGATAGTGATAAGACAATAATAAAAAACCTTAGTAATCAAATTAATAACACTATATCATAAAACTTTAGTAATGGTGGTACTAATAATAATAATAGTAGTAATGATGATGATAATAATAATAATAATAATAATAATAATAATAATAATAATAATAATGATAATAATGAAAACTTCTAGAAACGAAACTTAACAGCAGAAATCTGATCAAAGGAATTAATACCTGGGCTGTCCCCATTATAAGATACTCAGGACCATTCTTAAAATGGACAAAAGAAGAACTCAGACAGATAGACCAAAGGACGAGAAAATTAATGACCATGCACAAGGCTCTCCACCCTAGAGATGATAGAGATAGATTGTATGTGTCAAGAAAGGAAGGGGGAAGAGGTCTTGCCAACATAGAGGAATGTGTAGAAACCACAATCCAACAACTTGAAGATTACACAAGGAAGAGCAAAGACAAATTACTTATGGCGGCCAACAATAGTAGAAACGGCAGATGGACAAACAGAAAAGCGACAAAGACTAGAAAACAAAAATGGGAAGAAAAACAATTATATGAACGCTTCAAACGACAAATAGATGAGGTTGCACATGGAAAGACTTGGACATGGTTAAGAAAAGGAAACTCAAAAGAGAAACAGAATCACTTATAATTGCTGCACAAAATAATGCCATAAGGACAAACTACATCAAAGCGAAAATTGATAAGACCCAACAAAATAGTAAATGTAGACTTTGCGGTAATAGAGATGAGACTGTTAACCATATACTCTGCGAATGTAGCAAATTAGCACAACGAGAATACAAAACTAGACACGACTGGGTTGGGAAGGTGATCCACTAGGAATTATGCAAGAAATTAAATTTTGACCACACAACAAAATGGTATATGCATAAACCAGAATCTGTTCTTGGGACTTTGAAATTAAAACGGATCACCTTATCCCAGCAAGAAGACGAGACCTAGTGTTGATTAACAAAAAAGAAAGAACTTGTCAACTGGTGGATTTTGCAGTGCCAGCGGATCACAGGGTGAAGTTAAAGGAAAATGAAAAAATTGACAAATATCTGGACCTTGCCAGAGAACTGAAAAAGTTATGGAATATGAAAGTGAAAGTGATACCAATTGTAGTTGGTGCACTTGGAACAGTCCCAAAAGGATTAGAAAAGGGTTTGGAAAGTTTGGATATCAGAGGAAAGATTGAAACCATTCAGAACACTGCACTGCTGCAATCTGCCAGAATACTCAGAAGATTCCTGGAGACCTGAGGAGACTTGCTGTCACTCAAATTCCAGTGAAAGACCATCAGCTAATGCTGATGTGAAAACTCATATATATATATATATATATATATATATATATATATATATATTATATATATATATATATTGGGGGTAGGGGAATATTAATATTGTAGATATGTTTTGCGAGAAAGCACTGATAAGTTTTTTTTTCAATATTTTTTCTATCAAATAAAATTATTTTTTCTTGTTACTGTGTTTCTCCGACAATAAGACCTACCTACAAAATAAGAACTAGCCTAATTATTCATGATGATTTTCATATAAGCCCTCCCCTTAAAATAAATTCTAGTTGAGAGCGGCAGACAAACGAAAGAGATAATCATTCTTTACAATCACATCTTGTGATGCAAACACACGATCGATATCCCCCGACAATAAGCCCTAGTGTTATATTGTCGGAGTGAAAATTAATTTAAGCTCCCTCTTATTTGGGGATAGGGGTGTAAACACGGTAGATACGTTTTGTGAGAAAGCATAGACAAATTTCTCTTTAATATTTTTATTTTATTTTTTTAATTTTTTTTCCTTCTTATTTATGTATCGATTTACTTTTTGTGATCATAATGTCGGCAAATTAATGTAGATATTACAAAAAAACTCCCCTACACAGATTCTTTTGGCCCAATCAATGTAAATATTTTACCGACCCACTTTTAAAAATGAGCGAGCCAAACTTAAATAAAGATTATTATACATTTTACATATTGAACTATTTAGCAATAGCTCTTAAGTAAACATATCAAACTTTGTAATAATTATATTATCATACTGTGGTATATCAACAGGTCCTGCTAGAATAGTATTAATCTTTTTCTTCCAAAACCATACCACATTTTAAGGACTACTAGACGACCCATGAAGCTGTTAGTTTACCGTTGTAACAACAGTATGTGACGTTGCTGATGCTTCTATTAAGGAAAAAGAGGTTTGGTTTGGTTTCTTTGTTTAATGGCATATCTCTTGCCTTTTTTCCCTCTTCATCTTCTTTTCCCTCATACTCCGAGGGTTATGTAATGCCAAAACCATCCTTGTAGAAGAACAGTAATGTTAATATTTCACCTGTAGCCAGGGGTATTCGGCCAAAAGTGAACGTAATACTGTGACTAGAGTTCGAAATCGCTTACTACGATGTCATATTCCAACACATTAGCCGCTACGAGAGTCAAATGGTTGAGATTTTAAAAACCAATAGTTTTTTATATAAAGCTTAAGCTAGTTACTCCTGTACAATTGCATATTGCACGATCCATGCGTACACACTGACTAGAGCGCGCATTCATCAAAATTGTGGAAGCCAACTTATGGACATGCTAATGTGAGCCGCCCAGCAAGGACCTACATTAACCAACTCTTCAAGGATACTGGATGCTGCGCAGAGGACCTCCCGGTGGCGATGAATGATAGAGAAGGTTGGCGAGATATTGTCATGGATATCCCTCCTAATTGCGCGACGATGATGCTGACTAGTCTCGTAATCTGGTTGATCGTGGGGCCACTATTCATGTAGCGTATCTTCAGCAGGTAGAGCTTGTCTGAACCCATACCTCTCCAGATCTATAACTGAGTTGATTGGTTTCTTTGTTTAATGGCATATCAACCTTCGTGGATTATTCAGTTCAATGCATGAAAAAAAAAAAAGAAGTAGTGATCACACCTACGGTCAACAGGCACCACATTGGGGAAGTGATGCCCCTCTGTAGAGGTGCAGTCGGTGTATTATAAAGCCCCAGCTGACAGGGCCGATACTATTTTATGAAAAATTACATGTACAGTGGTGGCCTCGTATGACGGAACTTCGAACCGAACACTTTTTTAATCCACTGGAATAAATTGTTCTCATTCCGTTAGAATTTTAGTTAATATTCATTTATAATATTTTGAATTGAAACTAGGATAAAAGTATCTCAAACTTGTACCCTGTCAAGGTTAACGGAATAAGAACTATCTACCCCAATGGAGGCGCGTGGCATAATGGACTCGTCGACCCGAGTCCAAATCCTAGACAAGGCTGTTTGCATTTCACATAGCGTTAATACCCTTGGGAAATGTATAAATCCATATATTCTCCCTCCAGCTATGGGTAAAATAGTAGGGAAGACAGGGATTTTTTAACTTTAGATAGGTAACCAGTCTAGGAGGAGGAAACTCTGAATTGAAAAATCCTGAGGTCAGTTATTGATTGGGTTTGTGTCATTCCTTGTGTGCACCAATTCTTTCCTATTGACTGTGCCAAAAAGTGCGGAAGGTCCAATACAAACCCTCGTCACTCTAAACAAACCACTGTGTAAGTTTGTTCATTGGATGAACCCTCATGCATCAAAAGCGATGAAAGAGACAATTTACCATTGACCCCAATGGATTAAATAAAGAGTTCGCTTCAAATTTCCGTGAAGGTTCCCGATTCCATCGTGAAGGATACCGAGTTATATATATATATATATATATATATATATATATATATATATATATATATATATATATATACTTCAGGTGTTTCTTACCGAATCCGCGAACCTTCTTGTTAAACTCTGGAGCCCTTATGTCGTAATCAGGATTCTTCATGGAACTTCGAACCGAACCCTTTATTAGATCCATTGGGGGTAATATTCTATGTTATTTTCACCTGTCGTGAGGCTTGAAATTGCGACCTACAGACGATTGTCACTTAAAACTGTATTAAATAAACCCTTATAGCCATTACACCATATGTTCAATATTTAATATAACTTAACAATTGTACCAGATCATGGTTAATGGATTGAGAACTATCTACCCTAATGAATTGAATAATGGTTTCGGTTCCAAGATCCGTGACGTTTCCCAATTCCAACGAGAAGGATCCTGAGTTCGACAAGAAACACTTGGAGAAGCCCGGAGGGCACATCCACAAATACGATGTGCATATAACAATAAAGATGAGTACAACAGTCCGAAAATGCTAAATAATACAGAGAAGTAGGTATTTTGAGAAAATAAAGATATAATTGATTTATTAAAACTGACATAGGATCAAGATACAACGAAAAACTGGATCCCCGTAATTAGGCAACCATACCCCTGTCCAGCACATGCGTAGGTAACCTTTAGCTCAGTTAATAGAGCATACGCCTCGTAATCACAATGTTCCGAGTTTGATACCGGTATTTTTACCAATTCAGCGCTTGAATTACGCGGCTTATATAAGTGCGATAAAGTAGGGAGCTTAGATCTGTGCGGTAAAGTGACCTAGCGCTAGTGAAAAGGGGATAGAATCCCTCGCCTTCGGCTGCTACCGATATTAAGCCACTCCGCCTAGTTTCATTTTTTACTTACACAAATGAAAGAAATTTAGCAAAAAAAAAAAATTAAATACAAGGGAAGTAACTCTAGCCTAAGTAATCTCCCCTGACTTATAATAGGTTTTATAGAATTCTATTGTGTTTCGCTGAAAATAACAAAGGGCTTATTAGGTCAATTTTCCCTCCGAAATATAACACTTGTTTGTTTGTTTGTTTTGTTTTACGGCATATCAATTTCAGTGGGTCATTTAATGCCGGTAAAGTTTTGAAATGAATTCATTCTTAATGGATACTCAATATTTTCATAAACACATTTTTCTATTTAACCCTAACAGGTACTACCACTTCGGGTCAGAGAGGACCAGGGAGCAATGGTGATGAGGGGATGCTCCACATTCCTCAAACCTCACCATCAGATAGAGTTTAACGTCATTCCCAGGACATATAGACCCTCAGCCACCGCCTTCTGGCACCCATATGATAAAAAGTGTTGGGGCTTGCCATAAGGTCGGAGCAATCATATAGGTGCTAGGGCTTGACATGACTAGCCGATTGATCGGAGGGGCCACCCATCTAGCCCAAGAAAGGGCCAAAGTGGAATGTTACAAGTCATGGACTGCTCAGCCACCTGGGTTCTATCTTTAAGCATCACGGGTCGCCACCCACGGCCTGCAGAGGTGCAGTTGGTGCATTGCTATGCCCCAGCCGACAGAGCGAAATATAACACTGTAGCTTATTTTCGGGGGATATCGAGTGTTTTCGTCGCATGTGATTGTGAAGAACGCTTATTTCTTCCATCTGTCTGCGGCTCTCAACTAGGGTTTATATTAAAATCATCCTGAAACATCACGCAAGCTCTTATTTTGCAGGCAGTTCTTTTTTTCCCTGAATACCGACTTCGATTTTTGCTGGTTACCTCATACTTGGGACTCTGTGTCAAATCTAACTCATAGTAATTCTTTTTAAATATTTTTTTTTTCTTTAGTAATCTACTAATCTTTGCTTAGTCATGTGTCTAGGCCAGATGATGATGGTGATGATCCTTGTTCCAGCAGATGATGGAGGAAAGTAAGAACAGCAAACGATAAAATAAAAAAAAAGAAATAGAAGGAAAAGACAAACATCTGTACCTGACCAGAGAACTAAAACATTTAGAAAAATAAATGTGACAGTCATATCAATAATTATTTGAGCACTAAGAACAATCTTCGAGAATCTGGAAAATAAACCGAGAGAACCAGAAATTCGAGAAAGAAATTGAGAAAGGCCGAAGTGTAAAATGAATAAAAGAAAGAAAGAACAGAAAAAGAACGGAAGAAGAGAATGGAGAGAGAACAATTCTTGGAGAGTAGATGTTAAACATATGTATATATATGGTATTTGTGGAAAAGGTGACTTACCGGTGAAAATGGTCACAGTGGTTAGTTGATACAAGTTTCACAATGATAAGACAGCGATATAACAAATATAAAGTGCTCAATACATGAGTAGAGCAAATTTATTATAATAATGGTACACAGTAATAACCTACTCGAGTTTCACCATAAGGATCTTCAGAGTTAAATCCACAGGATTAATCAAGATATTGATTGATTGCAGTCGATTGCACGTGTGTATTTTTTGCGATGACGGTGGGACTCAAAATACTGAAACATTTAAGAAATTCCTCACTTAATTGATTTTCATTTAATTTTTAGATGCTTTTTGGGATGTTACAGTATGGCTGCATCACTTGGACTCTAACGAAGTGCTTAGAGAAAAAAACTTAGATGGGAGCTACACACAGATGCTACGTTTGGTCTAGAACAAATCTTGGAAGCAGCTCCCTAAAAGAAGACAGTTGTGCGGGAACTTGCCTCCTTGTTTTTTCCTATTTCTTCGCACACACACATACACACAACACACACACACACACACATACACACACATACACACACACACATGTATATATACAAGGTGTATTAAAAAAGTATCGAGATTTTTGTACTTATTGACACACATTCTATTCTGAAAAAAAAATAACGTTCCATTCATTGTTCATTTCTATCTTGGTAAATACAGCTTCCAACTCGCCACTTTCATGACACACCTTGTATTCTGAAAAAAAATAACGTTCCATTCATTGTTCATTTCTATCTTGGTAAATACAGCTTCAAACTCGCCACTTTCATGACACACCTTGTATTCTTAAAAAAAAAATCGTTCCATTCATTGTTCATTTCTATCTGTTCTAAATACAGCTTCAAACTCGCCACTTTCATGACACACCTTGTATTCTGAAAAAAAAATAACGTTCCATTCATTATTCATTTCTATCTTGGTAAATAAAGCTTCAAACTCGCCTATTTCATGACACACCTTGTATTCTGAAAAAAAATAACGTTCCATTCATTATTCATTTCTATATTGGTAAATAAAGCTTCAAACTCGCCTATTTCATGACACACCTTGTATTCTGAAAAAAAATAACGTTCCATTCATTGTTCATTTCTATCTTGGTAAATACAGCTTCAAACTCACCACTTTCATGACACACCTTGTATTCTGAAAAAAAAAAATAACGTTCCATTCATTGTTCATTTCTATCTTGGTAAATACAGCTTCAAACTCGCCACTTTCATGACACACCTTGTATTCTGAAAAAAAGAATAACGTTCCATTCATTGTTCATTTCTATCCTGGTAAATACAGCTTCAAACTCGCCACTTTCATGACACACCTTGTATTCTGAAAAAAAAAATTCCATTCATTGTTCATTTCTATCTTGGTAAATACAGCCTCAAACTCGCCACTTTCATGACACACCTTGTATTCTGAAAAAAAATAACGTTCCATTCATTGTTCATTTCTATCTTGGTAAATACAGCTTCAAACTCGCCACTTTCATGACACACCTTGTATTCTGAAAAAAAAGTAACGTTCCATTCATTGTTCATTTCTATCTTGGTAAATACAGCTTCAAACTCGCCACTTTCACGACACACCTTGTATTCTGAAAAAAAAAAAATAACGTTCCATTCATTGTTCATTTCTATCTTGGTAAATACAGCTTCAAACTCGCCACTTTCGTGACACACCTTGTATTTTGGAAAAAAAAATACACATTGTACAGACAACGATGAAATTATTCGTACACTTTTCCTATTTTTCATAATTCGCCTGTAAAATTTGTTTTGTTTAACCTATTGTTAGAAAATTGAGTTTTATATTCCGTTTTTTTATTAACATATAAAATAAAACTGGCATCATGCGGGTATTAGATTGTGAGAAATGCATAAAAATAATCAAAATTGATGGGCGTGCGTATAATTTGGTCACTGGCTATATATATATATATATATATATATATATATGTATTAGTAATTTGAAACTTGTATCAACTAACCATCATCAGAAATGATACGAATCTCTGATGATGAAGTTCATGCTTCGAAATCGATAAGACAAAAATAACATCTTTTTGTTTTTATTTATTATTATTCATATGCATTGTATTTGCCTTCAAATTTCTAATATATTATAACATACTTAACAATGCTTCAAGCAAATTACCAATTACTTTTATATATATATATATATATATATATATATATATATATATAATATATATATATATATATATATATATTATTCGGGTTATTGTCCTCATCTTCATTGTTATCTGTACAACGTTTCGGGCGATGTGCCGAAATTGGACACATGGCCTAGTGATTAAAGGAGATAAGTTAAGACAGTTCTCAGTGACAGTTATCTCTAGACTGCAGGTTCAATGCTGGTCAAGGGCAGCAGTAACATTGAATAATATTTAATGCAGATTAACGCCTCTACCCCAGTTATGGTTAGCGGAATGAGAACAGGATACGACAAGAAGGTTTCCGACTACAAGAAGCAGCTTCCCGAGTCCGAAAAGAAGGTTCCCAAGTCCGACAAGAAATACCTGAAGAAGGCCAGAGGGCACATCGACCGAAACGCTGTACAGATAACAATGAAAATGATGACAATAGTCCGTACAATGCAGATAATACTAATCATCAAGCCTCATCTAAAAAAATTCAGAGAAATAGTATATATCAGGCTCTTTTGAGTCTTATTATAACTGTAATGCTTCTGATTTTTAAAAATTTAAAATAAAATTCATTTTATTTTTAAATAAAATTCATTTTATTTTTAATACAGACAACGCATTTTTTGAAAAATTCCAACTTTGACAAACAGCGTTCTGTTTGCGCATTTTTCTTCTAACGGTCATTTCATCCCTTTTCACTTTTGTTGAAGACCGATCTATTACATACGGTCGATACATATATTCCTAGGGACCTCACATCAGTGAGGGGGTGGGGGTGCGATGTGCTTTTTAAAACCGTTGAGAGGTGGGCCCCGAAACGGTGCACATTCTCTCCTGATGATCCCATGCTTTTGTAAACATCATTTGATTTTTCATTATATCAAATTCACACTGTCGGATTAATTTCCTTTTATTTCAATATTATATATATATATATATATATATATATATATATATATCATACGTACACTAACGAAGGGCATCAAAGCCGAATCGTAAGTAGAAGGATCGTTTGATGTGATATCAGGATAAATGCCAAATTGATAAGGAATTATCATCGAAATGTCTGCAATTTACGCTAAAAGCTTTGTCTCTCGTTCATTTTATTCAAAGGTCATTCTCAGCTAGAAATTCACGGTAAGCATTCTTAGTTGGTTAGTAATCAGTCTGACATTATTTTTTATGAAAAATGATCGGCAATGTCCGCTGAGAGGTAGTCGCTGCTGGTCTCTCGAGTGGCACCTTGACTTACGAGTACCGCAACTCAAGAGTTTTCCGAGTTAAAATATATATATATATAGCTAACAGCTCCAGACTTTCAGAAATTTTCAGGGTAAACAAACATCATAGTAACCTCCTTTTTCTTTACACTTGCATTATGATAGCCTTCAATACCAACCACCAAACCAATATAAACAAATAGCTTCAAGCTAATTATAAAACACACACAAGACACATACACACACACACACACACACACACACACATATATATATATATATATATATATATATATATATATATATATATATGAGGAAAAATGAATAAAGAAAAGAAATGTAGATGGATAAAATGAATTTAATCGATATCACATTAATCGATATTACTTACACATGTGTTTCGGTCAGTTTATGTGACACATGTGTAAGTGATATCGATTAATGTGATGTCGATTAAATTCATTTTATCCATCTACATTTCTTTTCTTTATTCATTTTTCCTCATATTGTCGAATTCAATTCCTTTTCCATTTTCACACACACACACACACACACACACACACACACACATATATATATATATATATATATATATATAGTATTTGTGGAAAAGGTGACTTACCGGTGAAAATATGTCACAATGGTTAGTTGATACAAGTTTCACAATGATAAGACAGCGATATAACAAATATAAAGTGCTCAATGCGTTTGTAGAGCAAATTTATTATAATAATGGTACACAGTAATAACCTACTCGAGTTTCACCATAAGGATCTTCAGAGTTAAATCCACTGGATTAATCAAAATATTGATTAATTGCAGTCGATTGTACGTGTGTATTTTTTGCGATGACGTTTGGTTATAGATCCGCAGTCAAAGGAACGCTAGCTTGAAATTCAAAATGACCGGAAGTGGCATTTTTCCGAAGGATCAAAATATAAACATTGTTAGAAATCCGCTTTGTGCTATTGTTTTAATGGTTTATGATAATAATGAAGATTGCTATATGATTATAGAGCCTGGGGCGATTAAACGTTGTTTTGCTAATATATGCCTAAATTTATTTATTTTATTAAAATTAACAGAATGTGTATGTGTATACACACATATACAGGTGTATTTATATCATTTCAATGGTCTTATTATTATTATTAAAAAATAATAAGTAATTAAATTAATTATCGTTGTGGGATATGAGGTTTTGTTAATATGTGTTTAATTATTATTTTTTTTTATGACGGGCTATATATATATATATATATCCAGTGGATTCAACCCTGAGGACCCTTATGGTGAAACTCGAATAAGTTATTACTGTGTACCATTATTATTATAATATATATATATATATTATATATATATATATATATTATATATATATTACATTTTTACTTGAAGGCACTTGCAACGCATGTATCGCATAAAATTCGATACTTTTTCTTATAGAAAATGAACTTGACAAGTGTAATCCCAGCAAAGGATCGCTCGGTGTGTAGAATACCGTACAGACTGTTTCGACTTTATTAAGTCTCATCAGCGGTATATACTAACGATTTCCCTCCGACAGAAATCGAAACCGGGACTTCAGCAGACACAGTGAAACACTATTTATGGAAATAAATCCGACAATATTAAGAAATTTGAAAAAACAAGTGTTCCAAAAATTAGATGAATTTATTTATCAACGCTTAAACGTTTTGGTTTCTTTAAACCTTCTTTAAACATCCCAGCAATTTCTTCACCCTTAATACATCCTGATGAAGGTTTAAAGAAACCGAAACGTTTAAAGCGTCGATAAATAAATTCATCTAATTTTTGGAACACTTGTTTTTTCAAATTTCTTAATATTGTCGGATTTATTTCCATATTTTACTCCCATATATATATATATATATATATATATATATATATATATATATATGGTTTACTTATTAATGTTCGATTCATATAATTCAATGTTTACTTTCTTCTTTTTGAGCATTCCGGAAACTGATCTTAAACATATTCTGTTGCATCAAAAGGTTGAACTCAGTTCCATTCTTTTTTTCTTCGGTTTTTTTTTTTCACTTTATCTTTTCATAAAACTAATATATATGCCAATTTCCTTGATTTAAAAGAAAAAAATGTGTTATTCACCCTTTCATTCTTATCAGTAAACCGGCAACGAGTACTTGTGACTGCACAGACGTTAGCCGCCATTACTCTGCTGTACCCATGGCGCCACATTTGCGAAGTCACGAAAACGCGGGGAACAATTGCTGAGGTCAACGTCAATGAATGCTGAATGTATATACAATAAAGTATATATATATATATATATATATATATATATATATATATATATATATATATATATATATATAAAAGTATATATATAAATATATATAATATATAATATATACAAGGTGTGGCGCCACACCTTGTATATATATATCTAATATATATATATATATATATATATATATAATACAAGGTGTGGCGAGATTTGAAGCTGTATTTACCAAGATAGAAATGATCAGTGAATGAAACGTTAATTTTTTCAGAATATATGGTGTGTCAAAAAGTATCAAATATCTAGATTTTTTTACACATCTTGGATATATATATATATATATATATATATATATATATATGTGTGTGTGTGTGTGTGTGGTGGTGTGTGTGGGTGTGAAGGAATGCGAAGAGAATATGCATGTTAGAAGTCTCCTTTCTATCTTTTTGACTATTCAGATCCATCTTATTCTCTTAACAACTCTCTCTCTCCCTCTCTCTCTCTTCACTCTCTCTCTCTCTCTCTCTCTCTCTCTCTCTCTCTCTCTTTATATATATATTATATATATATATATATATATATATATTTTGTTCATATTAATATCTGTCCATCCTTTGATCTATCTCTCATTCACATTTCTTTATATGTCTATCAATCTATTTGCCTATCTTATATCTATATGCATATACTCATATATACATGTGTGTTGTGATGTGTGTATTTATAAATGTATATTTAATATCAGCATCATCATCATCATCTCATGTCGCACCAGCAGCACATATATCCATGACAATCTCTCGCCATTCGTCCCTATCACTCATCGCACTCGGCTGGTCATCCGCGCAGTATCCAGTATCCGCACAGAGTGGCCTGTCAGCGGTCCCATATGCATGTCAGTTTATGAGTTCATCCTCTCTTCTCCAGCAAGTGCCCAGCTTGTCTTGTTCGTGTCACTCGTACTGTGTGATAGGTGGCAGGTGTCCGTACAGCTGCTTTTTTAGGGTATTGTTTCCATTATTTGTTTAAGACAGCGCGCAGCATTCTTGTGGCAGCTGCCATCTAGCTTTTTCAAGGCGCTTCGTTAGGGTCTGTTGTGCCAACCATACAGTAGCACTGACACAGCTACGGCCTGGGGGGATTGTCGCTTTAACTTGTAAGTGAGATCAGACTTCCATATGAACTGATAATCTTTCTATGGCGGCCATACATTCCCTATATGGCATTAACATCGCTTTCTGTAGATTAGATATTCTACCTAGTACGTGAATTTTTCCAATGATTTTAGCGGTACTCAGTTTTTATCAGAGTTCGATGGAGACCGATGTTCCGTGCTGCCTTCTCCAGGCTATGTAGCAGAGATTTGGCCTGTGCTGGCCTATTTGCAAGAAGTGCCAGATCATCTGCGAAGTCAGCATATGTAATAGGCTGTGCCGGATATCGCCTGCTTCTTGCTTTCTTAAGTGTGAATGTTTTTATAGGATCAAATGATCTTCGAAGTACATAGTCTAGACATATTATGATATTTATGGAGCTAACGTATCTCCTGTATGACTCTAGCGACAAGGTCTATTCATAGCTATCTACTTATTTATCTCTCAGTCTCATTCTGTTCCCGTTTTTCCCTGTCTATCTATCTACATCTCTGTCTTTCTTATTTACTTTATATATTTTTTATTATAGCTTCAAGTAACTATTCTTAATAATAAGTTTAGACACAATTATATGATTTCAAGTAACTATTCCTATTAAATGATTATGATTTGTTTTGCAGTCAGTTAAAATGTTTCATGTATTCCTAACTAATACTAATGACCTTAACCTGGATGGGTTATTTTAGAGTTGGTGTAAAGGGGGTAGAATCCCTCGCTGTCTGGTTGATACCAACAATAGGTCACTCACTTGATTTCTAAAGTAAATTTCTAAGTTTTTTTTTGTTTTCTTTTTTTTAAATTCAAAATCGGCTATTATCTGATTTTAATATTTTCTGTTTTAAAGCAAAAAACAGGGTCTCCTTTCAAGACACATTTCCTCAAAATTCTGAAGACATTTTTTTTAGTTGTTTTTTGTCAATAAGCCAAAAAGTCACTTTGTTAATTTCACTCCTTAATTAAAAGGTGTATGTGAATGATTTTACAAACTTTAAATATTAAACCGATGATTAAATTTTTTTCATATTTTGTATATTTCATCTATTCTAGATATTTGTCATTTATTTACTTTATTCGTTTTCGTAGCTTAATTTTCTAAGAATGTGATGTGGTTAATAAAGGGAAAAAATCAGGTTAAACTTCTTTAGAGGTTTAAAATTGTTATTCTTAGATTAACTCTTCCACTCACTGCAGGTTACTGGAATATTGTTAGATAATGTAAAATAATAAATGAATAAATTTGACTGATTTGATACTTATATTTTATCTTAGAACTATTTTTTCGTGGATTTTTCGTTAAACGATTATTTTCTACGGAGGCCCGAAGAGGTCAACATAATATTACATGGGAGTATAAACGCTTTTCTAAAGGCTCAAAATATTAAATTAATAGCATAAGTTATAACGGTTTGCGATCATACCATACTTTAGAAGAAAAGACGTGGAATACATCATTCAAATTGCCGATAAAACAATGCGTATTTTTTGTACTATCATCATGCTGTTAGCACGGATATCATGCCAGTCTCTCTCCATCCGTCCATATCGTTTCATCATTCTCGGAGGTCCTCTATGCAGCAATCCTGTATCCGCAAGAGCTGATCAATGTACGTCTTTGCTGGTCGGCCCACACTGGCGTGCCCATGTTCTGGCTTCCACAGGAGGATGTCGCTTATGAGTTCGTCCTTGCTTCTCCTAGCAGTGTTCCCGCGTGTCTTTGTCCGTCTTACTCGGTATGGTTTTGGGTGATATGCTAGCGCCATATTATATTCATGATATGCAGACTACATACTCCGAACATCACTAGATCCCATAAAGAAAAAGGCCTCACCTAAAAAAAAAAGCAGAAGCAGGCGATATCCAGCACATACTATTCGGACGCGGACTATGCTGATGACCGCAGACTTCTCGCAAAATAGTCTCACTGTTAAAATACACCGACAGCCGAATCCTGCTACACAGCCTAGAAAGACAGCACAAAAATACGAAACTCTGATAAACTGAGTTCATGTCTTTCAAAAACAAAAGCCGACATCTTTTGTACTATAAGTCGACGGGGCGGCTAAAGTCGGTAATCACAGCCAAGTCAGCGAGGGAGTCTATCTCCTTTTGCAATAGCGCTACAACAAGGAGAATTTGTTTAGAATCTGAGGTGAGCCGCCACACTATCATGCCAGCCTCGCTTACTTTACGACATCTTGTGCTACTCAATTACGCTGAGTTGGCGAGGACCGGTATCAAACTAGGAACTTGTGGTTTCTTACCGAACGCTTAACACGACTGAGCTAACCTTACCTATCATAAAATAATGAATTCTTGGCTACAAATTTAAAAGTCACTTATACACGAGAATGACTCCATCATCATCATCATCATCATCCATCAGTTGTGCTGATAGCAGTGATTATAATATTCTCTTTCAGTATTCCTATCTAATATTAATAATTTATGCACAATGATATAGGTTTTCCAGCTAACTACACACTTGATAAGATTAACCATGTTGCTTGTACGCAGCCTTTTATTGTTTTACAGTATTCCACTCAAATCTTATTATATGGAGACTTCGGTGTCTGTTGTATGTACCGAAATTACGGCACAAGCTAGCATTCCCAATTCCCACAGGAATTGTGTTCAAGTTTATCAAATGAGCATTTAATTTTATAGTCAAAATCAATTTAAATACAATAGTAATAAATCTTATTTATCAACGATGTCTCTATGCAATCTGAGTTTAGGTTTGTCTCAAAACACCCATGTTTTTAGTATGTTTAAGGTATCTGCTAATGTTGATCATATATTCTAAGAATAAGAGTCACAGTAATATAATAGTGTTGGGTAATTTGCATACTGGTTTTAAGCAAAACTGGGTTTAGTAGATATTATACTTGTGTTATTAATCTCTAATATTATTGTTTTATCGTCCAACGTATTAAATCAATCTATGAATGATTTTGATATATAAAGTACAAGTAAGTCGTCGGGCGGCCTAAAGTCGGTATCAAGCCATCTGAGAGGGGGTCTATCGCCCTTCAACTAGCGTAGACCAAGGAGATTGTTTTTGGCATCTGAGGTGGAGCGGCCACACCTACCATCAGCTTCCTTACTTTAACCGCACAGATCCCTGTGCTACTCATACGCTCATTACGCTGAGTTGGCGACACCGAATCGAGCTTAGAACCATTGGTGTTTCTAGCCGAACGCTCTATTCGACTGCCTAACCCGGCCCTTTTATATAATAACGCAACTCGTCCACCTATTCTGACACTCCGCATCTAGTGGAAGAAAATCACTAACCACACCAACCACGCCCGCTCCCTAATTGACGACGCTTCCGTTTAAGGCATTTTTGAGAATGTCAT